>CM037853.1:39600516-40205516 GCA_021234595.1 Delia radicum | reverse complement strand
ATGGTACACCACTCTCCCCTACATAAAATTTATGAATTACTCTTAATTCTTAATTTATTTAATACGTTTTGCTACAATCAAACAATTTTTCTAAAAAATATGGGAGCTTTTTGATAAAACCTAATAATTTCGGTGTTTTAATGACTAAAATAACGAAGTTTTTACTGTTGAAAAATAATTACTAACAATTGTAGTAAAAATTAACCACATATGTTAGTAAAAAATAAACAAACATTTACTTTTTTTATTTTTTTAAATAACAAAAGACAAACTGTAAAAAATGAATGTAAAATCATAAAACAGTCATTTGATGTGGTTTGTTTTTTTAAATGAACTACAAGGTTAGTAAGAAATAAATTTGTTCTACAAATGACTGACATATACATTAAGAATAAATAAACTGTATTACAATGCAAACAACTACATATACGGTATTTTAATTAATTACGGTAATTTAATTAATTTTGTTAGGGTATTTCAATATATTTTAAGTTGTTTCGTTAGTGTCATTTTAGGGTTAGGTCGAAAAGAGGATTCGGAGAAGGGAAAATACTTCCCTAATCCGACTCAAGTCCCTGAGGACTTACATTTAAACCAGAATGTCGGCTTGTTGTGCGCTCTTCATTTTAGGGTTAACGATAGTTCTTTGCAAGGGGTTTTAAGCGTTATTGGGGAGTTTAATCGTTCATCTTCAAAGAAGTCCATTATATTATTTTCGACTATTTTACTTTATCTCTCTTAGTTTCAGAGCTAAAATTTTTTAGTTCAACAAAATATTCAGGATGTGAAAATTAAAACATTTTCTTTTAAACGTTTTGTTCTTGAGAATCAGTATTGTCAAGTGAGGGTTTTTTTTATATTTAGCGGGTTTTATGTTTATTTTAAAACATCTATTACAACTCTATTCGAAGATCTTTGGATAAGTCTTTTAGAACACCATTCATAAATTAAATTTTTTTAAATAAATTTTTTAAATTAAAATCTTTAAATAATTGCTACAGATTAATTTGATCAATATAGAAAAATGTATCATAAATTCAATGTGAGAACTAAACAACAAAAAATTTATGTTGTGATTATATTCAGGCTTGCCAGATATGTTTTTTTCGTCAACCCCAAACAAATCAAAAAATTTCCCTAAAAAATCCCCAATTAGAAAAAATGTTAAACAGAGTAGTAGAGTTAAAATTTCCAACGAAAAAAGTTCTGATGTAATCATATATGATTATATATAGCATCACATATAACTAAACAGCACATCTCATCTGATCTAAAAAATGGCATACATAAGCTGATCTTAGGGTATCCCATGGGATCTAATCTCATATAGTTTGATCCGAAAAATGGGTCTATCAAATATGATAAAATCATATATAATTTTATACAATTTTTAAAAAAATTACAAAAAAACAGTTGAAAATGTTTTAGAGATCAGTAATTTTTATCTTAAACCAATTAAGGACTACTTGTAATTAATTTGTAAAACATAAATTTTTAAAAATGATGTAAAATCTAAATATGTTTGCTTTTTATGAACCTGAAGTTTGGAGCATACAATAAATGTAAAACGCTAGGTAAAACAAAAAAAACAACATTTACGGAGGAAGAAAATCTTTTTTTTTTGTTCCCAAAATTTTCAAGTCGAAGACTATAGAGTTTTTCAAGAGCTGTAATAAACAGCAAACTTTACACGTCCTTGTTATACAAAATAATTAAAAATAATAACTATATGGTCGGTATTAAGGATCAATACGATATTTTGTTTTATGAAGAAAAAAATCTAACTATTTAGTACTTCAGCAATTTCAGATTGTTCACAAAAACTATTTTGTTAACCACACCACAGGATCAGTGGTAGAAAGTATATTTGTATAAACTAACTTTACTATTTAATTTTTAAAATCCATTTTGTATGTTATAAGGTTTATATGTTTCGTTTGTTCAAACAAGTCGTTTCCAACGCTCTCTTTTAAAAATCTGAACTGGTTTTAAGAGAGTTTCGAAAAAAATGTGTTAACAATAAAAATTATTACTTGAGCCAGAGTAAAACTAAAAACTTTATATAAATAGAAAATGTTTGGTCTTCAAAGTTTAGTAAAGTCATGATGCTTGTTAGGAAAAGAACCTAGCCACGTGTTTGATTACTAAGAAGACAAGAATGGAGCAAAATTTATGATAAATAGGTTTTTTATTAAAGCTCTGCCTATTCTGGAGTCTCTAGCGTTTCTAAAACTTCAGCTTTTGATGAGATCTTTAGCCAGTTCGAAATACATGTATAAACCTAGCTAATATATTTAATTAGCTTTATTTTTATAAATACACAGAGGTTGAAAGCTAGTTAGTTTTGTATAAGTTTTGTATAATTAATACAAATTTTTTTTATATATGTATACTAAAAAACATGCATTAAAAGTACATCTAAAAAACTGTTTCTCTTTAAACCAGTTGGTATATAAAATTTAACAGATGTTGAGTATCTTGGTTCTTCTTTATTATATATGTTCGTTGGTTTAAAACCTAATAACACAGTACAACATTTTTCAACACATGATTTTGGGACCAAATTCTGTTTGAAAATGTTTTCAATTATAATTGAAAATGTTCTTCATTTTGTTTCCATGCATAGATAACATATAAAAATGTCATATTTTCTGTGTAAGAATAGCTGTTATATGAATCGGAATTTTTATTTTCATGCCAGATAAAGTTTGTAAAGAAAAAAACAGCATATTTGTGGATTTGTAATCCAGTTATTGAGCAAAAAAGTTGAAAAATGGAAAAAAAATGAATAAAAAAAATCGGAATTTTTATTTTCATGCAAAATAATGTTTATAAAGAAAAGAACAGCATATTTGCGGATTTGAAATCCAGTTAATGAGCAAAAAAGGTGAAAAATGGGGGAAAATGGACATTTTTGCCATTTTTAAGGCGCCGGATTTACTTTTTTCGGGTATAATTGTTCCGCATTTTTTTTTTTTTTCTATTCAATATCTATAACTTTGCTTCAGACATAAAGGAGATATTCCGTACGGTATACCGTGAAATATAGAAAAAGTGCTAAAAATCCGCCTTGAGCCAACAAATTTGTATGACCATTAAATTATTACTGTAGCCAACTTGACAAAACGAATGATGCAGAAGTTTTTATGGGGCTAGTTTCACGTGCAATTCTCAGAATTCGAGTCCCAAATTCATGTGTTGTACTGTGTAATTATAACGTAGTTTTTTAGTACTTTAATAAAAAAATATTAAACATGATTACGAAACAAGAAACAGTGGTTTTTCGTTTTTTTTAGTAGATTTCAAAACTCATTAATTTTCTAGTTTAAACGGTTTCTAGTACCTTTGAATATATAATATAAAATATAAAAATGTGATAGAATTTTTTTGCATTAAATTTTACTATATATATTTATTTATAAAGAGATGTTTTGCCATATATAATTATATATAAAACTGATAGAATTCTTTTTGAATTACATATGAACATACATGGTAGAATATATGGTCATATATAAATCTATATATATTTCATATGATCAGATATACAATATATGCTAATATATAACATACGATGCAATAATATATGATGATATATCAAGCCATATTAAAAAAAATTTCATAACCTAAGTATAAGATATATAATCATATATAGTAATATATAGTAATATATTGCCGCACATATATAATGATATATAGTTGTATAGGAGTGAGTATATAGAAACTTTTTTCCATCAGGTTCTTTATTTAATTTGCCAACATTTACCAGGCTTGTCAGACAGTTTTTATCAATCTCAAATCAAAAAATAGCCCCCAAAAAAATCGGCAAATTCCAATGTGAATTTTTAACAAATTCTTTGTTAATAAAATGTACTTCAGAGGTAAAATTGGCGTTTAATTAACACAGATTTCAAAAACCGTCGAATTCAGAACTATTCGTCGTTCACTTCTTCTCAATTCTCAAACTTTTATAATTTTGCAAGGAAACTCCTCGACTTTTATAACGTATATTAAACCCCCAATTTCTTTTAAAGGACTTTTAAGTTTCAAACGATTTTCATTGAAAAAAAGTTCAGATTCATCCATATTTAAGGTGTATACTTCTTCTTAAAATCATTAGATTATAAGCATTTTTCCGTACAATTAATATGATTATTAAAAAAAATCCAAATTTTTATTTGATACATAAACAATTATTAAATACATTTATTGATGGGTAAAAACAGAACGAATTTTCGAAAATGAGTCTTAATGTTTGAAAGATTTTTTTTTTTAAATGGTTCACATAAGACTTAAAAAATTATTAGAATAAGCGTATAGATTTGTTTTTTTAATTTTTGAGTTAAGGGGGGACATGACATTGGCCGTTTTTTGAAATCGACTTTTTTATAATTTTGTATTTTAGTAAATATTCTTAAGATTCTAAGAAAAAAAAAAATTCATGGAAAAATTCCTACCGGTTCAAAAGTTACAGCCGGATTAGTGAGAGCGCATTTTTAATTTTCGCGCTACCTACGTACGGCAGCTGGTATATACTTGTTTTACTTGCTACCTGACTTTTTGTGGACTTTTGGCATATGAAGCTTCAAAAGAAGCCCGAATTGCTAAACGATTGCAAAAAACTGTAAGAAACAGCACAACACAAGATAACGAAGGCATACAGTACGAAGCAGGCATGGCAGATTGAAGGTAACCTTTTTTTCTTTGTTCAGAAACTTTGAACGCGTTTATCTCGAAACCATGTTTTTCGTACTGGTTGCAGTTGATTCGAGCTTTTTTTTTAATTTTTTTTTCGATTTTTTATGAATTTTTAAAGTCAATATTTTTCTCGAAAAAATTTGGAACATCACCAAAAATTGAAAAAAATTAAAAAAAAGCTCGTGTCATACGATAACCAATTTTGTTAAGATTTAAAAAAGTAATTTTTTACCAGATCGGACAATTTTTGCGACTCCCAGCGCTGCAACCACGAGGTGCCGTTTTTTTCTCTGCCGCCAGTTTGGAGCTCTATAAAACCATGTTGGAGTGAAAAATATATTTTTTTGAATTTTTTTCTTGTAATTTGTTCAATTCTCTACAATAATAATAAAAAAAAATTGGGAAAATGTTTGTTGTTGATTGAGTTATGAATTTTTAAAAAAAGGTCTGTTTTCTCTGCCGCGAATGTAATGTCCCTCCTTAAGAAAGATGGTTTTCTGGATGAAAAGCATTAATTCAAAAATTTTAACTTTATATAATATATTTTTAGCACTTTTTGATTAATTTCATCTTAAAGTTATTCGTTTTTTTTTTTTTTTTTTTTTAAAGTAACTTTATCAGTGGGTTTTTAAAATATTTAAAGACAAATTTAAATTTTTTATAAAAAAATCCTGGGAAAGATGCTTGAAAAAACCAGGTGCCATATAGTTAACTTAATGGGTTTTGTTGTAAATATATTAAATCAACAAAATTCACACAAAATTTCTAAAACTCCAAAATATTTTTGAGATTTTGTCGCCAAGACCAACAAAAAATTCCCAAATATGTGGACAAAACCCCCAAGTCTGGCAAGCCTGAGCATATTTGCTAAGTTAAATAAACGTTTGTATGCGTATACATACAAATACAATGATAGAAATTAAAAAAAAAAAGAAGAAACCCACACACACGCATACACGCAATTATAGAACGCACATATTTGTTTAAGTTCGCACAAATATGCATCATTAACACAAATACAAACAAAAATAACAAAAAAATAAATATGAACAAAAAAAAAAAGAATCTACTAACGAGAAAGGCACACATGTACACATATACTTACTACAGATTTTCTATAGTTTAAATGGAAAACCAAATAAAAAAAAAAAACAAATAAAACAAAAAAAAATTCAAACTAAAGATGAAAATTGTATGGAAAACTCATAAGGATATTCTTTTGTTGTTCAGTATGAGAATGTTAAAAGAATGAAATATAAATGTTTGTTTGCATGTCTGTATGTTGGTTGGCATGAATGGTTGGTTGGTTTTTAACAAACGGCAGTAACAAACTAAACCAAGTGGGACAGAGCCCAATTTTTAAACTGACATTCAAACAACGACGTACATTATTATCAAAATAAACAGAAGGATGGTGCTGTTGCTGTTGAGCAAAAAAAAAAGGACAAAATAGTAGGTTGCCATATAAAGACTTTTACTTGCACATTAACTCATATACACATACATACATACACACACTCACACACACACCCAAATAAGTTGAACGAACTTTAACTATACACACAGGCATTACGATTTAGAGGATATTTTCGTGTTGTTGTATTAATACAACAAAAGAAATGAAAAAAGCTCAGAGATAAATAGGAAAACTTTCTCTTTTTTGGGTAAACAGAGAAATAAAGTTGAGAGATAAACGTAGTGAGAGTATAGGCAAAAAGAAAATACTGCTGTTATCAGGAATGATAAAGTGGCTACACACGGACTTTTTCCAGTAGGTAGATTTTAAATAAACCCTTAAAGTATAATCAATTTAAGTTGAAATTTTAATATTTTTCAAATGTACACAGAAGTAACTTAAATCGAGTTTCAATTAAAATATTTGTTCATGTTATTAAAATTTAAATTGTATTTGGAACAATTAAAATACACTCAGGCCTAGTTTTTTTTTGTGGATGTCAATTAAACTTTGTTTACTGGCCAGTTAAGTTAATCTCAAAACAAAATGAAACTGATTTAAAATTCATTTTCAGTTCTAAAAATATTGAATATGGTAAATATTCAATATTACTATAAAGTCTTGAAATTGGAAGTAAAAGTAGAGGTAAGTTAATAAATTTAGATTTAAATAAAAAATTTATAAATTCTGTAATTTGCAGATGTTTAAGATCTGTGTTTTATGCAGCTACGGGAAATTGTTTCAACTACATATATTGCATAGTCACAGTATAAGAACCATTAAACAACGTAACCTAGAAAAATTTACATAATTTAAAAATCACTGCGAAATCAGAAGCACTTCTTAATTCAAATTTGCCTTCTCTCAAGAATTTATTTTCCAACGAGACAATGCCTCAGTACATGTAAGTTGTCAGACGATGGAATGGCTATCATCAAAAAATATATGAGTATTTAAATGGCCGGCATGTTCTCCGGCTTAAACCCCTATTGAGAATATTTGGGGAGTATTAACCCGTTGAGTTAACGGAGAGAACCGTGAATATGAAAGCACAGAAAATTTCATATAGACGCAATCGAACAAATAAGAACATAACAAATATTACATTATTAAAAAAAACAGGGTCACTGACGAAGGTTCAATACCAGAAACTGCGCAGTCTGATTCAGAAAACTGAAAATTTACAATGTAGTTATGATTTTTAGAAAATACACTCATTCTTCTTTACCACGCCTTTCACAATTAAAATTAAATAAAATTGCATATTAATCATAGTATTAATTGCAATTGTCTAAAAAATACGTTAAAATTCAAACGCAAACAAAAATCAAACTTTGCTCTCTGGCAATTCTTCCCTAACTACGTAAGCACCATCTATCGAATATACAAAGAATATATCATAGATGTGGCATCACTTACAACATATGGGAAAACAGTGGACATTAGAGAGAGGTAAGTTTCAAAAAATAGAACTGTTGTGTTGTTGGAGTTGTACAAAACTCGACCTGACGATAGATCAGTGCGCTAAAGCGCTCTGTCTAACGTGTAGTGCGAGTGCATGTGGCATTAGAAATCAGTTTATCTATACCACGGTCAGTGATTGCACAGAAAATTTCATATAGACGCAATAGAACAAATAAAAAAATAACAAATATTACATTATTCAAAAAAAAACAGGGTCACTGACGAAGGTTCAATACCAGAAACTGCGCAGTCTGATTCAGAAAAATGAAAATTTACAATGTAGTTATGATTTTTAGAAAATACACTCATTCTTCTCTACCACGCCTTTCACAAGCGTTATTCATCTAAAAGAATAAGTTATTAATGCGTTCAATTTTGTTTAAATTCAATAATCAATCTTTTCTGAAATTGAAATTTTAGATTCTTATATTCAAAAAAAAAAAAAAAAATGGGTATTATAAAAATAAAATCTGATAAAAAATACGAAAACTCTAATTACAGAAAAAAATTTAATTGAAAAAACATCTTTTTTGTAAAACCTTCGGGCTATATATCTATTTAAAAACTCCTACTTAAACACACTATCGATATCCAACCCTTTAAAAAGGTTTTATTATTCTTTATGATGGTTGTAGTAAGAAGTTCTAAAATATGGAAAAGCTCGATTTTGGTTTAAAAAGCGGAAAAACATCAGCCTTTTAAAATCGGAATAATCTTGCCAAAAGCGGGATGGTTGGCCAGGTTACTCTTATTATAAATGTTGAAAATATTCGCAAACTATGAATGTAGAGATATTTCTCAGAATGGCCCAAGGGCTAGTTTCAGCGAAATAAAGCACATCCACTATATAAAAACAAAATTTTAAAAAGTTTTGAAAAAATACATATTTAGAGTTGTTTTTAGTAAAATAAATGTTAAAAATATTACTGAACTAACAGTGATCCTTAAATTTAATTATATAAAGGGTCCGCCAAATAACTTTTTTTTTTTGAAAATGCTATAAAAAAAAACTACTGAATATTTTCTCAAATTTCTTTTTTATTTGAAAGTACAATCCTTCCGGTTAATAATGGAAAATAATTTCATTCAAATGGCTGCCTCGGCTGGCCATGCAGTATGAGCTTCATCTGAAAAGATGATTTTTTTGGCAAAATCGGCATCGGTAAAAAAAACGTTAGATGGCGGACCCAATATTTTCCTTTTTTATAAGAAAAAGAAGATTTTACTATCAAAACCTTAATGAATATTTACTTTGAAAATCCCGGGAATTCCCGGGAACGTTCAAAAAAATTTCCCGATTCCCGGGAGTTGAAAAAAGTTGGGAATTTCAAACCCCTAACCATATCCCTAAACTTATTCCCCATTTTTTAGAAAAATTATTGAAAAGTTCAATTAAATTGTTTAATTAACATAAATAAATGTTTAATTGAAATTCCTAAATTTATTTAACCAAATTTTTAATTAATATGATTAAAAGTTTAATTGCTTCCAATTCAATTAAATTTTTAATTGTATTTACAATATTTTAATTGAATATCGATTTTAATTATGTCTGTGTAGGTAATAAAAGGAAGAGTTTACTTGTTAGATGTAAATCAAATATTCTACCAAAGTGTGCTCCCAAATAAACGTTAATACACATTATTCCTTATAACTTTGTTTGCAATAGATTTAAATAAAGGGTCCGCCAAATAACTTTTTTTTTTGAACTCCTGAACCAATTGGACTTTGTATGGCGTCATACCAAGGTCTTTATGCAAAATTCGTCTCAATGATGTCTCCGAAATGTTCAATTGTTGAGAACGACGGTGAGCAAGCAATATTCTCGGGTGTACGCACTGTTTTTGGCTTTTCACGCTTTGGTTTATCGATGAGGATGCCAGTTTCTTTCACTTTTTTCACAAGATAACTAACATACGGACCATATTCGTTCAGCGGAAGGATAAAACTAATTATCTGTCAAATCAGACATGAGCTAAGTGTTACCATTCACGAAATAAGCACTAGTTGAAAAAAAAAAACGTTAGATGGCGGACCCTTTATTTTTTATTCATCAGACTATGTTTGATACATGTTCCGGACAATAAAATTTTTTGATTTGTCAAAATTAATTGTATAGTTTAGTTCACAATAAATAATCAAAGGCAAGTGCGTGAAAAAGTTTTTTTAAACTTTTCTAAATAATCTTGCAAAAAAATCACAAAAAAGTTACAGGTTATCAAGTCAGTTTGTTTTAAATGTGGTACTACAGAAGGTAATAACAATTGGCAGAAAATCTGAAACCCAGAAGCTGATCCCAAGCTTACTAGCCGAGAAGTAGCACGCGTGCAATGTTCGAAACATTTTGTGCGCCAAGTTAAAAACATTTTTGGGTTTAGTACATTTAAAGTGCAAAATGTCCCGGATAGGGATTAAAAGAAGAATACCGAAGCCGAAGAAGGAGCAAAACTCTTAAAAAATATTTTTTTTTTAAAAATTCGAATGTTGTATTATGAACGATAAAAGTTATGTATTTGCTGATTTGTACAGCTTCCCGGACAAAAATTTAATGTAGCGGATAGTCATAGAGACGTGCCAGAATAGTACCAAACAAAAAAAACTATAGAAATTTTCAAAAAAAAAAAAAAAAAAACGTTCTCAAATCTATTTCCAACTTTCGATATAAGTGGACAGAAACATTAGAACAGAAATTGCTTATGGGAGGCATATCAGAAAAATTAATTAAACGCTTAACTT
Source organism: Delia radicum (assembly GCA_021234595.1). Classification (NCBI taxonomy): domain Eukaryota; kingdom Metazoa; phylum Arthropoda; class Insecta; order Diptera; family Anthomyiidae; genus Delia; species Delia radicum. The sequence goes on along the minus strand of CM037853.1, from coordinate 40,195,162 downwards.
TTATATAAGATGGTACAGAATTTAAATCTGTATAAAATTTCAATTAATAAAATGGTTTATTTTAAACTATCGCTTAACTCTATCTCTATTAACGTAACTTTTTGTGTGTTAACGTTTATTTGGCCGTACACTTTATAATCTAAAATAAATACTAAGGTCTTAATTTAGTACCAAAATGGACAATCTAATAAATCAATCCTGATTAGGATGTTTGTGAAATAAAGCTTTTGGGAAATACAAAAAGCTTTTCCTCGGATGCTGTTTGCAGCCTACACACACACAATTTTAATATGCAAACCCGTTAGAACAACTCAAATATGTTACTGATAACCATATTTGGCGCATTTTGAACGCTTAAATATAAAAAAAAAATAAATAAATTTAAGAAAGTAATTGATATGACAAGTTGTTGGTACACTTTTACTTTAATATAAAAAATAGTGCAGTAATTTAACTAATAATAGCGTTATACTGTCAACATATTGCTGTTCTTTTCTATTTTTGCTACAATTTTGTATGTTTATCATTATTTGTGTTTTATTTTTTTTTTCTTTTTGGTTTAGTTTTCAATGATAAGAAGTTAACAGCGATATCATGTTATCAATTTGGTATAATAATAAATGATATCACTATACAAACTTTGAATAGGTTCTCAGCAAAAGAAACAATATACCGCCATGCTCAATAGATGAAAAATAGAAGTACTATTTACCCCAACTTTTATGATAAAAAAAAACGAGTATGTATGAGAATTCCTCCCACCCCACAGTGGGATATATAACAACATTTTTAGAAATAATTCGGCGATTTCTTACTTAGTGGTATGATTGCAATGAAATTTGAACAGGCATAAGTGACGTAATATCGAGCTTAAGTTCTGATTTTGGACCTTTCAGATACCACGGGGGCGGCAATATGACCACCCAACATAGGAAACTTTTTGCATCTAAAATTTTTGAGTGGACAACATTTTTTAGTTTCTAATCCGATTTTCAAAAACTTAACATATTTGTAATCTGTTAGTAGAGACTAACTAATAAAATAGAGGGACGAAGTCTGGGTCAATTTCTTTTTTAAAATATTGATTAGTTAACTAATTAAAGTCTTGATTAAACAAAAAAAAGCATGCAATGCTTTCAAAAAACTACATTCGTTTAAAGTAGAAATTAAAAAAAAGTTTGATATAACTTTTATTAAAAATAAAAATTATGTTTTTTCGACATTTTATTGTGCAATGAAAATGAAAATTATTCAAGTTCGAGGCCATACTCCATATTTCTTTATTAGGACATTGTCCTTACAAATAATCTAGTTTTTTTGTTTTAAAATTTATTAATTGGCCACTTTCAGGAATGTGTTGATAGATCTATTTCGGGAATTTTCTAGGTTCCCATCATCAGAACACGTTTTAAAAGAAGTGACAATCCCATGCAAAACATTTCCCACTAAATAAGAACTAATATATGAGATCGAAGTTAAAGATCAAAAATAAATTGAAAACTTGTTCGTTATGTGCAAGTTCTACCGTTGGTAGAGATACAATACACGCCTTTTGTTTCTATTCTATTTTTTATTTTCACTCTTGTTTTGTTTTGTTTAAAAACAAGATGTAAAGAGGGAGTAAACAAGACCGTACTTTGTCTTTTTTACAAGTTTGATATAATTTTTATTAAAAATAAAAATTATGTTTTTTCGGTCTTTAATTGTGCAATGAAAATTAAAAGTATTTAAGTTCGAGGCCATACTCTATATTTCTTTATTAGGATATTGTCCTAGCAAATAATCTATAGGACAAGTTTTCAATTTATTTTTCATCAATTGTGATAATCCTTAACTTCGAGCTCATATATTAGTTCTCATTTAGTGCTAAAACTAGGTTATATGAATGTTTGATGTTTTGTATGGGATTGTCACTTTTTTCAAAACGTGTTCTGATGATAGGAACCTAGAAAATTCCCCAAGTAGATCTATCAACACATTCCTGAAAGTGTCAATTAAAAAATTTGGAAACAAAAACTCTATAGATTAATTGTTAGGACAATATCCTAATAAATAAATATAGAGTATGGCCTCGAACTTGAATAATTTTCATACACGCAGAAAAAAGATACTTTTGTATATGTTTGCAGGTAATTATTTTTACATTTACAACGATTCAAATTTTCAAACCTAAACAAAGATATATTTGCAGTTATAAAATTTTTAGATATTAAATGTTTGCGACATGCAAACATACTTATAATATATATACATATATATATATATATATATATATATATATATATATATATATATATATATATATATATATATATAAAGGGTGTCCCAAGAAGAACGCAATTTTTAAATCTGGCAACATTCGAAGTGTCATTGTTTGACATTTGAACAATTGTTATTGTTTGCTAGTAGAAGGTACGAGGTTAGTAAAAATGGAGCGCTACACGAATGAACAACGCATTCTCATTGTGAAATTGTTTTACCAACATGACAACATGAAAATGCTGATTTTGCCGATAAAATCATCTTCAGTGACGAGGCTCATTTTCATCTTGATGGCTTCGTCAATAGGCAGAATTGTCGCAATTGGGGTGAGGAAAATCCTCGAGTGATTCACGAGAAGCAAATGCATCCTCAACGTGTCACTGTGTGGTGTGGTTTTTGGGCTGGAGGAATCATTGGACCTTTTTTTTATGAAAATGAGGCAGGTCAAGCGCAAACAGTCAATGGTGTTCGGTATCGTGAAATGATAACCAGTTTTTTCTTGCCTAGAATTGAAGAAATGAATGTGGAGGGCATGTGGTTCCAACAAGACGGCGCCACATGTCATACAGCCAGAGAAACAATTCAATTGCTGCATCAGTCATTTCCCGGCCGTGTTATTTCGCGTTTTGGAGATCAGAATTGGCCGCCTAGATCGTGCGATTTAACACCATTAGATTTTTTTCTTTGGGGTTTTTTGAAGTCGATGGTTTACGCGAATAAGCCGACGACGACTCAAGCCTTAAAAGAGGAAATTGGACGCTGCATTAATGAAATACCGCAGCATTCATGCAAAACGGTCATTGAAAATTTCATTAAAAGATCGCGTGCATGCCAGCAAAGCCGCGGCGGCCATCTGCACGATATATTGTTCCATACATAACCTGATTCTGTCTACTTTACGATATAATAAAGTTTCACGATTTTTTTTTTAAATATCTGTGTTTTATTTAAAATTTAAAAATTGCGCTCTTCTTGGGACACCCTTTATATATATATATATACTATATATATATATATATATATATATATATATATATATATATATATATATATTTGCAGCCAAATATATATATGTTTGGCGGTAGACGGTTTTCACTTCATGCAAACATATATACATTTACAGGCAAACATAAATAGATGTACAAGCAAACATGTTATATTAGAATCATGGGAAACGGAAATGTATAGTGTATAGTAATTATATTATATAGCATAGTAATTATATTACCAGCAAAGTATATTACCAGCATTTATTAATAGTAAGTATATTACCAGCATTTTTATTTCCAGTAGTTCTAATTGGGATCATTTTTAAAAATGTTGTAATCCACATTTAAATTCCTTCCCAACGACATCAAACACATATATGGCATGTTTATACCCAGTAATGGTGTAATAGTTAGCGCGTTGGACTGTTACACAGATGGTCCCGGGTTCGATTCCCGGAGACGACAACATTAATTTAGAAAAATAATATGTATGAGTTTTCTATCACTTATATGTATCGCTGCGCCCACCTTCGGTGTTCCCAAAGCACTTAACCCCACCGAAGTAAAATAATGAATCAGGGCTATGAAACAAAAAGCTTCAATAAATTCACCAACTCTACATCAGGTGGCGAGCAACAACTGTTCTAAGACTTATCATCTCGCGCAATTGCAGTGTTGTCATGTTTGAAGCCCCTCATCTTTCACCACCTTTCATCTCTCTAATATCCCCTTTCCAAAAAAAGCAACACATTAATTAATAGGAAGAATTTCCTGAGTGCTGCTTCTCTTTAAAAAAAAAAGCAGGATAAAACAAATGCGCTGATGTAAGTGCTTACTATAACATTATACTGAGAAGCAGCAAAAGAAACGAACAATTTTCGTATGAAAATAAACAAAAAAAATTTTGAGCTTACGGTTTTCCCTTACACAGGTTCAGGTTGTAAGCAGCTTACAAAATTCCCTCACAAGGATGCAGGTTGTAATGCAAAAAGTTTCATATCGTGGATTATAAGCGATCTGTATCAGTTTTCCCGAGTGATTTCCGATTGTGTTTGGTGTTTTCGAGTGTGTTATAAAAAATAATTAGTGATTTATTTGTTTCTGAAGACCTAGCACGTGGTGCGGTAAAAAATAAATATAATTGTTGTATTAGTATGTCTAAAATAATAACAGCAAAAATTTAATATCTGTAGAATTTTATTTTACATTTTATAATATTCATATTATTACTTTTAATAGTACTTTGCCCAAAAGTAATACTTCCACGTGGGAATTCGCCATATAATAATCATAGCATATGTAAGCAGGTTTGTAAGGGGTTCTTTTTGGCTTACTCCCTTACAAACCTGCTGGCAGGTAAGCAGCGTTTTTTGCTGGGTAACTCCTTAACAGAAAATTTTTAAAAGTTACTTCTTAAGGAAATATTTATTATTATGAGTCTTTGTTTTCATAACTTGCATCAATGAAGAAATATAACAAATATTTTCATAGGGGGTAACTTTTGAAGATTTCCTGGAAAGAAGTTATAAATATATCATATAAGTGGAAAGAAAATTAACTGTAGATTACTGTATTTTTAAAAAGAAAATAAGGAAATATTTATTATTATGAGTCTTTGTTTTCATAACTTGCATCAATGAAGAAATATAACAAATATTTTCATAGGGGGTAACTTTTGAAGATTTCCTGGAAAGAAGTTATAAATATATCATATAAGTGGAAAGAAAATTAACTGTAGATTACTGTATTTTTAAAAAGAATGGTATTGAGCAAAATGGGTAATCCTATTAGGAAGCTGAAATATTTCAGATTTTGTTAAAATGTAAATTTTCCCTATTCTATGAAATATTTATTAATAGACATAATCCAATGATTTTTTGGACTTAAAGAGAATTTTAAGTCAACAATGTGAAATTTATGTCCGAATTTATGATTTGCTGTAAGCAATTCCACAATTCCCAAAAATAAAAATATAAATTCCAAAAATGGGAGTTTATACATTTTTTGCTTCGGGGATTGGAAAAGACTTACTCAATGAATTCCACTTCCGCTGCCTAATATTTAACAGTGACAACTTTAGATGCGGCTGGGGGAAAAGTATATACAAATCAAAAATTTTAACACAACTCGCTTTTATATAAAAATAACTTTCGGAATAGTATACACACTTTATATGTTCAGAAAGAAAATATTTATCTGAAAACTGTTTGTGCTTTTTGGTGAAAAAATCGCAATATGATTTTTTTAATTTATACTTTAAACGAATGTAGTTTTTGAGTGGAACAAGACATCGCATTCAATATTTAATCACAAATTTCTTTAGTTAAATAACCAATATTTTAAAAAAGAAATTGGACCCGATTTCTGCAACTGAGTCGGACCAAATTTGGAGTTTCACATTTTAAAATGGGAATATCTCGGGAACTGTTAGAGATAGCCCACATTAGAGATAAGCATGTTTTTTGTTAGTCTCTACTAGCAGATTACAAATATGTTAATTTATTGAAAGTAGGATTAGAAACACAATAGCGAACACTCAAAACTTTGTTTGCAAACAGTTACCTATTTTGGGTGGTCATATTGCCGCCCTCTGGGATTTGAAAGGTTCAAAATCAAAACTTAAGCTCGATATTACGTCACTTAATTATGTACCAAATTTCATTGCGATCGGACCACTAAGTAAGAAATGACCGAATTATTTCCCAAAATTTTGTGATATATCCCACTGTGCCTCATAAGAAATAACAAAATCAACAAATACTCAAGTAAATATTTATGCACAAAACACAACTGGTTGAAGAAAAAAAACATTAACCCTCAAATAACAATGTGAAGAAGGGGTTTTATGTTGTGGGTCTGTTAAACTCAAAAGTCGCATTAAATTTGTTATTAAGAAAATCAACACTTAGGGAATGCTTTCTATTGATTAATGTGTTGCTTTCTTTTCAAAGAGGATAGAGGAAAAACGGAAGGCTTCATCACCTTTCGATGATTAGTTATTTTACTTCGGTGGGGTTAAGTACTATGGGAACACTGTACAAGGTCGTTGCAAAACGCATGAGGAATGGAAAACGCATTTTTCTTTTTTTCAAAATTTATGTGGTCGATGGAGATGAAACCCGCAGTCTTTTGTGAAACAGTTCAACGCGATTAATAGTACGCCACAATTCTTTTTTTTTTAACGTGTCTTAATTTCATGTATATAAATTAGTGGTGCCAATCCCGAAATCCCAAACCCGAAATTTTTTCCCCAAAAATCCCGGGATTTAAATTTGCTTACTTTAATACTTTAATCACCATTCGAAATTTTAAAAATTGTAATTCAGCTTTTACAATAATTAAAAAAAAGTTACTGAATGTAATTTAGGCCCGATTACTGAATGTCCAGTACACAGCGGCGTACCCAGGATTTTGTTTCGGGGGGGGCCCAATTTTTGTTTTTTAAATTTTTTTTTGTTTGAAAAGCATATAATTTGTTACATACGAGAGCCTATATTTAATATTTTGTAGTGTCCGACCAAGTACTCGGCTTCGTAGTGCGGCCAAAAAGTGAAGTTCGGCCAAGTTCGGCGTTTGGCCAAATTTTGGCCGAATTCGGCGGAACTACCGAACTTTTTATGATTATTTATAAAAAGCACAAATAAATAACAACAGCGGTTATATTTACTTTTCAGAATTTACAAAAAAAACTACATAAAAAATACAACGTTGAATATGATAGAATACAAAAAAACACCGATATTTAAACATCAATGTGTGTGAAAAAATTTCAAAAAGCCAAAAGAGTTTAAAGAAAAAATTTCAGAAATATAGACTTTTAAGCAAATAATCAAATTTAATGCGATATAATTAAATATAAAAAAAAAAAAATTCGAGTGGTAAGTAATCCTGAAAAGAGAATAACAGGTTCATCAATTTGGGATAGACATGATGCAGTACCAGACTTAGAAGTAGCAGAACCAAACGAAAATTTTATTGAAAAAGAAATTAAAATGTTTGTTACGGAGCCTTTAGGTCCCTAAATTTAAATATATTTGAGTATTAGAATTCAAGTCCATTTACAAATAAAAAAGCTGTAGCACTAAAATATTTATCAGCCCCACCAACTAGTGTAGTTACCCTGCGGGAAATGAAGGGTCGATTGATCCAAAGTGGCGAGATTGTGATATATGATTTGGTGGCACGTAACGAAACTGGCGAAACCGAAATTGTGGTGTACCAAAAAGTGTTAATTTGTGTGGTATCAGGTATATCATGTAACTGTAGAAAAAATAACATAACATTATAGTGTACTGAAGCAACTAGGGCCAATGCAGTTGAAGTTCTTAATGGTCATAGAACTGGTTCAAGCCCGTAAGCAGTTGACGAAAACATGACAATTAGAGCCTAAGGATTCCGTGCCTTGACTGCTACAAATCGGATATAACACTGAAATAAACTTATTTTAAAATTGATTTTTGTTGTGCCTTTTTGAAGGTTTTTTGAACAGGTGACATGACACACTGTTTTGGATAAGTGCAGTGACTGGTTCCGGATGGGCTATTTCGCAACCCGTACATAATATGACACACGCTGAATAAAAAGTGTCATGTTAATTGCTAATTATTTTTCGAAAGCCAGGCGACATGTACCCCTCAGACCAGTGCAGTGGTACGTCGCAAAACTATTCCTGTCAAACTATCCCTATCACAGAACATATTGCGCTTAATATGTGACTAGTTTTCCTTCAAAAAAATTTCTCCAGTTCTATGATACGTACACATACACCAGCCACGTGATAAATTTTTTTCCGTTGGTTCTGTTGCATATCAAATAAATCCTAAAATGGTCATACTTTGACACTACCTACTTCTAACTTGTCCCGTAGCATATTCATTTCAGTCGGTACGGTGATAGGTTAAGGTTAACTTGGTCAAGTTATTCGCCACGTCACACAGTGCTCCACAGGTGGCAATTGTCACCTCCTATGACAAGCCCATGTTAAAAGTACCGGTCACTTTCATATAACAGAACCGAAACTATGACAGGTTCATACACACAAAGTTCTAGTCACGTGACCATACCAGTGACTGGTCCATTTCCCGCAGGGTAGCGAACAGCTTTTTAGCGCTGCCGGACAGCTGTATTCTGATAGACGAAGCAATTCACATGGTGTGAATGCGGAAAATTGCTCTTCTGTCATGACAATATCAAACTTTTTAATTTTAAATATCAAGAATTTAAAATAGAAAAAGGTCGATAAAAACATTTTTAGAATTATTTAAATATTAAAGTTTAAGTTTTTTTTCTCTATATCAACTTAAAAATCGATCAACTATTTTTCTTGGACTATAAAATATAGTACAATACAAATATTTTATTCTTTTTTTGTACTTAAAATAGTAAAACTATTTTCCAAATATGATTTTTTAAAAAATATACCAATAAATTTGTATTTTGTTTAATAACTTTTTGGTTTGGTAAAATTTGAGGACTTAATAAATAAATAAACTCCCAAGAAACAACTTTACAACAACTGTCCGTTACAAACGGATTCATGAATCCGGCATTGACGGTACGAAAACGGACCGGAATTGACGTATCCGTCGAAGCTTGTACGAAAACGGACCATTAACGTACAGTCAAATTGGATTACTCAAATTTTCGAAAAATTATCCGTTTTAACTCCGTTTTGCTGTATCCGTTTCGGTGCCGTTTAACCGGACTACACCGATTTTCATCAGTTAAAACTCCGTTTAAACCGTTATCGGTTTTCTTCCGGTATTACCGGAGTGTGTTTTGTTTAAAAAAATCAAACAGTTTTATTTATTAATAAAATTAAATATTAATAAATCTATATATATAAAAAGAAGTGTACATTTTGATTGTCACTCCATAACTCAAGAACGGCTGCAGAATATAAAAAATGGCTGAATACGTTTTGCAGAACATGCAATGAGGATGGTTTTTAAAAAAAAATTCTTTAAAAATATTTTCCTTTGGTCCAGATGTGGTGATTTTTCTGAACATTAGTCATTTTCATCTATATATATAAGAAGAAGTGTACATTTTGATTGTCACTCCATAACTCGAGAACGGCTGAATAAAATAAAAAATGGCTGAAAACGTTTTGTAGAATATGCAATGAGGATGGTTTTTAAAAAAAAAAATTTAAATATTTTCGTTTGGTCCAGATGTGATGATTTTTCTGAACATTAGTCATTTTCATCTATCTATATATCTATATATATAAAAAGAAGTGTACATTTTGATTGTCACTCCATAACTCGAGAACGGCTGCATAAAATAAAAAATGGCTGAATACGTATTTAAGATTTTTAGTGGTATTTTTTTTTTTGGTTATTTTTAAATGTATCACTTTTTTAACATATACTTGTATTTCAGATGTTTTTGTAATTAAATATAGAGACGCAGATCTCTTGAAAATTTTAATAATGAAGATGTTAAACAACACCTGAGATAAAATGAAAAAAAAAATCAAAATGTTAAAACCACATCCTTTTATTGATTTTTATTGAATTTTTATGTGGTTTCATATTGTTTTTTAATAATGTAATTGTTAATCCATTTTTGTTAATATCTTTATAAATGTTAAAATTTAAAAATAAAACCAAACTTTTGTTTAAAATTAAAAAAAGGAGAAATCATTTAGATAAAATAAATAAAAAAAAAATAAAAATGACCATTTAAAAAAAAACGGTACGAATACGGACCATATTCGGACCGTATACCGTATTTTAAAAACGGAGTCGACTCCGTTTTTAAAATAAATGACGGACAGTTTACGGTACGTTTTGAACGTACACTCAATTCGTACACTCCGTTTTATATACAGCATGACGGTACGAAAACGGTACGTTTTAGCGTGCTTTATACTGTTTCGAATCCGTATTCGATGTTCCTTTTATTCCGTTTTCCGGTCCGTATACTGATCCGGAAAACGGTACGGAAACGGACTTCGGATCCGTATATGCTGTACCGAAAACGGCACATAAACGGACCGAATTGTTTGCTGGGCTATTATCACTAATTTTTTTTATATTTTTGTTTATTATTAGTATTATTGTATTTTAATTATTATCTCTTTCTTATTATTTTATTTATATCAAATTTTATTGTTTACTTTGTATAATTCAGTAGAAATTTGTAACCGATTATGGCCTTCAGGCTAGGTTATTGAAATGAATAAATAAATTAAATTAAATTTATTGATCTAAAAAAACAATTTATATTTTTTTTTATTAAAACAAAAAGTTCAGCTTCGGCCGAACATTGATATAATGGCCGCAGTTCGGCTTCGGCCGAAAAAAATTAGTTCGGTAGGACACTAATATTGTATCTGTTAAATAAGTTTTGGATGGGAAAGTTACCATTGACGTTATACCCAGTTATGATAGCAATTTTGAAGCAAAAATGTTTTGACATGTCTTTGTTTTTTTAGTTTTCTTATATCTACAAACAAGTTTTTTTTTTTTTTTTTGAAATATTAAACAAATTTATGTATCAATTAAATAATTTTATTTTGATTTTTAAAGTGAGCTATCATATTAATTAAGATCCTTATATACTATTAACAAAACTCTTAAAATTGAATTCAACGATTTTTTTTCATAAAAGTGTCAATGATTTTGTCAGGTTCAACCTTTTCTCGATACACTGATGCAAGAGCTAGAGCACCAAGTCTAGCTTCACCCATAGAATTCCTTAAATATGTTTTCACTCTTTTTAGGGTGGAAAAACTTCTCTCCGCGGATGCAGTTGTAACAGGAATTACTATCAGTAAATGTAAAAACATGTAAACGTTTGGAAAAAGCTCCTTGTTGCAATCTTGAATAGCATCTAGCGGATTTGATGGTCTTTATGGTAGTTTCCATAGATCAATTTCAGTTAATATAACATTAGTTTGAAAAATTATAGTCTCAAAAAAATATTATAAATTCATTTATTACATACTAACCAAAACAAAAATAAAATAAAAAATCGAAAATATTTCGGGGGGGCTTTGGCCCCCAGGGCCCCCCCCTGGGTACGCCACTGCCAGTACATTCAAAAAAAAAAAAGTTTGTTAAAAATTTTATTAAACAGCTATTTAAAATATTTAACTATCTTACAGCAATTTTTTTTTTGTGAATTTGCGTTTTCAGTAAAAAATTTAGTTAAACGCTTTTACTAAAAATGTAATTTTGTACTAATGATTTACTAATTTTTGTTGCTACCAAAATTGTGCTGATAAACACAATAAGAGCACGGAGAACAAATAAAAAGAGGAGATGTAGATGTGGGAGCTTGTGTAGACAAAGTAGAGAAAAAAGAAGAGATAAAAATAAATACAACCATTATAAGACTTACAAAAAAAATGCAACTGCGGTTGATTTCATTGATTAAATTTTTTCTTTTGTATACTACACGAGAATCCCAAGACGACTGCCACAAAACCAATTTTTAAAACGGCTCTCATCAGCTCAAAATGTTAGCCGGCCTAACGAAAATTTTTTTGTAATTGTTCCTATTTTAACCTTAAAATAACACTAATGAAATATCTTAAAACACCCTACGAAATAACTTAAAATACCTCAAATTATCACAATAAAATACATAATTTTTTTATATCAAAAACATCATTACTTTAAATTTAAAAAAAGGTACATGTGGGTCAATTTTATTATACAAAATTGAAAAATTATCATTTTTGGACCTCATGTTATCAGACATTCTTCATATTGTGAACAGGAAGACTCTATGGAGCAATATAGAGATTCCAGTTTATAGGTCTTTAAAATTTTATTAACTCGAGATTTTATTCACGTTTGTTTTATTGTTCATAAACTTGAAAAACTAGTTAACTTTGATGACCTGCAGCTTCTTAACTATCTACTTCAAAAAAGCTTCTAAAAACTGCGATTGTCTACTTTTACGATCTGCACTGAGAGAATTATCTGCATGATATTAATGAATTTTTGCATTAGATCTATGAAATGTCACTGGAACTCATCCACTGAAACTTTTCATTAAATTAATGCAGTTATTCATAAAATTTAATGAAAAATTTCTAAACGAGAAAAAGTTGTTCCAACAAATTTTTGTTAATGAACTTGGAAATGGCTGAAAAATTTTGTTCTCGGTTTAACTAATACGGCATTCAGACTAGATACCAAAATACGTATTTTGCCAATACGAGTGGAAAAGAATAAAGAACTGTTGGAACAGAATAAAGATCATAAATATGTGTTTTGGAAAAACACATGTTTTGCTACCTAGTTTGAATGTGGCTTAAACTAAGTTAAACTGATATCCCATAAACTAGGGCTTGAATATTCTCAAGAATTTTAGAGATTTCTAAAATAAAAATTTGTTTCAGTTTTGATAGTGAAACCTTCCATTTTATATGTGAACCAATGCTCAGGGAATACCCTACATTTTTCAACCTGTCGTCCTTTGGCGAGAGGACGACAGGTTGAAAAATGGAGGAAAGAGGGAGTAGAGTATGTGGAATTAAATTTTTCTAAATTTTAAATGAATATACATTATAAGGATTATAAAAATTAACGTTGTTTATAACTCGTCGTGCAATGTATGATGACGAGTTCTAAACAACGTTAATTTTTAGAATTTTGTGTTTTTATTTAAAATTCATTGTGAATACTCCCTGAGGATGAAACTCGAAGAGTTTCGAAATATTGGAAATTTAATTTATTGAATCCCAGGACCAAAGCTTTTATTAAGAGTATATTTGAAGCAATCTCCTTCATCGCCAAATTTTTGTAAGCTAGTGTTATAATTATTTAATGTTTCTTTGATGTAACAATTTATTTTTGTCTTCTTCTTTTCAATAAAAATGTATTTATTATATTTATTATCTTATCGTTGAGATTATTGTGAGTTATAAAAATATGTGCAAAGTAAACGAATTCGTCATAGACATAATTAACATCGACCTTTTAAATTTGTTAAATCGACGAAACAGTTAAAATAAAGTTATTTATGATATGAAATCGGTTAAACAATAAAACGAACAATCAGGAAATTATATCTGTAAAATCAACTGAATATTACAATCAAAATAACTGCAATTTATAGTAAAAGCAAATGCCGTTAAAACAAATGCAAGTGTTAAAAAATATAGTAAAAAATTGTCAAAGCTGGACAGTTTATATATAGAACGATGCCTTATTAAGAAATATTTGTAATATTGTTTGCCTTAAAGCTCATAAAAAAAAAAGTTAGTGCGAAGGTATGTGAAACGGGTTCCAATTCAGCTGAACTTCATTTTTCTGTTGTCATCTTTTAAAACAATTATATAGCTAAATATGTTAGCTATCTCAATTTTACAACAAGAACAAATTTCATCCGTATTCGAACTAATTTTCCAATCTAAAATTTAGTAATTCGTGATTCTCAAATTTGCAAAATTTGTCAATTAATTTAAACCACATTTGTTTTCAAAACATTATTTGTTTGCCGTAATTTTCTCATATTTTTTATTTTATAATTACAAAATAGGATACATCTCGGAAACTAAGCGAGATGGAGCAAAATGGACCACAAATCGTTACTCCATACCTATTAAGTACTCTTATAATACACTCAAAAAAATAAGTTAGTACAAAAGTTAGTAAAACGTCTTGTAAATTAGGTATACTATTTTTTAGCAAATTTTTTTGCTTAAATCCTGTTTTCAGCTAAAATTTTTGTTATACTTATTCAGCACTTAACTGTTTTATACTAATGCTTTACTAATATACTAATGTTTTACTAATTAATTTTGCTAAAAAAAATTGTGCTGATAAGCACATTAATAGTGTGGACGACAACCAGATTGGCAGATATACGCAGAATGAAGCAGATGTCGCGGCATGTCAAGATGTAGTAGAGAAGAGGAAAATGATACTAAAAAGTACAACTCTAATAAGACATATAAAAAAATCAACCATGGAAGACTTTTGTATCTGTTTTTCATACATAAAACAAAATTGAGGATTAAAACAACTTAAATTTTGCGTTGTCACCGGCTTGTGAAAATAATTGTCTATTAATAAAATAAAAGACAAAAGAAAATATTTAAATTTAATATGTATTTCTATAATAAATGTTAATAGATTAATAATCTAGTGTGGTCAAATTGCAAACAAACATATACAGACATGTAGACAGAATAAAGCGAAAGACAAACACACACATCTTAGTATGGTTCCTTTTTCTTATTGCAAAAAAAGGGTTGTTTTTTTCGTTTCGCTTGTTTTTGTTTATTTTTTCGTTTCGTTTCTATAATTAACTGCAGGAACATAATAAGTTGTTTTAGTGTTTATAAAATAAGCCATATATTAATAAAATAATTTATATAATACTTTTCTTTGAATAATGAATAGATATTGAAAAATTAGAAAAAAATCGGTGCTTATTAATAAAATTTTTAATTTTTACTTATTTTCTATTATTTAATTTTTTTAAGATTACGCTTCAGTCTTTCACATATAACGTTCCGATGTAAAGGATGATTTTTTAGCAACTTTCTTTTTGGCAACATTGTTTTTGACAGCTCAGTTGTTTTCGTGTAACTTGTTACTGTTAAACATGTTCAGTTTGGTCTATAATTTAACCATGAATTGACTTACAAACGAACAACGCTTGCAGATTATTGAATTTTATTATCAAAATTCATGCTCGGTTAAGAAAGTGCATTTCTTCCAATTTATGGTCAGTTTGGGCGACCTTCTGAGGCGGCTATTCGGAAGCTTGTGACTAAATTTCGCACCAAATTTACATTATTGAACATTAAAATACCAACACGCATACGTAGAGTGCGGACAGAGGAAAATACCGCAGCTGTATCCGCCAGTGTTGCTGATGACCGTGAATTAACGATTCGTCGCCGTTCGCAGCAATTGGGCCTCTGTTACTCCACTACGTGGAAAATTTTACGAAAGGATTTGGGTGTAAAACCTTTTAAAATACAACTGGTGCAAGAATTGAAGCCACATGACCTACACCAACGCCTAACTTTTGTTGAATGGGCGCTGGCAAATTTGGATGTTATGTTCAGTGACGAAGCTCATTTCTAGTTGAATGGATACGTGAACAAGCAAAATTGCCGTATTTGGTATAAAGAGCAGCCAGAAGAATTGCAAAAATTGCCAATGCATCCCGAAAAATGCACTGTTTTGTGTGGATTATGGGCCGGTGGCATCATTGGACCGTACTTTTCCAAAGACGACGAAGGCAAGAACGTTCCTGTGAATGGCGAGCGCTTCCGTGGAATGACTACAATTTTTTTTTTGTCCAAAATTAACAATGGACTTGGGTGACATGTGGTTTCAACAAGACGGTTTATTTCACATTTGGGGCCGGTCAATTGGCAGCCTAGATCGTGCGATTTAACGCCTTTAGACTATTTTTTGTAGGGGCTATGTTAAGGCTCATGTCTATAGGGACAAGCCCGCAACAGTTGACGCACTGGAAGCCAATATTGAAGACATTAGTCGTGAGATACCGGCTGATATGTTGGAGAGAGTATGCCAAAATTGGACCAAGCTTATGAACTATTTGAGCTGTAGCTGCGGTCAACATTTACATGAGATCATTTTTATACATTGAATTATATAGATTGTTGCATCGACTCATATAAAGATTTCTTACATTTCTCTAAATTTTGTTTTTAATCAATCCGACAGCTCTTAAAAAATCACCCTTTACACACAAAAGAAATGAAATAATAAAGACCAGACTCTGTATGAAAAATTGGCATGATCGAATATGATTACTGTTCTGTCAAATAATGATTCTAATTGAGCATTTTCATGGATGAATTTTGTACATTGGCTTGTCATAAGACGGAATCATTCTTATAATGCTGCAAACAACTTAATAGGAATATTTTATACCTAAATAACTTCCAAAGAATCGTATTTGGAATACCGCCTTTCTATGACAAGCCAATGTTAAATTCATCGATGAAAATGACAAATTGGAAGAGACAAAATTTTTGCTTGGATCTAATATTTTTTTTTTTTTTAATTTAAAATCTTATACTTGATATTAGGAATATATTTACAAATATTTATTTATAGAATTCGAGTTTTTTTTTTTTTTTTTGTTAAAATTTTAAAGTTGTATTTTAAAAGTTTCTAAATATTTGAAAGTTTTTTTATACACTCAAAATATTAAGTCAGTAGCGTGTCCGAAAAAGTCCTTTGGATCTGAATGTAATGTTCTTAAAAGTCGTTTTATGTTCTTAAAAGTCGTTATAAAAGTAAATAATTTGTACTTACCTAATGTATCATCAGCAAAGGTAACACCTAAAACTGATGTTGGCGACTCCGGAGTATCTGAAAAAATAAATAAATAAAAACAAATAACAAACAAAATAAAATAATAAAGAAAATAATAATAAAATATTATAAAAAAAAAATACATAAGAATTAAACAAAACCAACTTTTTTTAATATTCTTTTTATTCACTCTTGCTTTACACCAAAAAAATTGTTGACAAACACCTTAACACTATAATTGGATTCACAATTGTGGAGTACACCACAGAGCAGAGTGGATATTGTTTCCTTTTTCGTAGCAAATTTCTTTGTATGACGAATTCTCTGTAGATTGAAGTTTTCCACAATTGTAAATCCAGCTTATAAATTTAGTTTTTTTTAATATAAAATCATTGTAATTGAAATTGAAGTAATATACTATCATTGTAAAAATTTACTGCTTTTAGTTAAATTGTAGAGAGATTTATTAACATTAGCCAAAATTTTCATTTGATTTTTGGTTAAATATTGTAAAACATTATCATATAGTTCAGCAGGCATGCCATCTAGCGAGGGATAAATACAGGCATCTAACCAAAATAGATGTTGACAACGCATTGGCACAAATAATTGATCGCGTAGAATATTTGAAAATTCATCTAATTTCCGAAAACGTTGATATATTGGTTTATTTTTAGCTTGCGTTGATATAACATAACGACCAATCGAAAGGATGGTGCTAAAACCTTTGGCTCCCGTTGAATTGTCTGGCGATAGAATAACAATTAAATAGTCTCCCGTTACAATACCAATAAGGAGTGCATATAGTTGTTCACTAGATGTCGTTGGAATATCTACTAGTGAATATAATTTTATAGCAAATATTGTTTTATCACCCATTATCGTATATGTAGGCTTCAGACGTGTTAAACGTAAAACATTTTTCGAATGAAAAGTAGCTATTGATGATAGATGAGTTATGTGTGTTTTAGCTTCTTCATATTCCATTTCACTAGCAAATCCTGATTCTAAGGCCACAACATAAGCGAGTAAAAAAAGAATTTCTGCTTGGCTTAGATTAGTGCCATCAAAATGTTGCAATAGTGTTTGAGCATGCAAAGGAGCACATTGTAATGAAGTATCCGATAACATGAGACAATCATGATTTATTGTATCTGGTAGTGGTGAATCAATACGTGGTATTTTAGGGACTGTAATAGAAAATAAAAAAAAAAAATAGAAATAATTGAATTTGAATTAATATCAGTGTTAATTGTATATGAACATATTTCGTTTCAAAAATCAAAGTGTAGTTAAAATCAAGAGCATGCTTAGGAATTTACAAAAAAATTGTACACAAACCTGTTTTTATGTTTTTTATTTTTTTTTTAATGAAAACTCAAAATTGCATTCAAAAAAATAGCATTTACACAACAACAACAAAATTACAAATATGTTACAAAAACACATAAAGTACTCGATTCAAAAAAAAAAAAAAAAAAGACAATAATAATCGAGCCAGTTATTTGGTAAATATAATTATTTAAGATGCAATGAAAATGAAGATTATTCAAGTTCGAGGCCATACTCTATATTTATTCATTAGGATATTGTCCTAACAAATAATCTATAGAGTTTTTTGTTTTCAAATTTATTATTTGACCCTTTCAGGAATGTGTTGATAGATCTATTTCGGGAATTTTCTAGGTTCCCATCATCAGAACACGTTTTGAAAGCGGTAACAATCCCATGCCAAACATCAAACATTCATATGAACTAGTTTACTCACTACATGAGAACTAATATACATATGAGTTTGAAGTTAAAGATTATAACCATTGATCAAAAAATAAATTGAAAACTTGTTTGATGTGCATAAAAATTATGTTTTTTTCGACCTTTAATTGTGCAATGAAAATGAGGACCTTGCACATCAAACAAGTTTTCAATTTATTTTTTGATCAATGGTTATAATCTTTAACTTCAAACTCATATGTTTATTATCATATGATTGATATTATCATATAAGACTTCATGTGTTGCTTTTTAAAAAGTTTGATCATTTTCATGATAGCCAATACAATTGTTTCATAGGCATCACCCTAATCCTTAGTTATCCGCAAACTATGAAACAATTGTATTGTCTATCATGAAAATGATCAAACTTGGTGAACAGTAACAAATAAAATCTAATATCACAATATCATATTAGATTTTGGACTTGAGGTAGAACAATAGTCTAACTAAATATATAGAATGTTTTTTATACAGGTGTAGAACTTTAAGTTGGCAACACTTTTTTAACTGGCGGCCATTTTGTCAGATGTCAAGTAATTTATGTTTAGTTTGGTTTGGAATTTTTACATGAATAGACTGACGCCTGAACAACGCTTCCAAATTGTGCAAAATTTATTTTGAAAATCATGGTTCTGTTCGATATACTGCGTCCATTTCACGGTCAACATTTAACTGCGGTCAACGGTTAAGCGGATTCCTCAATAAACAAAACTGCCATATTTGGAATGATGATAACCCTCAAGTGTATGTTAAGACACCGTTACATCCAGAAAAACTGACTGTTTGGTGTGCTTTATGGGCTGGTGGAATCATTGGTCCGTACTTTTTTAAAAACGATTCTGGTCAGAACGTTACAGTCAATGGTGACCGCTGTAGAGCCATTATTACTAACTTTTACGTTCATCAACGGAACAACCATGATGTGCAGGAACTGTGGTTTCAACAAGACGGCGCAACATGTCACACAGCTCGTGCCACAATTGATTTATTGAAGGAAACGTTTGGTGACCGCATAGTTTCACGTTTCGGACCCTTGAATTGGCCCCCAAGATCATGGGGATATGTACGCCGATAAGCCGGAATCGATTGACCACTTGGAGGACACCATTCGCCGCGTTATTGCCAATATACGGCCACAAATGTTGTAAAAAGTCATTGAAAATTGGACCTCCAGATTAGACTACGTCCGAGCCAGCCGTGGCGGTCATATGCCAGAAGTCATATTTAAATTTTATTCCCAGAAGATTATCTTTCGAATAAAGTATATTTCATTTCAATTTAAAAAATTCATCTTTGTTTTGTTCCATTTCAAAGTTCTACACCTCTATAAAAAAAACACCGTTTATGAAAATATCGAAAGTCTGAAAAAAAAAAAAAATTAAAACATTTTCGAATATTTGTTTTTGTTTTCCCATTTTTTAATTGTGGCATGTATTATTGCGTCATGTATTATTGCGGCATGTATAATAAATTTAACTGCGGCATGTATTATAAATTTTTATACTAACTTTGAAGAAAAAATTTCAATTAAATTTTTTTTAATGCCAAAATGTTTTATAAACATTATTTTATTTGCTTCGGCATTCCCACTGAAACCATATACATATGTATGTAAAATCAACCAATCGATTTCCGAAAAACTTTCCCATTTCAACCAATCTTGGTATAGGATAGCCAGTTGAGGAAAGCAAGTCCCAGAGGATCTTTAAAAATCGTGTTTCATGAAATATTTGAAAATTTCACAAAAGTAGTCGTACATAAACGTCCATGTACCCGAAAAAATCTCAAATTTAATAAAAGTAGTGGAAGCTAAGCGATGCGTTGTTAATATATTATTTTAAAGCTACTGTTATCATGCTTTAAATAAACTTATAAAAAAAAAATAATAAAAAGAATTTTTTTTTCAACATCTGCGATACAAACCGATGTATTTAAAAAAACTGGCTTTTTTTAAACTCTTAAAAAAATATGTTAATTATAAAGTATTCCATTTAGAAATGTTGAGGTTAAGAAGAAGAATAAACGTTTTTCTCTAAAAATTATAAACACTATTAATTTTTAAATCAGACTAGACTAGTTTCTGCCTTTTTATGGACAGGCTCGTCATTGATTTTCCATTTTAAATTGTATTATTATTTGTGTCTTATAATTGTCAGATTGTCTCTATATGAGACTGTAAGAATCAAACTCAGAAGTGACAACACTAACAAGACAAATATTCTATTTTTAGATTTTTGTTTATTTTTCTAATCTCCTCCGTCCCTATTTCACAATGTTACCAATGCTTCACTATGTCATAGCCTCCCTCCCTCTTTGGAACTCTTATATCAAAGTTATGCATAAAAATGTAAAAAAAAATATAATTGAAGGGCTTAGGGCAAAAACAGATTTTATGTGCTCATTGCATTACCTTACACGGTATTAAACATCCACTTAAAAGATTGAAACTATATTCCAATAAATTTCAGATCTAGAGCAAATGCAAATACTTTTTACATTTCGATTTTATTGCAATAATTTTTTACTCAAGAACTTAATAAGCCTGGTGTTGAATTCTGAAGAAAATAGAAGCGAAGGAAAAGGTTTTTGCTAATACATTGATGTGGACAAAGGCTTTTTGCCAACAAATGATGTAGTAATTTCAGAAACTTGATGAGAAGTAAAAACAAAATTGAAATAATTGAACTAATTGAACTAATTCAAATCAAAAATAAATCAATTTTAACTAATAAACATTGTTTGTGTACATGCTAGTCATAATACAATGTGTTGTTAGTGTTTATTAATTAAACAATAACACTTTCTGACTATAGCATTAGGGCCATAAGTCAGTATTGGCGTAAAAAAATATAATTAAAAAAATGTCTTCATTCGCTAATTTAAATGAAATCAAACATGTTTGGACCTGTCAGCAGGTAAAGTCTGCATTAAATTAGCGGATGAAGACATTTTTTTAATTATGAAATAAACATTTTGTGGTTTTTTGTTTAACAAAAAACAAATGATCTTGAACTTGAGTAATCATGCACACATCATAACTTTAGAAATAATTTAATTTATTTTAGGTATTTTTTTACATAAATTTATTTCAGTACACAGAAAAAATTATCAACCTAAAATATCTAATTAAAGATTTGATTTGAATTTGATTTGTTTCTAAACAAATATTTAATTGAATCAATTAATATTTTAATTGACTTTTAAATATATAAATAGATCATATTTTTTTTTTTTTTTTTTTGTAGAAGTTATTTATAATTTTTTTTTCCTTCTTAATTTTAATAAAAGGTTTAAATGATAGTATCATTGCCGTGATAGGTGCAAAATCAATTAAAATATTAATTGATTCAAAAAATTTTTTAATTGAAACCCGTTTTTAGTTTTTTTTTTATATTAGAATACGAACCATATTTGGCCCTATGGGGTTGGTTTTTGAATAATGAAAAAATAAAATAAAAATAAACACAAACATTTTTTATTCTGAATAGAAATCACATTTTAAATACACTCACAAGAACTTTTCCATAAAAGTTCAGCAGGTATTTATAAAGTTAGTCCGGAAAGTTGTTTCAATTAAATATTAAGTTAAATTACTAAATAAATAAATTTTCTAACTTTTCTGTCCGTTATTTAATAAACAAAATAAACAAACAAACGGACTTTCGGTATTATTTAGTTAAAATATTCAGTTAAAATTTTCTATTTAAAACAAAAAGTTGTTTTATTGTATTGAGTATTGAAATTAATGAAAAAACTATTGTTTTTACCGATTTTATCAATTAATTTTTTAACAGTTGAAAATAAACTAAAAAATACATTTGTTTTAAACTAAAAGTAAGTGGTCCTTTTTTCCAACTGATTTTCAGTTAATTTAATGTGTATATTCAGTAGTCTTTACGCAAAAAATATTGTGAGTGTACTATTAAGTATATCAATAAGATGAAACCATTTAAAAAAACAAAAAAAAACATTTGGTTTTTATTTATATAATTAAGTTCTAAACCAATTGATACCTAGCTCCGCGAGTGTTACATTAGTACCTGTTTTGACCCCTATTGTTCGTCCCTAAATTGTAGTTCTCAACTAGTTCCAAATCGGCAGTTTGGAACTAATTGACATCCCTATGACATCTCCATGTTAAATTATACAGTAGTTTGTATGTAGAGGCGGAACTAAAGGGTGATTTTTAAGAGCTTTCGGATTGATTTAAAAAAAAAACATATACAATTTAGAGAAATGTACGAAATCTTTATTTGAATCGATAGAACGATCTATATAATTCAATGTTTTAAGATGATTTCATGTAAATGTTGACCGCGGCTACGCCTCAAATGTTTCATACGCTGGGTTCAATTTTGGCATACTCTCTCCAACATAACGGCCGGCATCTCACGAATAAATACTTCAATATTGGCTTCCAGTGCGTCAACCGTTGCGGGCTTGTCCCTATAGACATGAGCCTTAACATAGCCCCACAAAAAATAGTCTAAAGGCGTTAAATCGCAATTAATCGCCAATTGCCCAACCCCAAACGTGAAATAAACTGTGGCATGCGGCACCGTCTTGTTGAAACCACAATTCACCCAAGTCCAGCTCTTCCATTTTGGGCAAACAAAAATTTGTAATCATCGCAAGGTAGCGCTCGCAATTCATAGTAACATTCCTGCCTTCGTCGTCTTTAAAAAGTACGGTCCATTATGCAACCGGCTCATAATCAACACCAAACAATGCATTTTTCGGGATGCATTGGCAGTTCTTGCAATGCTTGTGACTGCTCTTCACACCAAATACGGCAATTTTGCTTGTTCACGTATAAATTTAACCAGAAATGAGCTTCGTCGCTGAACATAATTTTCCGATGAAAAAGTAGATCTTCATTCAACTTTGCCAGCGCCCATTCACCAAAAGTTAGCCGTCGTGTAGGTCATGTGGCTTCAATTCTTGCACCAGTTGTATTTTAAAAGGTTTTACACCCAAAACCTTTCGCAAAGTTTTCCACGTAGTGGAATACAGCTGCGATATTTTCCTCTGTCCGCACTCTACGTATGCGTGTTGGTGGTTAAATGTTCAATAAAGTAAATTTGGGGCGAAATTTAGTCATAAGATTCCAAATAGCCGCCTCAGAAGGTCGACCAAACTGACTATAAATTGGAAGAAGTGCACAATGCACTTTTTTAACCGAGCATGAATTTTGATAATAAAATTCAATAATATGCAAGCGTTGTTCGTTTGTAAGTCGATTCATGGTTAAATTATAGACCAAACTGAACATGTTTAACAGTAACATGTTACACGAAAACAGCTGAGCTGCCAAAAACAGTGTTGCCAATAAGAAAGTTGCTAAAAAAATCACCCTTTAGTTGACATCTCCATGTTAAATTTTTAATATATATTAGATATTTAAACGCAATTATATACTGGGCTTCATTAGGGAAAATTTGTAATAGGGTTAAAATGAGGAGTATTTATTTTTTTACTTTTAAATACATATATTTTATTTAATGTTTTCTGAAAACTGTTTAGTTTATGTTAAGATTTGATTTATTGTTAAATATTTGTATAGTAGTATTTTTTAGTAAGTTGTATATAAGCCATATTTGGCCCCAAGGGCTTGGTTTGAAATTGCATGATAAAATAAATAAATTATACAGTAGTTTGTATGGAGAGGCGGTTGCCTGGTTCAAATAAACTAGTACAAAACTGGTGCTGTACTAGCATTTTTTGTTACTGAGAATTCATGTTAGATTCATATTGAGTATACAAGTTAATAATGTCGATTTGGAGAACATATGGCATAACTATCACAAATGGTTTGTGTCAATAATAACAAATATGGTATTTTAGAGGGCAAACATCAGTCATTATAATTCAGTATTCGATAGACGCCAAAGTGTAAACACATATTTTTTCAATAGCTATAATAATGTTAAATTTTGTGTCTAAAAAAGATGTTTTGCGAGAAGTCTGATAACCTTCTTTCATTTGAGGAAAACGGCTGCTGAAAGTTATCGATTGTTGGTAGAAGCTTACGGTCAACATACACCAACTCAAAAATCTTGCACACGATGGTTTGCGCGATTCAAAATTGGTGATTTCGACACAGAAGACAAGGAGAGGCCTGGTCAGCCGAAAAAGTTTGAAGATGAGGAATTAAAAGCATTACTATAAGAAGATTGTTGTCAAAGACAACAATAACTTGCATTATAATGCATAATTATCATTGTGAGTCATACAACAAGCCATTTCGCTACGTTTAAAAGCATTGGGATTCTTTCAAAAGCAAGGAAATTGTTCGCATATGAATTAAAGCCGAGAGACGTTGAAAGGCATGTCGGAAATGCTGCTTGAGCTCTACAAAAAGAAGAAATTTTTGCATCGTATTGTTACTGGTGATGAAAAATGGATACATTACGATAACCCTAAGAGCAAAAAGTCATATGTAAAGCCCGGCCAGTCAGCCAAATCAACGCCGAAGCCGAATATCCATGGCGCCAAGGGAATGATCTGTGTTTGGTTGGTTTAGAAGGGTGTTTTGTATTATGAGCCGTTGAAATCGTGTCAGACGATCACAGAGGACCTGTACCGAACACAATTGATTCGTTTGAAGAGAGCAATCAACGAAAAACGACCAGAATATTCGACCAGACACGAGGCCATGACAACGCTCGGCCACATGTTGCAAGACCTTCCAAAAACTATTTGGAAAACAGGGGATGGGAAGTTTTGGCTCACTCGCCTTATAGCCCGGACCTTGACCCTTCTGACTACCATTTGTTTCGATCGATGCAGAACGCATTTACTCGAATACGCTTCACTTCAGAACAGGGTTTCAGAAATTGGCTTGATTTATTCTTTACCACAAAACCGGAGCAGTTCTTTTGGCGCGGAATCCATATGCTACCAGAAAGATGGGAAAAAGTAGTAGCGAACGATGGACAATACTTTGAATAATGTGTATCAATTTATTTTGTTATTATAATAGATGCATATTTCAAGCCAAAAAATCGACATATTTGGCCCCATATTTGGGATTGGTTTGAAATCTTCTATATATATAAAAAGAAGTGTACATTTTGATTGTCACTCCATAACTCGAGAACGGCTGCATAAAATAAAAAATGGATGAATACGTTTTGTAGAACATGCAATGAGGATGGTTTTTACAAAAAGAATTGTTTAAAAATATTTTCGTTTGTTCGAGATGTGGTGATTATTCTGAACATTAGTCATTTTCATATAAATTGTGTAAATATCAAAAATCCATTATTTCTGCTCCTTTTGAAGGTATTTGAATTTGTATTTGGTATTTGGTTTGTCGGTGCAGTCCAACTATCATTCTTCTCCGAAATATCAATGCAACGGAACCAGACTTTCAATGAAAATAAAATTTGAAGGCAAAACAACGTTTGACGGGTCAGCTGGTTGTATGATAAAATAAATAAATAAATTCTACAGTAGTTTGTATGGAGAGGCGGTAGAATTCGTATCAGTTGCCTGGTTCAAATAAACTAGTACAAAACTGGTTCTGTACTAGTATATTTTGCTACTAGGAATTCATGTTAGATTCAGACATGTTCTCAAAAATAATTCCAAACATGAGCTATTTGTTTCTGTGTAAGACAACGATATTAAAAATTGTTCAGATCCCCAAAAAAATTTCCAAAAGAAAAACTTTTGTTGTCAGATTTAAATAACTTTCTAAGAAATTGTCTTTATTTCCTACTGAACACTTAAGTGCAATGCTCAAGGCCATGTCCAACCCAAATCATGAAAGGAATCTGTCAAATGGAGGACATTTACCCTCTCCTTGCTAAATTTTCCTAAAAACACAGTCCGCTGACAGATTCAACGACATGAACACGGGACTAATCTACAACATAAAACTGAACTGTGTTTTTTAGAGAGTTCAGTGTGACACCTTGTAAAGGGTGGTTAAATTGTAAGGGCCGATGTTGAATGTGAACCACACCTAAACGCCAAGTTTTTTTCCGAATTTTATTTGACATTTCTCTATTTCAGACTTACTCAATTTGAACCATGGAGAGATACACAATCCAACAACGTGTTAAAGTTATCCAGACTTATTATGAAAATGGGCGTTCAAATCAAAATGCATATCGTGCACTTCGTGATTTTTTTGGTCAATTTGATCGTCCAAATGTGCGTACAATCGCAAAAATCGTGGAAAAACTCGAGCAAACCGGTTCTGTAGAAGATGTGAGAACACCAGTGCATGCTCGTACAGCTCGTACTGCAGAAAATATTGCTGCTGTTCGCGATAGTGTGGCTGAAGAGCCGTCCACCTCAACTCGTCGTCGTGCCCAACAATTGCACCTCTCACGCTCGTCGTTGATGAACATTATGCATAAAGACTTGCATTTACACGCTTACAAGGTGCAATTGGCTCAAGAACTAAAGCCTCTTGACCATTCCAAACGTCGTGAATGGGCAGAATGGTGGCAAGAAATGGCAACAGTGGATGATCAATTTTCGAAGAAAATCATCTTCAGTGATGAGGCACATTTTCACCTCAGTGGATTCGTCAATAAACAGAATTGCCGCATTTGGGCGAATGAGAATCCAAGAGTGATTGTCGAAAAACCAATGCACCCACAAAGAGTGACTGTTTGGTGCGGTTTATGGGCTGGCGGCATCATCGGGCCGTATTTTTCCAAAATGAGGCCGGTCAGGCAGTTACTGTGAATGGTGTTCGCTATCGTGAGATGATAACGAACTTTTTATGGCCCGAATTGAAAGATATGTATGTGGACGATATGTGGTTTCAGCAGGACGGTGCCACTTGCCACACAGCTAACGAAACAATGGCTCTTTTGCGCAACAAATTCAATGGCCGTGTTATCTCACGTAATGGCGATGTCAATTGGCCGCCAAGATCATGTGATTTGACACCGTTGGACTTTTTTCTTTGGGGTTATTTGAAAGAAAAGGTGTACGTCGATAAGCCAGCAACAATTCAAGAGCTAAAGGATGAGATAATTCGGCACATTAACGGCATAGAACCTCCATTATGCCTCAGCGTCATCGAAAATTTGGACCATCGGATGGAGGTGTGCCGCCGTGGTCGCGGCGCTCATTTGGCCGATATTTTGTTCCACACATAATTGAGTAATACCAATATATCATAATAAAATAAAATTACAATAATTTCCTAAATAGTTTGTGTTTTATTCAAAATCAACATCGGCCCTTGAAATTTAACCACCCTTTAGGTTAATCCTGTGATAAGTGAAATGCTACTCATATGATAACGCCATCTTCTCTTTTACATTAAAAAGACTATTCCTATTCAAAAAAAAAAAAAAACTAAAAACTTTTAAGAACTTGGCTTAAGTCTAGTTTAGGGGCCTCGCTCGGATTTATTTCAAATTTTCACCATTAGTAGAACTTTTAATGCTGAGCTCAAAAATACATTTTTTTTTTGTCGGCGACTCTCGGTTCCCGAGCTATGGACTTCCAAAGTTTGAATTTTGAATCTTTGCATCTTCACCATTTCTGATCGGATCAAAACAATATACATATCATTTGAAAGCTTATTAAAGCACCTTTCATTTGATATATAATACTTCTAATTCCATTAACCCGTTAAGCGTCAAATTAAAAAAGTCTGTTTTTTAACCGAATTTTTTAGACAAACCTCGTATTTTCTCAAAATTTGACTATTATAAAGGTACGATACAAATAATATTTATTTGTAGCTAAGATTTCAAGCTTTAATTTGATATATAATATTTCACTTTAACCCTTTTAACACCGTAGATATTAACATTTATATCGTTATTTAATTTTCTTCATTTTTGTACTTTTGTTCTTATATGTATATGTAAATTAATAACTTTGTTAAATTGCTAATTTTAGAAACAAATACACTTTTGTAAACACGCCGAAATTTCTGCAGCCCGGGGCGAAGCCTCAGCGAAGCCGAGAATTGGACTGATGGGAGTAAAAAAACCCCTAAGCCCGGCCGAAGGCCGGTTACACAGAAAAACTTTGCTCGGCATATGTATATATAAATTAATAACTTTGTTAAATTGCAATTTTTAGAAACAAATAGACTTTTGTAAATACGCCGAAATTTCTGCAGCCCGGGGCGAAGCCTCAGCGAAGCCGAGAATTCGACTGATGGGAGTAAAAAAAACCCCTAAGCCCGGCCGAAGGCCGGTTACACAGAAAAACTGGGCTGTAATGGGTTAATTTATGAGGACATATTGTACCTCATTAGAAAGATATTTTAAAGAGCTTTCATATGACACCCATATTGTCGTGATCGAACTTGTACTTTTTGAGATAATCGTTAAAAACTATTCCAACTTTAATGCCCATTTCTGACGCAAGGGGGCGTCGCCGACAAAAAATTTTTTTTTTGTTGAAATCAGCTCAAAAAGTACTATTCAGGGTAAAAAAAAAAAAAAAATCTGAGCGAGGCCCCTAAACTAGACTTGTTCCAAGAACTTTTTTAACACAAATAATGGAATAGCTAAAAAAAAGTTTATTAACATCAAACGATTACTCATTCAAACTCAATCTGGGTTATCGTTTTGTTTGTTAATATCAAATTTAAAAAGCTACCGGTTTTTGAAGGTTTTTTCTCCAAAAAAGTCTGATCATTTAAAATTAGAGTAAAGAAAAATGCAAAATTGTAATGTTAATTAATTAATCAATTAAATAAATAAATAAAGCAGGCAATAAATAATAGTAACAACAAGAACAACATCAACATTAAACTAATCACAAGAATTAATGCATAAATTAAAACTTGTTATTCTGAATCACAGCAGATGCATTTGCAATTGAATTTCTAGAACTTACCATTTGATTCGTAAACATTTGTATCTTTAAATTTATCCGGAGTAGACATTAAAACAAAATCATCGGTTAAAGGTTGATCGGAGGAATCCTTGTTTTTTTGTTTTTTTATAGAACCGGTAGGAGAATCTGTACTAGTACCCGTAGCCATGTCACTAGCACCAGAAGAGGAATGTTTCGACATATTTTATGCTTTTTGTTTTTGTTAATACGATATAATAAAGAATTTAAACATGAAATTTTTATGATTTTTAGCTTTTTAATTTTATTTGTAAAAATTATTTAGTAAAATTTACTTTAAAAACGTTTATGAAATCATTACCAGAGAACGAAGCCGATGTTGTATTTCGGCTGGCGGCGGCTAAACAAGATAACAGTCGGCGGCGGCTAAAAGTCGACTAGAGCCGAACATTTTTCGGCGGCGGCGGCTGAACTAAAAAAAAATTCGGCGGCGACTAAAAATCGACTAAAGTCGACGATTCTTTGACAAAAATACACATTGTAATTTAATTTTTATTTTTAAAAAAAATTCGCGAGTATATTAAAAAAATAACATGAACTAGCTTTTGCTTACAGCATTTAAGTATAGTTATATATTTGTTTTAATTAGATAAAAATGGTGCTACTATTGCCCTGTTGTCATGAACGAACAACTGTTTTTCACAGTAGCAGGATTAAGACAACTTTTTAGAATTAATGCAGTTTCCAGCGACCCACTGAGTCAGATTCAGTAGGAATTTTTGGATTAGTTTGTGTAGTAGAGAAATAGTTTTTATATAACGGGACTTTTTTTACAGACGCTATGGAATATTTTTGTGTTGCCACATATTGAAAACTTAATGTTACCAGGTGGTTTGCGGTTATTAAAAGATAAAGGATTCTCATAAAATTCACCTTTCGCTTATAACAAATTATAAACGCCGTTTTGTAGAAGCAATCAACCAACTTAGCTGATTGAGTCGGCTAACATTTCTAGCCGAAATTAGCCGCACAAGTCGGCGGCGGCTGAAGTGCCTAAAAAATAGTCGGCGGCGGCTAAGCCGCGGCTATGAGCCGATCGGCTTTGTTCTCTGATCATTACATGACGATTTTTTTTTTTAATACATTTATCACTTTTCTTTTTTTTTATATTTTTCGCATTTTATGTTTTACACACATTCACCTTTAGAGCAAGCTTTGTTTAACTTTTTTTTTTTGCAATATGAGTCGTTATTCTTTTTTTAGATTTAAAATCACTTTAATTCATATTTGTTTTAGTATTTGCTAGTTTTTAATTAATTTCTATTAAAAATTAACACAAACATTTAAATAAAAAACGCACGCACAACACTAAAATTAAAAAAACTACTAAAACAATAAGAATCAACAAGTAAAAAAACTAATTTGCAAAAATTTTGTGACATTTCTTTTACACATCATTTTCGCATTACAGTTGTATGCAAAAAGTACTATTCCAGTTAGAAAATGGATTTCAAAGGGATGCCACCTTAATTTTGTTTTGAAAAAGCTTCAGACATGTGACAAAATTTTGTTGAACGATCATGATCAGAGTATCAAGCCGACCCTAAATTTTCGGCGGCGGCGGCGCAACCACTTTAGCTACGGCGGCGGCGGCGGCGGCGATTAGGTTAAAAAACCGGCGGCGGCTAATTTGTCGGTCAAAGTAACCAATGGGTTTTCAACACTTTTCCCAGATTTTATGACAATTGGTATGAACGTTACCTTTTATAAAACAAATACTCTTACAAAGCTTAAGAGTTTTGTTCCTTCTAGTTCCCGAAATGTAATGTCTTAAAGATTTCCAGAAAAATCTGCGAATTTTCCCTTACATTATGCATGCATTTTTAGAAGTATTTGTGGTATATGTATAACTAAGGCAGCATATGAAAGGTAGACAATGCAACGTTATTTTTATTTTCAAAAGGTTAAAGTTAATTTTTAAGATTAAAAATTTGGAAAGCTATATTTTAAAATGTGACATTTTTAAAATTGTAAAAAAATGTTTGTATGATATGTTTTCTGTACATTTTAAAAGCAATTTAGGAATTATTACAAACTTTTTCTACATAACTAGGCAACAACATATAACTTTCTTAGAACTTTAAAAATATCGCATTTTGAAATACAGCATTCCGAACTTTCAGTTTTAAAAAATTATATTTGACACTTTGAAAATCTATTTCAAAGGTTTTGAATAATTTTCACATGATGCATTTTGTTATACATGTACCTCAAATACTTTAAAATATATAAGCAATTATGTAAGGACAAATACGAAATTTTGAAATTCCTTAATTTTTGTGATATATTT
Organism: Delia radicum; assembly: GCA_021234595.1. Classification (NCBI taxonomy): domain Eukaryota; kingdom Metazoa; phylum Arthropoda; class Insecta; order Diptera; family Anthomyiidae; genus Delia; species Delia radicum. The sequence goes on along the minus strand of CM037853.1, from coordinate 40,163,735 downwards.
TAGGAACTAGAAGGGCCAGAAATATGAAACATGGTGAGAGTATTTGTTTTGTAAAAGGTAAAGTTCGGAACAATTTTCATTACAATCAAAGATGATGGTGCCAAAATGATCTACTTTTTATGTTGATTTGACATCATTTAACTTAATACGTTTCTATATATCTTTCACTAATTTATGGTTGTCGTGTATAAACAGTTGTTTTTTTACAGTTGCTGGATTGAGCCGACTTCTTTTTTCAGTAATGCATGATCCAGCATATGAAAACGCAATTTCCGAAGCAGCCGATGTTGCTGGAATTCCAAACAATGTGTTGGCTAATTCTGCAACTCTGGAAAAAATCTTAAAAATATAAGAATTACAAAAAGTTAGTACCATATCTTAACATGTTTGCTAAACCGTCCCTAAAAAAACAAATTGCCCATTTTAATAACGACCGCTTACTAAATCTGTTTTGAATAAAATAAAATTTCCAACTGTAAAGCAATTTTCTATTATTACTTTATAACACAAGCATTTAAAATGTTTAGAAAATTTATATAAACAGTTTTATGCAACGGTAAATGTGTTTTATAACTCCTGTGTTAAATGTGTATTAATTATAGTCTACTTTTCGAAGTTAAATATATATCACGTGAAGATGTTAAATTGTGGAGTGACCGCGTTCAAAATCGACCATTTTTATTTTATTGGACGGCCTAACGTATGTATAATGCATGCAACAAAAAAAGTCATCTCTAAATTTACGAGATTACATATTCGTACACTCAATCAAAAAAGGTTTGTAATAATAAGGACAAAATTGTATTAAGTTAAGTGTTTCTTTTTAAGTCCCATTCACGTGTCAATCAAGGGTTAACCGTATGACTACAAAGTTTACACCTTAAATAAGGTTTTTTAAACAAACAAAAAGTATACCTGAAAAAACAGTGTAAACTCATTAATTTTTTCAATAAAGATAGAGGAAATTACAATCGATAAAAGCTGAGGTTTTGACATTTACATAAAATAACATGGCTCACTTAACCGTACTTTCCCCTACATTTTTTTAAAACAATACCAATTCTTAAAAATTACTGTTTTTTATTTGAAATTTCAATTTATTTTCAATTTTTTTTTTCAATTTGTACTATATTAAAAAAAAAATACTCACCCTTTTAAAATTGTTTTGGTGTCAAAGCAAATTTTGCAAAACCTTTGCTTTTCTAACACTTTTTTATTTAAAATTTCCAAATGCCCAAAATGGTTCCAGCATTCTGACCCACTGCTATAGCTAACACTAATTTTTGCATAATCTTTAATAGTTTTTTGCTTTAATATTATCTTCTGATAATAATTTTGGTTCTTTGGTTCGAAAACTTCTTCAGAATCCGATTCTGGTGATTCAATATTTTGTATACTTTTATTAAAGTAAAAATCTAAATTTTTTTGCATTATTAATTTATGTTTAATTTTTTCTTCTTTCTATGAATTTTTTAAACGTTTTTCAACCAAACACGACTGATAAAAATGGTAACAAAATTGGTCTATTACGCTCTAATCAAAAAATTGGCGGCGCAAATTAAAATTCAGCGGCTGCCACTTTAGCCGGCTCACATTTTAAGCAGATGCGAGCCGATTAAAACGGCGGCGCCTGAAAATTGAAAAAAATCGGCGGCGGAGGCGCGCAGCCGATTTTGCGCCGATCGGCTTGATACTCTGATCATGATACACGTAAATAATTAAATAAAAACACTGATGCCAACTTGGTGCTTTTCTAATTAGAATTATACTGCGTTTACATTAGTCTCAAAATTTTGTTTTGGCCAGCAATTCGATCATTTGAATGATAAAAATACTGTATAATTTGACAAACGAACTAGATTTTGAAATCTAATTCGTGTATCATGTTAAACAGTGTAATATGATTGAAATACAGCCCAAAACTATATTTTGAGACTGTAAACGCAGTATAATTCTAATTAGAAAAGCACCAAGTTGGCATCAGTGCTAAAGAGACCGAACACGAAAATTTAAAGTCTGGCAGCACTGAAAATTTTGCTCAAAAATAATCGAAATATCGTGTTGGAATGAAATATAATAACTAAATGGTAATATCGTTATCCCTAAAATACCGTTACCGAAATAATTGAAATACCGTTATCTGTAAGATATGGTTTCCGATATAACTAAAATGCCAATATCCTTAAAATACCGTTAGCGAAATGATTAAAATACCGTTATAGCTTAAATACCGCTACCGAAATAATTTAAATATCGTTATCCTTCAAATAACGTTACCGTAATCTGAAAAACTTTTTTTAAAAGTATTGCTGTAAATAGATTTATTTTCCCAAAGTTTGATCATAAACTAGACAGTCATTAGAGTTTGGACACAATGATGTTAAAAATATTGGTGTGCATTGATATAACCTGAATAACTAAAATAACGTTACCCTTCCCGAAACCGAAATAACTGAAAAATCGTGATCCCTAAAATAACGTTACCGTAAAGCTAAAATACCGTTATTAATGAAATTTCGTTAGCGAATTATTCCGATACCGAAATAACTGAAGTAACGTTACCCTAAAAAACCCTTGCCCAAGTAAAAGAAAATAGCATTACCTTACCACTAACCGCATCGAATTGGTTACCATATATGATTTAAGTTTTTTTGTATTTGTTTTGTTTTTATAAAATGTTGTTGTCAAATCGAATTTAAAAATCCTCCAAATTACTTGCACATAAAAAATCGTTATAAAAAACTGGTAAATATTAAATATTCTCAATATTTTGAAAACAAATATGTCAAAATTTAGCAATGTAAATAAGGTTGTTCATAATTTATGCGAAAAATCGGGTTTAGTTGATATATTTTCAGTGTTTTGTTAAGGATTTTTATGTTTAAATTCGCCAGCTACTTGAAAAATCGTCTTAAAAGCCGCCAGTCGCTATTTCAATAGCCAAACGAGTTAAAAAATCGCCACGTTTTGTGAGAAATCGCCATATCGGGTAAAATTGTTAGAATTTTTATATAATTTATGCGAAAAATCATGTTTAGTTGACATTTTTACAGTTTTTAATTAATGATTGTTTTGCGTTTAAAATCGTCAGACACTTGAAACATCGCCCGTCGCCATTTAAAGTAAAATCGACAAACTTGTTTAAAATCACAGACTAAACAGACCCGACACTAGAGACAGATGCCAAAATTGTTTATAAAAACAGTATTTTTTTAAATAACTTTTTTCTTAATGCCGTGTAGAGCGGGTAAGAACGTTGAATAACCCATTAGTTATTATAGACACCCATTAGTTATATTAGCCTTAAAAGTTTCGAGTCCGTTCTAGTTGGTCTATGCATTTTGGTACTTTTTTTTATTTCGCACCGGGTACAACGTTCTTTCGACAAATAAACTTTTGTACATCTGGCAGCGCATTTTAAATGTTAAGTTGTAGTCATTTTCTTTTACGCTTCATACGTAAATAGACACATTATTGCTAATTTTAGTAGTCAAAAGAGCTTTCAGTTACTCCATTCAATACAACTATGCAACAAACAAAATTTCGTTTGTCATTCTTGTCAACCGAAAGCAGAATTTAACAAAACAGCAAAAACTGTAAGGAAAAAAATTCGCGAAATCATTGCAAAGCATTTATAAAATAAATTAAAAATAAAATGAGTTTCCCGGCTACTGAACAATTCCCTGATTATAAAGTACCCGGTGCACAACACCATGATTTCTCACCCTACGAATCCAATGGAGGGTAAGTTGGCTACAAAGTAATAAAATGAGGTTAAAAAATAATATAAATCACCTTTTAGTTCCATTGTGGCCATTGCTGGTGATGATTATGTGGTAATTGCTGCCGATACCCGTTTAAGTAGTGGTTATTCCATCCATACCCGTAAACAAAATAAACTTTTCCAATTGAGCCCTAAAACTGTTTTGGGCTCTACCGGTTGTTGGTGTGATACCTTAGCTTTGACCGCTTTGGTTAAGGCTCGCATGCAAATGTATGAACATACTCATTTAAAAACCATGTCTACAGATGCAATAGCTCAAATGTTGTCCATTCTCATGTATAACAAACGTTTCTTTCCCTACTATGTTTCAAATGTTTTGGCCGGTTTGGATAATGAAGGCAAAGGTGTTGTTTACTCTTACGATCCCATTGGTCACTGTGAACGTACTACATACAGAGCTGGTGGTTCTGCTGGTGCCCTTTTACAGCCGGTTTTAGATAATCAAGTTGGTTTCAAAAATATGAAATTAGAAGGTGACGAAGTCCCCAAAGTGTCAAAAGATCGCGCCGTTGCTATTGCCTATGATACTTTCATTTCGGCTGCAGAACGTGATATTTACACCGGTGATGCCGTTATGATCAATATCATCACTAAAGATGGTATTGAAGTTAAGGAAGTACAATTGCGAAAAGATTAAATTTCGGGACAAGAAAATTTATTAATTTTAATTTAATTTTATATTTCCGTTGTAAAATTTAAATATGGGTTTATTCAATAAACATAAAATTTGTAAAAAATGTATTTTTTTGGGTGTGGGAAAAAATTTAATGCAAAATAAAGACAATCACCATTGTTACGGCTTTTAAATCAGAGCGAAAGTGAAAATTTAAGAATTTTTCGGTGTTCTTGCGATTAAATCAGAACGTTTTTCCCTATTTTTATTCGTTTTAATTCGTGTAAAAAAGCCTGGTCGAAAGTAAAAGAATGCCCTTTTTTTTTAAATAAATTACAATTTAGGGTCAAAAATGGTGCTAACTATTAAAAATTTAGAACTATTTTTACTTATTTCTGATTTTATTGTATTATTTGTTGTTTCGTTTATACTCTAAAAAACTGTTTTAAAAAAACGTTTTTTTGTTTTGATATTCTAGAAAACACTCAAACAAATTGACAACAATGTTAGAAGCATTTTACTTTCCATTTCTCTTTTCTTTTCCATAAAACCATATGTTTTTGGCACTTCGATAATAATTTCGAAAAAAAAATCGAGTTTTCGAAAGCTTTTAGGATTTGAGAACACCAAATTTCAATTTCGTGTGATTTCACAAATTCGTTCTAATTGCAAAACGTTCTTAAGTAGGGACATGGGCGAATAGGAAATTTTGTTTAACGAGTTGTTATGCAATAAATATTTTACGTTTAGGCGTTTGGCAGAGCTTTAAAATAATTCATTAATCATATTTTAATTAAATTTAATGAATTTTATTCAATCGTGAATTTGTAATTATTTTCTTATTGAGTTATACAAATGTCTGTAGTTCTTCTTCTATTCAATTTAGAACTTTGGAAATTAAACAATTTGATAAAAAGAAAATTCTAATTTGAAAAGCAATTTGAAATGTTTTACAACAATAATTCATATTTTCTAAATTAATAACTGAAAGTTTTCTTTTTCTATATCTTAATTAGAAAATACTAAGATTGGCATGGACGGTAATCGATTCGATGCTGTCAACGGTAACGGATAACGCTATTTTCTTTTATTTCGGTACCTAGCAAAAATAAACCAAAAGACCAAAAATCTATAAAAGCATTTGTTTTAATCGGAGAGAATGCGTTTAAATTATGCGAAAAAAATCATTTTTTTTTAACATTGGCTTGTCATATACGCAAAAAATAAAAAGTGTAAAAATCAACTTAAAAAAGCGCATAAGTTACCTAAGTTTATTGCATAGAATACAACTTCAAAGTTTTTCGACAAGTTATACAAACAACTTCGATAAAAAGTTCTTTAAAAAAAAAACTACGGACATTTCGCACACCTAGTTCAAAAGTGACTTAACTCAAAATTTTTCAGAAATCGAAAAAAAATATTTGCAACTTTATACCAATTGAAACACAAAAAAAGACATAACTGTTTTTTAGCAACAGTTACCAACAACAAAATACACTGATATTTTTTTTTTATAGATAAACAAGTGTATTGTGCATAATTTAAGCCTATAAGCCCGAAAAATTAAAATTTTGAATTGAGTCACTTTTGAACTAGGTGTGCAATTTATACTTTAATTTTAATCTTTTTTTTTTTTATTAAAGTTGCCCGTAAGTATAACAAATTGTCACTTACTATAAAGTCGTTCACTTTTTTTATTAATACATATAGGAAGAACATTTTTCTATTATTTCGCAAAGACACTTAATTTTTAAGGTATGGGTTTTTTTAACTAAGGCTTGCTAGTGTTTTTTTCATAAAACTTGGGAATGTAATAAATAATAAAAAAATAACAAATTATTTAAGTTCGAGGCCATACTCTATATTTATTTTATTTAGGATATTGTCCTAACAAATACTCTATAGAGTTTTTGTTTTCAAATTTATTAATGGACCACTTTCAGGAATTTGTTGATAGATCTATTTCGAGCATTTTCTAGGTTCCCATCATCAGAACGTTTTGAAAGAAATGACAATCCCATGCAAAACATCAAATGAGAATGATGGGAACCTAAAAAATTCCCGAAATAGATCTATTAACACATTCCTAAAAGTGGTCAATTAATAAATTTGAAAACAAAATTTTTATAGATTATTTGTTAGGACAATATCCTAATAAAGTAATATAGAGTATGGCCTCGAACTTGAATCACTTACAACATATGGGAAAACAGTGGACATTAGAGTGAGGTAAGTTTCTAAAAATAGAACTGTTGTGTTGTTGAAGTTGTACTTCTGAGATTATGTATGCAAGAACAAAAACACCGTGTATTGAATAAAACTAGTTTTAATGACAACAAAACTCGACCTGACGATAGATCAGTGGGCTAAAGCGCTCTGTCTAACGTGTAGTACGAGTGCATGCATTAGAAATCAGTTTATCTATACCACGGTCAGTGATTGCACAGAAAATTTCCTATAGTCGCAATCAAACAAATAAAAACATAACAAATATTACATTATTTAAAAAACAGGGTCACTGCCAAAGGTTCAATACCAGAAACTGCGCAGTCTGATTCAGCAAATTGAAAATTTGCAATGTAGTTATGATTTTTAGAAAATACACTCGTTCTTCTCTACCACGTCTTTCACAATTTGAATAATTTTCATTTTCATGGCACAGTTAAAGGTAGAAAAAACATAATTTTTATTTTTAATAAAAATTATATCAAACGGATTGAATAAGATAATCTGGTTGCTCTGATTATGACAACATAAGGTTGTTCCGTTTTTAATAGACGGTGCATTTTGTAAACCCATTAAAACAGTCGCTTTGAAGTAAAGAGCCATTTATTTGTTTTTACTTTTACACACGAGGCAAAATTACAATACTGCAGATGGACTTAGTTATTTATGAATGAATTCTTGTTAAATAACGTGTTTAAATATTTTAATTCATTGATAAATTGAATTTGTTATTGTAGAAGATAACAAAAAGACAGGCGATAACAAAGATTTTTTTTTTTTTTTTGACTATTAGCAGTGGACAAATTATGACTAATACATGAAAAAAAACATTTCATAATAAAATTGTGGTGCATTTCTACGAATGAGGAACTAAAACTTTTTACGGCTAAATTATATTAAAAAAAATGTTTAATACAGATTTAATTTATCTTTTTATATTTTGACAACAAAAAGTTAATGGAATGTTATACTTTTTTAATTGAAGGGCTTATTGTAAAAACATGATATGCCACATTTGTTGTTTTATGAATTTTCGCTGTTTTCTAGACGACCATAGATTAATATTTGATAGAAGTCTTGCTTAATCAATTATTACAAGTGCCTAGAGTATAAATGCCCTGAAAAAGTCATATTTTTTACATTCTTTCAACATTTTAAAGGCGAAAATAAACTAAAAACAAAAAGTGGCTTATCAAGTTTTTACAATAAGCCCCTCAATTGTATAAAATTTGTGCTTTAATTTAGTTTTGTTAAAATCTAATTTAATATCCTTGGAGAGATATTTTAAAAAAACTTTTTAATTTATTGAGAACAACAATTTATGTTTTTATTGTTTATTTTTTTACTAGTCTAACGATATTCGTCTCAGCTTTCTGCAAGTCTATGTTGGTATTTATTTATTTTTTTTTTTGTAAACTATTGTTCTTTCTTTTTTTAGTGTTTTATTTGTTTTTTCTTTATTATATAATAATATAATTTATAATAATATATGCAGTAATGTAGAGGTTGTTGTTAATTTTTGCTTTCGATATATTGTTTTTTATATGTATTTAATTAATTTAAGTTCTGCTTAATATGAAATTAATTTCCAATTTAATAGTTATGGAAATATTTTAAAATGGAGACAAGGAAAATTTAAAAATATTTTCTTACATCTTTTTTTTTAAGAAATTGTAGAATAATTTTTGAAGATTTTAAAACAATTATTTAGATAATTTTTTTTTTAAGTTTATGGAATTTACAACAACATTGTTTGTGTGTATTTTGTGGGAGTGTGTAGAGAGGGATTAGAACGAACATCATCTTTAAGGTTGAGTTAAATTTTTGTTTTTTTTTGTATCTAACATATAGTTTTTCAAAAACTTTTATTTTTTTTGGAGCCAGGGAGGAGGAGGATTGTTTAAACTTATTTTTTTTGTTTGTTTGTGAGTTTAGATTTTGTGTATGATTTTGCGTGTAAATGTGTGATTTTACTTTTTAAAAGGGTGTTTTCTTTGTTTTTACTTTTATAAAATATAATTTTCTTTTAGTTTAAATTCAGTTGTTTTTTTCAGTTTTTAAAAATTTAATTTTTAATTAAATAATTATTGTATGATTTTTTTAAGTGTTCATATGTTTTTTTTTTTTAAATTTTTTTCATAAGCTAAAACGTAGTGTCTCTTTATTTGATGGTCGTTAAACGTTTCGAATTTCGCGTTTTTGTTTTCTCTGCTTTTTATGTTGTTAAACACGTTTAATATACTACTAGAAAAACTATTACTAAGTTTAATTGTTTTTTTTTTGTTTGCATTTCAAAAATCAATATTGACTGCCAAGCAGTCTTTTGATATTTGAATATCCTCTTCTTAACTCAGGCTGATCTTTTGCTTCGTTTTTCCTGCTTAATGTGTGTAATGTTTTAATGATTATTAATTTTTGTATGCAAATCTAACGTCTTCTTTTATTCGTTTCTATGCATTTTGGCATTTTTTTTTTAAGTTTAAATAGGATTTTGTTTTTTGCGTTTGAAGTTGTTTTTTAAGCCCACTAAGCCTCAGGCAAAGGTTTTAATTCTTTAATTTGTTTAATCAAATACGCCTTTTCATCATTGAATTGTTCGTCTTCTGAACGATCCGTATGGAAGTTGGTCAAAAAATCGACCAGTTTCGATTGATTGCGTAGCAGGATGTCAAGTATGGGTTTGGGTTTATTGGGATTGGCCACAAACACCTTAAAGACATGGAAGGCCTCAAATTGTATATTACGGGATTTCTCTTTGAGCATGTTCATCATTAATTTTAAATTTTCCGGTTCCGAAATGTACCGTGTCATTACTGTAAAATTATGACGATCCAATAGCAGTTCACCCAACAGTTTAAGCGACTGACGTCGTGTCACATAATTCTCGGAATTCAACAGACGCTGATAGTGTTGGGTGAAGAACTTATCATAGTTGGCCTCCAGAAATTCCGCACACAGCAGCTTATGACGTGTCAACAACTCTTTAAAGGTTGAAAACGCATCCGAGGCTATATCGAAGGTGGACACTTCAACATAACGGAAGAACTTGAAAAACTCGTCGGCATGAATCATGATTTTAGCCAAAGCTTCGTAGCGGGCACACTCTCTTAGCATAGTGCCCGAATTAAGGGCTATTTCGGGATGGGCATCCTCATAGCCGGCCATTAGAGTGAATAGGATTTCCGGTTTTGTACATATATATTCCACTGTGGGGGATCTGGTGCCAATTTGTCTTCTCAGGATATTATTGAATATCAAAGCCACATGCTTTTTCCCCTCAAAGTCTATACGTTGTAGATTTTGTATCAACAACAATAGCAAATTGCTATTGTACAATTCCTGAGACAATTGGGCCACCACATAGTCGGCCGGTGGTTCAGAATCTGAACTGCCATACAGCATATTTTTTATACTTACAAGATTTTTACTAACATCTTCTTGGGCCTTTTCTACCTTGCGATCTCCGCCGGTTTCTAAAGCATTGATTGCCTCCTTTAAAGACTTCACCAGCTCTGCTGGTGTCTTTTGTGATTTACCAAATAAGGGCATAATGCTGCGAATGATGGTGTTGTTGTTTAAACTTTAAAAACGTTAAATATATATATATATATTTAACAATTATTATAATCAGCCGTGAAAACCTTTTTTTCTTTAAATTACTATATTATGATTCCTTTTGTTTAAAGGGTGTCTTCTTTTCAACGTTGTCGTTGTCTTTCTATGTGCAGCAGTGTTGTGTGTGTTTGTGTCTTTGCTTTTTCTTATGTCGTTCTTCTTTCTGCCTCTGCTTGCTGCGTGTGTGACTGTTTCAACCGGACTGACTGACGATACAAGTGTAACTTTTTTTCTCGTTGAATTTTTTCTTTTGCTTTTTTCACTGTGTTTTTTAGTTTATTTCGTTTGAGATTTTATCAAATTTCGTTTGTTGTAGGTTTCTTAATGTTTTTATTGCAATACGTTACAGAAATTGTTATCGTTTGGTAATTTTTTTCCAATAATTTTTTTACAATTTTTTTTACGAGTTGCGAATATGTAAAAAAGTTTCTTTTTTTTGTGGTGCAGTAATGCCACTTTTGTGAAATGTCAAATTAAAGTCTAGGTGCTGCCATATTTTTGGACAGCAGTGTTGTATTTAAAAGTTTTGCCAATCAAATGATAGTTGGCAATTCGAAGTATGTAGGGTCATCGTTATATTTAAACTTCCAATTAACCCTAGAATTCACTGTGATCCCTTATCTATTTTTGATTTGGCATACATTTGAAAAGTATTGCAAGAGTTTTGTTTTTCAATATTAAGTAAACAACAGTCGAAACACCCCAACACAACACTTCCACTAAATATTTATCATTAACTCCAATCGCCTATAATAAAAAAGAATGCTTTTTTTATTGTTTTATTTCAGGAAAAACATGTAATACGCTCAAATAACGTTATCGATTCAAAACCCTTTCAACGACCGATCGTTATCCCTAAAATACCGTTACCGAAATAATTGAAACACAGTTATCGGTAAAATACCATAACCGATATAGTTTAAATAGTAATATCTATCTTGGTCTTCCAATTTCAATTAAATTTTGCATATAGAAACTCTATGGAGCCACTTAACCCATTTTATACCACTCATCGATCCCGTTGTAATTTTTTGACGACATTTGGTAGGAAGATGTAATGGTATCTCAATAAGTTTTTTCTGAAGTTTTTGTACACTTTGTATGTACATAATGTTAAGATATTTTTGTAATTATAATTTTTATTTTTTTCTAAAGCAAATATCTACCAAACACAATTTGATCAATCGGGTGTTCGCGATTGTTGGAATTTTTTTTTAAATACTGGTGTTTTTAGACAACATTTTTAAATTATATTATGGCAACACTAGCGAAATAATTTTTTGATTTTTTTTCGTCTTGGTTGAAAGAAAATAGCCAATTTTTTATATTAAAAAATAAATTGGAGTATTACTATGGCAACCCCGACATTATAGTTTTTATAGGCGTAGTAGTATTTGAATAAAAACCAGCCATTATTAATGTTTCGATCAATACTAAAAAAAAAAAACCGTTATCGACTCAAAATCCTTTCAACTGACTATCGTTATCCCTAAAATACCGTTACCGAAATAAATAAAATTCCAATATCCTTAAAATATCGTTACGAAAATACTAAAATACCGTTATCGCTAAAATACTGTTACCGAAATAATTTAAAAAACGTTGTCCTTAAAACACCGTTACCGAAATAATCTGACAAAATCAGAAGAAATAATTACTTTAAATATATATATATAAATATATTTGTTCCCAAAGCTTGATCATTAGAATTCGGACATGATGAGGCTAACATTATCGATGTGCATTGACATTACCTGAATAACTTAAATAACCTTATCCTTAAAATGCCGTTACCGAAATAACTGATAAACCGTTATGTCTAAAAAAACGTTACCGAAATAACTGAAATAACGTTACCGCTAAAATACTGATACCGAAATAAGTAAAATACCGTTAACGATAAAAAACACGTTACCGAAATAACTGAAAAATCGTTACCCCAACAATACCGTTACCGAAATAAATGAAAATAGCGTTACCCTTAACGATACCCGCATCGGATCTGTTACTATCCATGTTTTATTTGATTTATTTTGGTGATATTCAGAATTGTATGTACTCTCCGAAGTACACATTCTGTTTTTGTGGAAGTTTGCCGAAGAAAGCGAGATCTAAGTGCCTACTCATTATGCACACTTTGTCAAACACTTCTGCATTGCCCAGATATAACTTCATGTCTACGAAACATTTATTTTTTTTTTATTGGATGTTTTGCTTTGGTGTTTTCTGTAAGAAAATGTATTAACTGTTAAAAATATATGAACAAAAATTTGTTATTTCTGACAAAAAAAAATGGATTTGGAACCACAGTGAAGTTTCTACAACTTTTAAAGTTACCCGGGTAAAAATTGTTACATATATTCATATATTATATGATTAAGTCATATCTGAATTTTAATGGAGTCACATTACGGCTTATATCATTATATACCATGGATGGCAAACAGCAACCTTAAGATACCGATAACGATTTAATACCGTTTCAAGGAACTATTTTTAACCTTACAATAAAACTAACGAAATAACTTAAAATACCGATAACCCTAAAATACTCCAACGAAAAACATATTTTTTTCTCTCAAAAATATTATTATTTTAAAATTATTAAAAGAAAGTTCATAAGGGTCAATTTAAGTAATCATAAGTACATACAAACATCCATGAAAAATCATTGAAAAATTATCAAGTTTTGACCTCATGCCACCCGACTTCCTTCATATTGTAAACAGGAAAACTTATTGTAGCAGTATAGACATCCCGCTTTTAGATCTTTAACATTTAAAAATATCGTGATTTTATTCTCTTTTTAGTTTTTCAAAAACTTCGAAAATTTTGAAAACTAGTGAACTGTTTCTAAACCGGCTTCTTAAAAGATGAAAAAAGCTTTTGAAAGATGCGACTGTCTACTTTTACGATATATAATCCAAAAATAACCCGTTCTTTCTAAAAAAATGCATTTTTAGTATAGTTGCAATTTGGTAATGCATTTGGACATATTTTAATTTAGGTGTGGTAGATATTCCTATTACACTGTGCAACAAATTTCGGGTCATGGCAGGCATCCCGTACCATTCCAACAGAAAATGGTAGTAGACCATTAGTAGACTAAACCCTCCAAAGGGTTTTGAAATCTTTGCTCTTGTTTTGTTTTAATACACTGATAGAAATTTGTGCGTAGTATTAATGAATTCCTTCATTAATCCAATGATTTTTTTCATAAAAAAGTCCCCAAAGAAACGTTTCATTGAGTCAATGAAAAGTTTTTCATTAAATCAATTTTAATGAATGGTTTCATTGACCTAATGAAAATTTCATAAAGTATATGACATTTTTTCATTTATCCTAGCCTAATCGTTATGAAAGTTTCATGTGTTTAATGAATAAAATTCATAGTTTGTATGAAATATTTTCGTTGATATTTAATAATTTGCACTTTTTATGATTATTTTAGCATATCATTAATTTGGTGTTTATTGAGAAATTATCATTCGTTGATATAATTTACAAGGTCTAATACGGCTAAAAAGCCCTCGGGCTTGTGCTTGTGAAAGTAACCCTGTCCGGGATGGACATATCTCAGGAAGTAAGAGGAGCTTATCCAAGATTATGGTATCAATCTCTTCTTTGGAAGATTCTCTAGAAGATTAATGCATAAAACATATTTGTAGCTCGCGTTTAAGGGGTAAATTTTTAATATCAAAATAGGCCTTTTTTGTCTTTATACACACAGAGAAATAAAGTGCCAACCGAATTTAAAAGTGTATATTAATTGTAACAACTTATAAATTCAGTTATTACAATGATATGTGCATTAGAGTACTGAATATTTTGGGAGCTGTAACTAAAATTAAGCTGAATTAGCCGAACTTTGTTGTGAAAACTAATGCTACGTTGTGCCAACCGTCTAAAATTTGTAATAACTCAATTGGAGACGTAATAACTGAATTTCAGTTGGCAAATGGCAAAATTTTTCTCTGTGTGTAGGCTCTATAAAATATTTTTATAAAACAAGTTCGAAAGTAAACATCACAGGCTGTTCTGCAAAAGCGATGGCAGATTTTTATTAAACTCAGCCTGATTCAGCAAATTTTCGTTACTTGGAATATGATGACATGTAAGATAATTTGTGTTAAAAGATGATATATTTTCTTATATGTCGGTACAAAATATGTAATTTTTTATCGATCTGGCTTGGAATTCTGTAGAACGATCGACGATTATAGTCAACTTTTTGTAGTTAAATTACGACCATATTAGATAAAAATGTTAAATATTGTTAACAATGTTGTTAAAAAAAACAAAAATTTATTATCGTTTAGCATAACGTTTTTGTGTAACATCGTCAAAACGATAACAATTTAGGTCTCTTTTTGAACAAAACTATATCGTTTTTCTTAGAGAATCTGTTCCCTGGAATTTAGTGACCAACTATTCAAATTCGTCAAAACTGTTAGCTCTAGGCAAACTTAATAAAAAAAATGTATTTATTTTTTTTTTATTTCAAAATGATAGTACAAAAAAAAAAGTTTTTTTTCTAATTACAATTCAAAAATTTTATTGAAAAAAATTTGAAAATTTTTCATTAATTTAATGAATTTTTTTATGAAATTATGAAAAAATCATAAAAAATTTTAATGAAAAAAATACCAATATTAATGAATTTTCATTCAGTTAATGAAAATTTTCATTAAACCAATGAATCGATTTTAATGAAATCGTTTCATTGATACTATGAAATGGACAAGTCACGTAATTTAGTAAAATTCGCACATTTGTATGACAATTTTGAGGCAGCCTTACATTTTCCATCTTAATTTTCGAAGCGCTGGACCGATTTAGCTCATTTTGAACACCACACTTCTAAAAAACCTACCAAACAGTCTGTGTGAAAATGAGCATCCTCGCTTTCGTCGTTATTGCATTTTATTTTTACCCATTTCAACATTTTATTTTCATCCATAGTAAAAAAAAGAGCAAAAATATGCTGAAAAAAGAGTCATTAAAGTTGGCCTATAAAAACAAAACAAGAGCAAAGATTTCAAAACCCTTTGGAGGGTTTAGTCTACTAATGGTCTACTTTCATTTTCTGTTGGCATGGTACGGGATGTTTTTTCTTGTTGAACAGTGTTATCTGTTAAATATACTAAAAAAATTATGTAAAATTACGTTAACCCTAAAATAACCTAAAGAAATAAAGTAAAATAACAATAACCCTAAAATAACCTAACGAAACAACTTAAATTAACATTAAAATAATAAAACGATATATATAAAAATATGTTTAACCCTAAAATACCGTAACGATATATTCGATGAGCTACTGGCAAAATTTAGCGTTTTATACAAAATGTATGGGAAATTTTTTCCAGGGACCGTAAATAATGATTATTGTTCGTTTTTTTAAATCAAAAAATCAATCACTTAGAACAGACATAAAAAACAATTTATTGCACCATTATTATTATTTTTTGACAATCTTTGCATATCCGTCATGATTTTTAAATTTTTGATTTTTAAGGATTTTCTTCAATGGTAATGATTATTTTTGAGTAGTAATAATAAAAAACAGCCATAATCATTATTTTTGAGCAAAAAAAATAAAACTCAAAAATAATCATTATTTATGATTTTTTTTTCGCTCAAAATAAAACTTACTTTCAATTGGATTTGTTTTATGAGGATATTCAACTATGTTGGTAAAAATCCTCACAAAAAAGTCATAAATTGAAAGTGAGTTTTATTTTCAGCGAAAAAAATAAAAATCATAAATAATGATTATTTTTGAGTTGTATTTTTTTTGCTCAAAAATAATGATTATGGCTGATTTTTATTAATATTACTCAAAAATAATCATTACCATTGAAGAAAATCCTTAAAACTCATAATATAATCATTATTGTGTAATTTTTATTGTAAAACTCGTAATGATTACGGTCACTGATTTTTTCGCTTTTTGTTTAAGCTTTTATTTTGACCACCCTCTAATAATCATACGTCTAGGTGTTATGTTTAAACCTTTATTTGATTGCAAAGAATTTTTTCGTATAAATAAAATATTAAAATTTCGTTTAATAATAAAGACGAAATCGACACTTAACATGAAACTCTGATTATATCAGCTGCGCCAAATAAACAATGTGCCTTTTCGCCACATATATAAAAACAAATATTTTTTTTATAAACTATTTATTAAATTCCAAATTTTAATGAAATTTTTTAAACACTTACCCTGAAAATTACAAAAATCTGAGAAAAAAAACGAATATTTTGTTTAATTTTTGGTATGACAAAACTATTATATATTTTTATTTGTTTTTTTTTTTTTTATATAGTTTTTCGTTATTCATATACGAGACGTTTGTTTTCTTTTTATTTTTGCATTTTAAAACAAACATTTTCAATAATAATTAAAAAAAAAAAAATATATTTGGAAAATATTAGAGGATTTAAAATTATTATTAATTATATATGCAATAAAATGACAGTAATTATTATTGTGTTTTCTTTTTTTTTTTTTTTTTAGTTATAATAACTAAAATTATTTAATAATATTAATGACTAACAATTAAATGCTAAAAAACGTATTTAAAAAAATAAACCAAAGTTACAGTTATGTATATCAATGTAAAGGTTATATGGCTTGTTTTCAAATCTTCTTTAACGTTACGTTAAAACCCTAATATAAGTTTTAATATAATTTTGTTTAATATAATAATTCACACACATATAATTAATTATAATGAGAAATAATTTTTTGTTTTTATTATTTAATGATGAATTAATATGTTTATAATATTTTTAGGTTAATTATAAATTTTTTGATATTTTCTTTAAAGAATAAAAATGCGTTGTTTTGAGTTTCATTTCATTATGATTTGTGTTTTTTTTTTTTTTTTTTTTTTTTTTTTTTTTTTTAAATAATAATGAAATTTCTAAAAAGCGTTTAATTTTTTTTTTTTTTAATATTATATTACGTATGATTTTTTTTTTTATAAAAATATTTTGTTTCTAATAAAGTTGCGGCAAAAAACGGACATCGATATTTTAATATCAAAACTACATGTTACTTTTTATACTCTATTTACTTACACCACATAAAAAACTAATAGTTTTTTTAATTTTTCTAGTTTTTACTTTTACCAAAAACTAGTAAAACTTAAAAAAGACTAGCTTTTAAATGGTCTAAATATATTTTTAATAAATTAATAATTTTAAATATTTTTTTTTTTTTTATGGATGAATATTTTTAAATACTTTTCTTTGGATGATGACGTTTCTTTTATGGGAAATTATTTTTTTTTGTTTAAAATAAAGCCCACCTATACTCTACTTTTGATTATCATAACTAAAAAAAAAATATGTGTAAAAAGCGTAAATTTTTAATAATTTTAATTAAAGTTATATTTTTATGAAGCAATGTTGTTGGTTTTTCTTATGAAATCAAAATTTGAAATAAAAATAAGATAATATAAATAACTAGTCAGCAAATTCAAAGCGCTAATAAATAAAATGTTTAAATGACTCATATACAATACAGAAAAAACTAAAAACGGGTTTCAATTAAAAATTTTATTGAATCAATTAATATTTTAATTGATTTTGCACCTATCACGGCAATGATACTATCAATTAAACCTTTTATTAAAATTAAGAAGGAAAAAAAGTTATAAATAACTTCTACAAAAAAAAAAAAAATATGATACTCACAAAAAAAGTGTGTGATCTATACGTTGGTATGTGTGTTTTTTGCAATGCTGAGTCTGTTTGTGGGTGTGCTTGTTTTGTTTGTAAACTTTAAATGTATTTGGTATTTTATACTGAAAATTTTCTATTTATGCATACAGTGTATGAAAAAGTAATATGATAATTGCGTCTAAAATAAAATATGTATATATATATTTAAAAGTCAATTAAAATCTTAATTGATTCCATTAAAAATTTGTTTAGAAACAAATTAAATTCAAATCAAATATTTAATTAGATATTTTAGGTTGATAATTTTTTCTGTGAAATTATTGCTTTTTTAAATCACTATTTTTTGATATAAATATGGGCCAATGTAAATGTCTCACACGAAAAAACTAAAATCGAGTTTCAATTAAAATATATGTTAATTCAATTAAAACTTTAATTGAAGTCGGTCCTACTAAGAAAATAATTAAAATAATTTGTAACTAATTAATTGATTTAGTTTCAATTAAGATTTTGATCATACCAGAAAAATTGCCAAAAATTAATAAAAAAAAAATTCGAACATTTGAAAATAAATAGCAAAAGGGTTTAAAAAAAAAAAACAGAAAAAAAATCGCTTAAATTGGAAAATTTTAAAAATCGCCGAAAATTGAAGAAATCTTAAAAATTGAAAAAAACGCCAACATTTTTGATTTTATTTTAATTTTGGTGATTTTTTTCAATTTTGGATTTGGGCAATTTTTTTTTATTCCCGATAAAAAAAATTCTGATATGTGTATAGAGCAATTTCATATGAAAACGATCAAAATTGGCAAATTTTTGGACGACCCCTCTCCGATTTTAAAATAAATAGTCTCAATCGATTGCCCAGCAAAAA
Source organism: Delia radicum (assembly GCA_021234595.1). Classification (NCBI taxonomy): domain Eukaryota; kingdom Metazoa; phylum Arthropoda; class Insecta; order Diptera; family Anthomyiidae; genus Delia; species Delia radicum. The sequence continues at coordinate 40,144,928 of CM037853.1, read as the reverse complement.
ATAATGTACCTACATATTTTTTTTTTTTTTATAGTGACTGGTTTAGTGGTGGTGTGCACCACTGTCATGTGACAAAATTGAAGAATTCTTCATAAGGGACCTCATTGAAAGTTGTTTTTTTTAAAACAACTTTCAATGAGGTCCCTTATGAAGAATTCTTCAATTTTGTCACATGTCATATGGAATTGCTCTATAGTGACTGGTTTAGTGGTGGTGTGCACCACTGTCATGTGACAAAATTGAAGAATTCTTCATAAGGGACCTCATTGAAAGTTGTTTTAAAAAAAACTACTAAAGCGAATTGAAAAATAAAATTTTCCTAATTTTTCTTGTTAAATAATTAAAAATAATTCAATTATAAAAAATATAAAAACAATGAGAACAAGGTGGTCTCTTAAATGCTCTTCTCCTGTCCAAACAAGGAGTCGGGGCCCATTTTTTTATTGCTGATTCTTAAAGCAAAAATTATGAGGAATCCAAAAAAAAAATAAAATTAGCCGGAAAATTTAGGAGCTTCTGTGGAAAATCGGAAAATTTAATTTTCATGGGAAAATTTAATTTTCATGGGAAAAATGGTAAATTTCTGAGAAAAATTAGGAAAATTTTATTTTTCAATTAAAGCCTGATTCAATACCTTTCCAACGAGCTATCACTCGTTGCGATCGCTTTAGTAGTTTTTTTTTTTAAACAACTTTCAATGAGGTCCCTTATGAAGAATTCTTCAATTTTGTCACATGACAGTGGTGCACACCACCACTAAACCAGTCACTATAAAAAAAAAAAAAAAATATGTAGGTACATTATTTTTTGCTGGGCAATCGATTGAGACTATTTATTTAAAATCGGAGAGGGGTCGTCCAAAAGGTGATCGCTTTCATATGGAATTGCTCTATATATAAACATATATAGTCATATTTATACATATATAATTTCATATCAAACCATATCCTAGTTGATCTAAAAAAAGGCTTACATAACCATATATAATGTGATCCCATGGGTCTATATAATTTCATTAAGTTACAATTGATACAATTTAATATAACTTTATAAAATCGTTTACATTTTTTTTGGAAATTCGGTATATAACAAGTAAATATATATCGTTACATATGGCCAAGCTTTATAAATTTTTTTCATTGGGTTATTTTAGCGATTTATTTTTTCATTTTATAGATTTTTTTTTCAAATTGGCATTTTTTTAATTTTGGCGTTGTTTTTTTAATTTTTGGCGATTTTTCTAAATATTAACAATTATTTTTCAATTTTGGCGTTTTTTTTTGACAATTTAGAGATTTGTAGATTTCAGCTTTTTTTAAGTTTTTTTTTTAATTCTGTACATATTTTCAGGTATTTTTTCAATTTAATAGATTTTTTTAAATTTTGTTTTTTTTTTTTTAATTTTGGTGTTTTTTTTGAAATTTATTCAATTTGTTGTCATTATGGGTTATAAAAAATGGAAATTTTGGGTGAGCAAAATTCATTTACAATATTATTAACCTTTTAATTGAAAGTGAGTTTGAAATCAAAGAATAGTTTAATTGAAATTAAACTGAAAATAACTTTTTGCACACAAAAAAGATTCAAAAATAATTCATATTTATTAGGAAAACTTTTCACACTTAAACAAGTTTGACAGTTACTACATGACAGTTGTTTGTGTTGCATTCAGTAGTTACTGTTTAAACCGCAATTATAGTTGGTTTTCTATGAAACAATACAAAATAACAACAATTATGACAGTTATTTAAAAAAGCAACTAAAAAATACTGTACTTTCGTAACAGTTGTTTGAACCAGTTGTTTTTTTAACAGTTAAAAATAACTACATTTTAAGTATTTAATTTAAAATGTCAGTTTTCAGAAGTTTTATTATTTTTTTTTTAATTTATTCGTTTTATTCGATTTATCGTCAAAATAATTTATTCGAAAGAACAATTCAAGTTCCTTAGAATTTTCTTTTTGTTTGTACGATTATTCGAATAATTTTTTTTCGTGTGACAACCCTAATATTAAGTCAGCTTGACGAAAAGAAATCAAAGAAACAATATTACATCTCTTAAAGACAGACAGACATGTGGCAGAAATAATTTGGAAAAATAGCGTATGTCAAATGATAATGATATCAGATTAGGAATATCGCACTTGATCAACAAGAGGGTATTAACTCAAAATTTTTAAAATATCACTTTTTTCAAGAAATCAACTAACAAAATCAATATCTATCTATTGTAAAAATTTCAACGTATTCCGATTACTCTTTCATCTCGAAAACCACGTTTGAGACCATTTTCATGATAATGTAGTGATCACCTTTATTTCAACAAAAAGGTATTATGTCGAGTTAATACAAAATTTCAAAAAGAAATGAATCGTATATTTTCATAAAAAAGGTATTATTTTGATTTGAGCCTGGAATTTAGTGACCAACTATTCAAATTCGTCAAAACTGTTAGCTCTAGGCAAACTTAATAAAAAAAATGTATTTATTTTTTTTTTATTTCAAAATGATAGTACAAAAAAAAAGTTTTTTTTCTAATTACAATTCAAAAATTTTATTGAAAAAAATTTGAAAATTTTTCATTAATTTAATGAATTTTTTTATGAAATTATGAAAAAATCATAAAAAATTTTAATGAAAAAAATACCAATATTAATGAATTTTCATTCAGTTAATGAAAATTTTCATTAAACCAATGAATCGATTTTAATGAAATCGTTTCATTGATACTATGAAATGGACAAGTCACGTAATTTAGTAAAATTCGCACATTTGTATGACAATTTTGAGGCAGCCTTACATTTTCCATCTTAATTTTCGAAGCGCTGGACCGATTTAGCTCATTTTGAACACCACACTTCTAAAAAACCTACCAAACAGTCTGTGTGAAAATGAGCATCCTCGCTTTCGTCGTTATTGCATTTTATTTTTACCCATTTCAACATTTTATTTTCATCCATAGTAAAAAAAAGAGCAAAAATATGCTGAAAAAAGAGTCATTAAAGTTGGCCTATAAAAACAAAACAAGAGCAAAGATTTCAAAACCCTTTGGAGGGTTTAGTCTACTAATGGTCTACTTTCATTTTCTGTTGGCATGGTACGGGATGTTTTTTCTTGTTGAACAGTGTTATCTGTTAAATATACTAAAAAAATTATGTAAAATTACGTTAACCCTAAAATAACCTAAAGAAATAAAGTAAAATAACAATAACCCTAAAATAACCTAACGAAACAACTTAAATTAACATTAAAATAATAAAACGATATATATAAAAATATGTTTAACCCTAAAATACCGTAACGATATATTCGATGAGCTACTGGCAAAATTTAGCGTTTTATACAAAATGTATGGGAAATTTTTTCCAGGGACCGTAAATAATGATTATTGTTCGTTTTTTTAAATCAAAAAATCAATCACTTAGAACAGACATAAAAAACAATTTATTGCACCATTATTATTATTTTTTGACAATCTTTGCATATCCGTCATGATTTTTAAATTTTTGATTTTAAGGATTTTCTTCAATGGTAATGATTATTTTTGAGTAGTAATAATAAAAAACAGCCATAATCATTATTTTTGAGCAAAAAAAATAAAACTCAAAAATAATCATTATTTATGATTTTTTTTTCGCTCAAAATAAAACTTACTTTCAATTGGATTTGTTTTATGAGGATATTCAACTATGTTGGTAAAAATCCTCACAAAAAAGTCATAAATTGAAAGTGAGTTTTATTTTCAGCGAAAAAAATAAAAATCATAAATAATGATTATTTTTGAGTTGTATTTTTTTTGCTCAAAAATAATGATTATGGCTGATTTTTATTAATATTACTCAAAAATAATCATTACCATTGAAGAAAATCCTTAAAACTCATAATATAATCATTATTGTGTAATTTTTATTGTAAAACTCGTAATGATTACGGTCACTGATTTTTTCGCTTTTTGTTTAAGCTTTTATTTTGACCACCCTCTAATAATCATACGTCTAGGTGTTATGTTTAAACCTTTATTTGATTGCAAAGAATTTTTTCGTATAAATAAAATATTAAAATTTCGTTTAATAATAAAGACGAAATCGACACTTAACATGAAACTCTGATTATATCAGCTGCGCCAAATAAACAATGTGCCTTTTCGCCACATATATAAAAACAAATATTTTTTTATAAACTATTTTATTAAATTCCAAATTTTAATGAAATTTTTTAAACACTTACCCTGAAAATTACAAAAATCTGAGAAAAAAAACGAATATTTTGTTTAATTTTTGGTATGACAAAACTATTATATATTTTTATTTGTTTTTTTTTTTTTATATAGTTTTTCGTTATTCATATACGAGACGTTTGTTTTCTTTTTATTTTTGCATTTTAAAACAAACATTTTCAATAATAATTAAAAAAAAAAAAAATATATTTGGAAAATATTAGAGGATTTAAAATTATTATTAATTATATATGCAATAAAATGACAGTAATTATTATTGTGTTTTCTTTTTTTTTTTTTTTTTAGTTATAATAACTAAAATTATTTAATAATATTAATGACTAACAATTAAATGCTAAAAAACGTATTTAAAAAAATAAACCAAAGTTACAGTTATGTATATCAATGTAAAGGTTATATGGCTTGTTTTCAAATCTTCTTTAACGTTACGTTAAAACCCTAATGTAAGTTTTAATATAATTTTGTTTAATATAATAATTCACACACATATAATTAATTATAATGAGAAATAATTTTTTGTTTTTATTATTTAATGATGAATTAATATGTTTATAATATTTTTAGGTTAATTATAAATTTTTTGATATTTTCTTTAAAGAATAAAAATGCGTTGTTTTGAGTTTCATTTCATTATGATTTGTGTTTTTTTTTTTTTTTTTTTTTTTTTTTTTTTTTTTTTAAATAATAATGAAATTTCTAAAAAGCGTTTAATTTTTTTTTTTTTAATATTATATTACGTATGATTTTTTTTTTTATAAAAATATTTTGTTTCTAATAAAGTTGCGGCAAAAAACGGACATCGATATTTTAATATCAAAACTACATGTTACTTTTTTATACTCTATTTACTTACACCACATAAAAAACTAATAGTTTTTTTAATTTTTCTAGTTTTTACTTTTACCAAAAACTAGTAAAACTTAAAAAAGACTAGCTTTTAAATGGTCTAAATATATTTTTAATAAATTAATAATTTTAAATATTTTTTTTTTTTTTTATGGATGAATATTTTTAAATACTTTTCTTTGGATGATGACGTTTCTTTTATGGGAAATTATTTTTTTTTGTTTAAAATAAAGCCCACCTATACTCTACTTTTGATTATCATAACTAAAAAAAAAATATGTGTAAAAAGCGTAAATTTTTAATAATTTTAATTAAAGTTATATTTTTATGAAGCAATGTTGTTGGTTTTTCTTATGAAATCAAAATTTGAAATAAAAATAAGATAATATAAATAACTAGTCAGCAAATTCAAAGCGCTAATAAATAAAATGTTTAAATGACTCATATACAATACAGAAAAAACTAAAAACGGGTTTCAATTAAAAATTTTATTGAATCAATTAATATTTTAATTGATTTTGCACCTATCACGGCAATGATACTATCAATTAAACCTTTTATTAAAATTAAGAAGGAAAAAAAGTTATAAATAACTTCTACAAAAAAAAAAAAAATATGATACTCACAAAAAAAGTGTGTGATCTATACGTTGGTATGTGTGTTTTTTGCAATGCTGAGTCTGTTTGTGGGTGTGCTTGTTTTGTTTGTAAACTTTAAATGTATTTGGTATTTTATACTGAAAATTTTCTATTTATGCATACAGTGTATGAAAAAGTAATATGATAATTGCGTCTAAAATAAAATATGTATATATATATTTAAAAGTCAATTAAAATCTTAATTGATTCCATTAAAAATTTGTTTAGAAACAAATTAAATTCAAATCAAATATTTAATTAGATATTTTAGGTTGATAATTTTTTCTGTGAAATTATTGCTTTTTTTAAATCACTATTTTTTGATATAAATATGGGCCAATGTAAATGTCTCACACGAAAAAACTAAAATCGAGTTTCAATTAAAATATATGTTAATTCAATTAAAACTTTAATTGAAGTCGGTCCTACTAAGAAAATAATTAAAATAATTTGTAACTAATTAATTGATTTAGTTTCAATTAAGATTTTGATCATACCAGAAAAATTGCCAAAAATTAATAAAAAAAAAATTCGAACATTTGAAAATAAATAGCAAAAGGGTTTAAAAAAAAAAACAGAAAAAAAATCGCTTAAATTGGAAAATTTTAAAAATCGCCGAAAATTGAAGAAATCTTAAAAATTGAAAAAAACGCCAACATTTTTGATTTTATTTTAATTTTGGTGATTTTTTTCAATTTTGGATTTTGGGCAATTTTTTTTTATTCCCGATAAAAAAAATTCTGATATGTGTATAGAGCAATTTCATATGAAAACGATCAAAATTGGCAAATTTTTGGACGACCCCTCTCCGATTTTAAAATAAATAGTCTCAATCGATTGCCCAGCAAAAAATAATGTACCTACATATTTTTTTTTTTTTTATAGTGACTGGTTTAGTGGTGGTGTGCACCACTGTCATGTGACAAAATTGAAGAATTCTTCATAAGGGACCTCATTGAAAGTTGTTTTTTTTAAAACAACTTTCAATGAGGTCCCTTATGAAGAATTCTTCAATTTTGTCACATGTCATATGGAATTGCTCTATAGTGACTGGTTTAGTGGTGGTGTGCACCACTGTCATGTGACAAAATTGAAGAATTCTTCATAAGGGACCTCATTGAAAGTTGTTTTAAAAAAAACTACTAAAGCGAATTGAAAAATAAAATTTTCCTAATTTTTCTTGTTAAATAATTAAAAATAATTCAATTATAAAAAATATAAAAACAATGAGAACAAGGTGGTCTCTTAAATGCTCTTCTCCTGTCCAAACAAGGAGTCGGGGCCCATTTTTTTATTGCTGATTCTTAAAGCAAAAATTATGAGGAATCCAAAAAAAAATAAAATTAGCCGGAAAATTTAGGAGCTTCTGTGGAAAATCGGAAAATTTAATTTTCATGGGAAAATTTAATTTTCATGGGAAAAATGGTAAATTTCTGAGAAAAATTAGGAAAATTTTATTTTTCAATTAAAGCCTGATTCAATACCTTTCCAACGAGCTATCACTCGTTGCGATCGCTTTAGTAGTTTTTTTTTTTAAACAACTTTCAATGAGGTCCCTTATGAAGAATTCTTCAATTTTGTCACATGACAGTGGTGCACACCACCACTAAACCAGTCACTATAAAAAAAAAAAAAAAAATATGTAGGTACATTATTTTTTGCTGGGCAATCGATTGAGACTATTTATTTTAAAATCGGAGAGGGGTCGTCCAAAAGGTGATCGCTTTCATATGGAATTGCTCTATATATAAACATATATAGTCATATTTATACATATATAATTTCATATCAAACCATATCCTAGTTGATCTAAAAAAAGGCTTACATAACCATATATAATGTGATCCCATGGGTCTATATAATTTCATTAAGTTACAATTGATACAATTTAATATAACTTTATAAAATCGTTTACATTTTTTTTGGAAATTCGGTATATAACAAGTAAATATATATCGTTACATATGGCCAAGCTTTATAAATTTTTTTCATTGGGTTATTTTAGCGATTTATTTTTTCATTTTATAGATTTTTTTTTCAAATTGGCATTTTTTTAATTTTGGCGTTGTTTTTTTAATTTTTGGCGATTTTTCTAAATATTAACAATTATTTTTCAATTTTGGCGTTTTTTTTTGACAATTTAGAGATTTGTAGATTTCAGCTTTTTTTAAGTTTTTTTTTTAATTCTGTACATATTTTCAGGTATTTTTTCAATTTAATAGATTTTTTTAAATTTTGTTTTTTTTTTTTTAATTTTGGTGTTTTTTTGAAATTTATTCAATTTGTTGTCATTATGGGTTATAAAAAATGGAAATTTTGGGTGAGCAAAATTCATTTACAATATTATTAACCTTTTAATTGAAAGTGAGTTTGAAATCAAAGAATAGTTTAATTGAAATTAAACTGAAAATAACTTTTTGCACACAAAAAAGATTCAAAAATAATTCATATTTATTAGGAAAACTTTTCACACTTAAACAAGTTTGACAGTTACTACATGACAGTTGTTTGTGTTGCATTCAGTAGTTACTGTTTAAACCGCAATTATAGTTGGTTTTCTATGAAACAATACAAAATAACAACAATTATGACAGTTATTTAAAAAAGCAACTAAAAAATACTGTACTTTCGTAACAGTTGTTTGAACCAGTTGTTTTTTTAACAGTTAAAAATAACTACATTTTAAGTATTTAATTTAAAATGTCAGTTTTCAGAAGTTTTATTATTTTTTTTTTAATTTATTCGTTTTATTCGATTTATCGTCAAAATAATTTATTCGAAAGAACAATTCAAGTTCCTTAGAATTTTCTTTTTGTTTGTACGATTATTCGAATAATTTTTTTTCGTGTGACAACCCTAATATTAAGTCAGCTTGACGAAAAGAAATCAAAGAAACAATATTACATCTCTTAAAGACAGACAGACATGTGGCAGAAATAATTTGGAAAAATAGCGTATGTCAAATGATAATGATATCAGATTAGGAATATCGCACTTGATCAACAAGAGGGTATTAACTCAAAATTTTTAAAATATCACTTTTTTCAAGAAATCAACTAACAAAATCAATATCTATCTATTGTAAAAATTTCAACGTATTCCGATTACTCTTTCATCTCGAAAACCACGTTTGAGACCATTTTCATGATAATGTAGTGATCACCTTTATTTCAACAAAAAGGTATTATGTCGAGTTAATACAAAATTTCAAAAAGAAATGAATCGTATATTTTCATAAAAAAGGTATTATTTTGATTTGAGCCTTTATTAATGTTAAAAATAATCAAACTGTTTTATTTATATTTGGTTGCATTTTGAGTTGATACTGTTTTGTTGATAAAATTTGTTTTGATTTTTTTTTTGCAATGAGTGGAAAAATTTAAAACAAAAACAATGTATATACATATATTTTCAAATGGAATTTGCTTATTATGATATGCTTGAATTTTTAAATTCTGTTAAAATGTGGCCATAAACAGTTTTTTGACTCTACTGAAAATTTTAAAATTATGAGTTAATACCCTCTTGTTGATCAAGTGCGATATGTATTTACAAAAAAAAAAAAATTTTATAAATATTTTTTTTAAATACTGGAAATATTGCTTTAAATGCAATTGTTTTGTTGTTTTTACTACATTCGACAGTTAATTTTTAACTGTTAAAAATAATACACATTGCAGTTGATTTTAATGCAAATATAGTGTACACCTTTTGTAATGTATTATTCTAACTGCAATTTGCAGTTGATTCCACTTACATAAATTTCTAAATGTAATTACTTATGTCGACTTTTTAACAGCATTTACTTTTGTTTTACCTGCCATTTCAAGTCGATTTTACAGACAAACACTTTTGGGTGCAAAGTCATTTCTGAGTACACAGACACACATTATTTTTCATAGGTTAAAAAAATATATCGACCATTCCTTTAACCGCGGGTTTCTCCAAATTGTGACGTGATGAAAAGATTTGGATGACGGATTTAGAATCAGGGCAGAAAAGATTATATAAATTACATATCGGCATTCAAATGTGTGTTATCTAACATTTCTCAAAATTTAACACTTGTATAGCAAACGTGGTCGTGTTTTTCGGGATGAAAAAAAAAATAATAGGGAGTTATAGTATATCTGCGATAAGTTTTCCATTTCGTGTGCTAAAAAATTGCCTTTTATAAAATGAAATTCTAGAAAACCCTGATATTCAAATTTAAATTTTTGTATGAAAGTGGTTCATCCAAAATAGCCTTCCTTTTTGATTCAATAATGACTCAGAAACTATAAATAAAAAAATTATATAGGCTCAAAAATCAATCTTTTTTGCAGCTTTTTTTTGAATTGTTCACAAAATATTCAAATACATTTCTGAGTCAGTTCTAAACCATTTTTTAGATTAAATAATATTCTTAAAATTTTTGTGTCTTTTATGATTTTTTTGGAAGGCTCGTATTTTCGTCCAAAAATGAGTAATTTATGACAAAAAAAATTTTAAATTTCAAAAATAGCACATTTGATTAATTTTTGACTCTATAGAAGTTGGGAATGTAAAAAAAAAAAAAATAAAACTATGCGACAACATAGACAACAAGTGGGATAGTTTCATCAGCATAAATTGCGCCCTCTTCTACCCTACTGGGTTGAAAATTGAACACTAAATCAACTGGTAAAAACATTTTTAAGACCTTAACCCTTAAATGCTCAACAGCTTCGATTTGAATAAAATTGTGTTTTTATGATATGAAATGCTAACTAAAAAAAAACTGCGTACCAAGATTGCCCGTTACACAAAAACGGAGTGACTTAGGAACAAAAAGATATATCATTCAAAAGCTTATATTTGCCTCTTAACACTAATGCCTTTTATTTAAACTTTCTAAAATTACATGTGCCCTTTTTTTCGATATCATATAAAGCGCAATTCTTGAGTTTTTAATTAATTTTGAAGTTTTTAATTTTTTTGACTTTGATGGTTAATAAAAGGTACGATTCTAAATATTTATTTATAAATGTATTTTATTAAAGAGCGCTTGAGAGTTCTTAACACATAACATTTTGATTAAGCGTAAAATAAAGTCGTAGGAAATTTTTGAATGGTTGTATCTTTAAAGATACAGTGAGCATTTAAGGGTTAAATGGTTTACCTTAAAAATATAAACTAAATATCAGACCAGTGTTGCCATATTTCCTTTTGAAAAAACTAATAAAATTCTTGAGATTTTTTTTTTAAATCAGTAAAACATATATAAAATGCCCACTTGTTAAATTTCTAAAGCTGCACTGCGATTCCGTAAAAAAATCGATTGTTACATTGTCGAAATTCGATAAATAACAACAAACTTTAATTTTAGTTATTCTTTTCTAACGATATTTGTTGTTAAATAAACTTATGAAGATTTTTTTTTTTAAGTTCAAAATAACGATTTTTATCGTTAATTGATAAAATTTCAAAACAAATTAAATTTAAATATTAAAAAAAAAAATACTGAATAATATTTTCAGCAATTGAACCGACATTTGTCGTTAGTTAACATATAAATACACTAATACCTCGGTTTGCGTCGGTAATGGGGACCAGAGAAATGCGACGCAAACCGAAACAAGATTTCACATACAATTGTACTGATTTTTATTTAATTGGTTCCATTGCAGTTTATTTAAGCCGAACAAATTATTTTTCAATAAAAAATTAACGTTTTTCAATAAAAAATATAACTTTTTTATTATTTTTGAAAACAAGTTTTTATTAAAATATAAATACAAATATTCCTAACAAAAACATAACATAAAGAAATTAAAATAAGGAATTCATTGTATAAAATTAAAAATCTGAATCGATACGTTTATTTTTCTATTCTGAGCTGGAGTTATCTAAATCGATCTACTGTTTTTTTTGGCAATCTTGCTGAATTTTCATTTCTTGACACTTTTAAACTGCGGATCTTTGTCCGCATCATTATTTTGAAAAATGTCCACTACTTGCAATATTAACTGCATCGCTTCAGAGATATTAGCAGTGGATAGCTTTTTGTGTTCTGCTTCATAATGTGTGTGTTAAAAAAATCGGGGTTCGACAAACATTTTCATATTAATGTCGCAAATCGAATCATTTGCGACGCAACTTTGAAGCCATACGACGCAAACTGAGACGTAAACATCGCAACTTCGAAACCGCAGAAAATTTTTAAACGACGCAAATCGAAGCAACGCAAACAGGGGTATTGGTGTATTACATAGATATCAAACTCTTCGTCTTTTAACAACAAACCCATTTTTTCAAACACATTCAAATATTTTTGTGTATTGGTATAACTCGTATATCCCACTTATTCTCATGAGTTACGTGCACTGACAGCTTATGCCAAAGAGTTCGGGATCTATGTAATCTATGTTAGTTAACGAAATCGATAAAATCGTTAAGATGTCAGTGAATTGAACTACTAAGATATTTACTTTGAGATATTTGTTTGTTTTTAAGAATTTGCATATAATTTGAAATTTTTTCTCTTAAACCAGGGTTGCCACACATTAATTTTAAAAAGTGGTTTAAAACGGATTTTTTTTTTTAAATTCTCAAAATCTCTATTACCTTGCATAGAGTTTTGTACAAAGGTTAAAAAGGTTTTAATTCAATTTTCTAAAATGAACGAATTCTAGCTTAATTCTCAAAAGCTTTAAATAATACAAATGAATTCTATTTTGAATAACGACTTTCTTGAATTATTCAAAATTTTCTTAATTCATTTAGTAAACGGGTGAATGAAGAAAGATTTGTTTTCATTTATTTGGTCAAACGATTAACGAAATTTGTCACAATTTAACTGAAACATTTACATAAAACAAAAGAAAATTTTTAAAATTAGTTTACAACAAAAAAAAACGATAATTTTATGTTCTGTTATTGCCTGTGTGTTTATGTGAAACTTCTTTGCATTAAATGAATGATACTAACATTTCTTTATTCAATTATTAAAATATTGAATTCATTCAAGTTAGGAATTCATTCAATATCGAGTTAGAGAATGAATTCCTAGGGAATGGATTAACGGAATTAGGAATTCATTCAATATCAATTATAGCTTTTGAATGAAGTTAGAGAATGAATTCCTAGGGAATGGATTAACGGAATGGTATATAAACATTTTTTAATTCTAAATTCAATTTTTTGTGAATTAAGCACAAATTGAATTAATTCTTTCAAAGTTCTGGTTTTGTAACAGAAATAAACCAATATTAAATCTTAACCAGTTTGAATTTCAAGACCAAATTTTTACGCTAAAGGCGCTGCAAAAAAGTATTCCTGAGGCAGGCGTATGTTTACAAAAATGTACAGCCAAAACTAAATCTGTAGCGGAAAATCAGACTTGGGCGACGTCAATTACATTTCATAATCATTCACTTGTGAAAGTTTTCCATATCATTAATAATTTAAGACCTGCGCTTAAAAGCTTCCTTGAAAAATTTCCAATTTTATCAATACCAGACATGGGACATAATACCTATATTTGTGTATTTAATTAGAGGCCAATTACTTTTATATATGTCTAATTACATGTAATTGAGTAATTACCACGTAATTAAATACAAAGATGTTGTTACTAATCCCCATGTTTGGTACTAAATTTTTTACAAATTTTCCAAAAAAGCTTTTAAGTTCACAAGTGTGAGCGTAGGTCTGATATTATTAATGATATCGAAAAATTTCACAAGTGAATGATTGTGACATGTAATTGACGACGCCCAAGTTTGCGCAAAATGTTAGGATAATTCCGTAAAATATTCCTAGAATTACAGTCTGACATTAAATAGAAAAACCTTTAAAATGTGTAGGATTTTGAAATGTTTAAGGTTTTCATAATTCGTGAGCTTATTATTGCTTTGACCTATACACCAAAAAGTCGAATTCAAGAAAAACGATAAAGATTGACACTAATTTTTCTTAAAATCTACCTGATAAATACTTGTTTTTCCCATTAATTGCGGCATATATTCTAAACAAAACTAAAATTTTTTACACTTTTATATATATGAAATCAAAAATTATTAAGTTTTTACTTGTTTTGTGTTTCACATCAACTTTTACTTTTTTTTGCTGCATCACCATTCCTTTTGACGTCTAACAACAGTTTTGATTTTTTCGTTCGTTGTTCGGTCATGCAGCTAAACAATAATAGGTATGTTCGACGTTGTTACCTTTGGTTCGCGCGATAACCCAATTTACCCGAAACAACAACAATTTACACACAAATTTGATAATAAAAGCTGTTAATGGTAAAATTGAATAACCGCGGCAACGCACGTCGAACACATCCAATGAAATAAATTTTTAAACTTTTGTATGTCAATAGCAGCAAAACAGTTTTGAAATATTTGTTTTTAATTTTTGTATACAAAATTTATACATTTGTTGTATGCATCAAACCAATGTTTATTAAACATTAAAATTGCGGATATAATGCAAAGACGATTGTGAATATCTTAGATATAATACAAGACATCGAAAAACTGGTTACGGAATTAGAAAGAAGATATTTGCAATTTACTGTGGTGGTCACCTAATTAGCCCACTACTCAATACATTTCGGAAATCGCAAGAAACATCGGCAGATCCCGAAAAATGGTCAGAAATGCTTTAAGTTACCAAGAAAAATAAAAAACATTGCGAAGCTATTCAAAGAATTAAGAGACCGAGTAAGACCACAGGTGTGGAAGATAGAATAATAATCAATTATGCAAGGAAGATCTTCGATCTACGATCTTCAAAAATAAAAAAAAAAATTTCTGCCTGAGGAACATGGCGTATCCGTAAGTACCAAAACTGAAAACAGTTTAATTGGATGCATATCACAGCACAAGCCAGTTGTTTCAAACAAAGATAAAGGGTCTGGCAATAACTTTTTTTTTTTTTGAACTCCTGAACCAATTGGACTTTGTATGGTGTCATACCAAGGTCTTTATGCAAAATTCGTCAATCCCCGCTATACATTAAAAAAAATTAAGCATGTTGGCGGTTCCATAATGTTTTGCTGCACCTTCTCATGGCACGGAGTAGGACCAATTGTGAGAAGAATGCATCAGCATCAATACAAACAGATTTTGGAACAAAATATGATACCATTTACTGTGGAAACGTTGTCTATACAGTGGGTGTTTATGTACGACAACAATCCGAAGTACACAGCACGTACGGTTAAACATTTTTTAGAAGAGCAATCTGTAGTTACTACCATGGCCACCACATAGTCCGGATATTAATCCAATAGAGAATCTCTGGAATGCCGTGGAAGTAGGCGTACGCTTAAAACAACCAAAAAATCTGTCGGAATTGTGGGAAGCAATTGAAAGTGCTTGGAGCTCAATTTCTTTGTTTAGATGCAAAGCTCTTGATGAAAGTGTGCCACGAAGATTAGAGGCGGTGATTAAACAAAAGGGTTACCCTACAAAATATTAAAAAAAAAATTGTAACTAATAGTTTAATTAACACATTTTAATAGTTTTTCTAATTAGTTGTCCATGTAATATTTAGAGTTATTAAAGAAAATACTTTCTTCTCAGTGAATTATGTTTGTTTTTTTACGTTATATGCAACATTGTATTTCGAATATATTTCATTAATATATTTTTTGGAAAAAAGATTTTAAACTTAGAATTAATTTGAACACAAATTTTTTGTGGTCTGTGTGGGCTAATTAGATGACCCCACCACTGTATATAATCCTTATCTAACTCAATTTTTTCAAAAATGGTTAGTGGGTCAAACCAATAAGTAAGCTGACGAATTGTTTTTAACACTTAAATGATGTATTTGAAAAAAATGGGTCAGTCATATAGGGCTCAGCGATATCTTGAGCGTAACTACACTCAGTTACAGAATTTTCCGTTAAAATTTTACCAACAATTAAAACTATAGTTTTTAAAGTAAGACCACATTTAATCACCTTAGTCCTACGTTTCACATTCCCATGAAAGTGAAATCAATACGACTTTTTGGTGCTATGACCCTCACATACCCACTTTTATTTTCGATTTACTTTCCTGTAGAAAGTAAAACGAAAGCAATTTTATCCTTGCAGAATTTTTTAAAAATCCTAAGACTGCTTTATAAAGGGTCCGCCATCTAACTTTTTTTTTTCAACTAGTGCTTATATCGTGAATGGTAACACTTAGCTCATGTCTGATTTGACAGATAATTAGTTTTATCCTTCCGCTGAACGAATATGGTCCTATGTTCGTTATCTTGTGAAAAAAGTGAAAGAAACTGGCATCCTCATCGATAAACCAAAGCGTGAAAAGCCAAAAACAGTGCGTACACCCGAGAATATTGCTGCTGTGGCAGAAAATGTGCGTGAAGCGCCATCAACATCAATTCACCGTCGTTCTCAACAATTGAACATTTCGGAGACATCATTGAGACAAATTTTGCATAAAGACCTTGGTATGACGCCATACAAAGTCCAATTGGTTCAGGAGTTTAAAAAAAAAGTTATTTGGCGGACCCTTTAAGTTAAAATTTAGCATTTTGACAGAAAACATATGTTTTCGATAATTTTTCGACATTTTTCGAATATTATTTCGAATTTTTCAAGTTCTATTTTTAAATATTTATTATCTTTTCGATATTTTGAACAGCTTCGCTGTTCATCTTCAGGAAAAACTAAAGACAATAATACAATTAAATAATTTAAAATGTTTAATTTAATAATTTAACAAAAATGTAAAATTAATGATTACATACATTTAAATATCTTTTAATAAAGCGTGGAGTTGAAAGCGTCCTTACTTGTTTGTTATCTTTATCAGAGAACGAAGCCGACCGGCTAATAGCCGCGGCTAAGCCGCCGCCGATCACTTTTCAGGTACTCGAGCCGCCGTCGACCTGAGCGGCTAATTTCGGCTACAAAATATTAGCCGACTATATCAGCTGAGCCGACTATATCAGCTTAGCCAATATTTTTTTATCTAAATACATTTTAACTAAAAAATCATATTATTTTAAGAATCCTCCGCCTTCCTCCGGCTTTTAGTACCCAACAATCTGGCAACCATAGATTTTCATTATGAATTCTCTAGCGTTTGCAAAATGTGCCGTTATATTGCGCTTCACTAGAAAAAGAAAAAGTAAATTTTCCAAATCTTTTAATGGCTCAAAAAAAATATAAAAAAACTTTTTTCATACTACACAAGCTAATCCCACAATTTCATCTGATTCTGATTCTAACTCAGATGCTTCTACTGATGTAAATACATTTTTTTTCAAAATCTGCCGATAAAGCATATTATGACGACTTGTTTAAAAGAAAAGATGATATAAAAATAATGGCAAAGGTTCAAGTAAACCTAACGGGTTTATCGGAATGTTGGAAGCATTTTGGTAGTCTATACATAAAAGATAGACACATATTCGGCCTGATTACGGTTGTCGTAGTCGTAGTGAAAACTTGTCTTTTTTAAAAAACGGTATTACGTTTGTCCAAAACTACAAATGTACAACACTGCTAGAAAATCTATTACAATTTCCGTATTACTGTTGTCGTTTTCGACTGTCAAAATATATAAAAACAGTCGTCTATTTTATATCTCACTACAGATTTAAAAAATTCAAATTTCAATGAAATTTTAATTAAATTCAAATACTTTTAGAATAAAAATTATAGCACCGAAGCTGTTTGCGAAATTGGAGGACGTTTTAGGGTAAAAAACATAATTGGCAAAATCTGGAACAAGTGCAGTTTAGAAACATAACTACGATTACTTCAAAACTTTTACCCCAGCTGATTTCAAGAAACAAAATATTTGTAGTCGCCGACGCCCCCTTGCGGCTGGGCTCTGCATTAAAGTTGAAAAAGCTTTTTTAAGTATCTCAAAAAGTACAAGTCCGTTTATTACAATATGCATGTCGAATGAAAGCTCTTTCCAATGGTGTACAATATGTTAATATAAATTAACCCATTAAAGGCGGTTTAAAATTTTTTTATTTTTACTTTAGTTTTTTAGATAAAATGTGCTTTTCATTCAAAAATTCTCCTGTGTAAGTACTTAATAAGTTTATAGAAATGAATAGCAGGATTTATAAGCTTTCTTTTGAGGTACAATATGACCACATATCTCTTGAAACAAAAAAAAATATCAAAGGTTAAATTTAGACAATGTGGATTTTTTGCGATTTTTTTAACCTTTAATCTCTTTTTTTATTTTAAAAGATATGGTAGTCCATTATACCTTTTATGAAAGCTTGTGAAATTTTCTTTAATTTTTTGTACAGTTTTTTATGCTTATATAGGCGATTTTTTAATAAGGTGATCTTTTTACAAAAAAAAAACACACAAATAAATATAAGGAAATTTTGAATTGGGATGTAATGGGTTAAATTTTAGGGTCATATCGTACATCATTGAATAGATATTTTAATAAGCTTTGATATATTGTAATGATCGGACGTGTACTTTTTGAGATAAGTCGAAATACGACTACGACAACCGTAATCAGGCCCATTGGAAAACATGAAATTTTGTAAAATTTGCTTAGATTACAAATAATCAGCCGCCGCCGAGTATATTTTTGATTAGCCACCGCCGGCGACAATTTAATGTCGGCTTCGTTCTCTGTATCTTATTACAACTAGTTTTCTTTTTAAGCAGTCGATCAACTCCACGCTTTATTAAAAGATATTTAAATGTATGTAATCATTAATTTTACATTTTTGTTAAATTATTAAATTAAATATTTTAAATTATTTAATTGTATTATTGTTTTTAGTTTTACCTGAAGATGAACAGCGAAGCTGTTCGAAATATCGAAAAGATAATAAATATTTAAAAATAAAACTTATAAAATTTGAATTTTATTTTTAATTTATGACCTTGAGCCAAACCAAAAAAACCTCATCACATATTAAAACAACAGGTCCAACTATAAATTTCTAATATTATTTCGAATTTTATACATTTATGGGTTAGTACAAAGCACCAAATTTCAATTTCTTGTGTTTTTCAAATTCATTCGTATTCAAAATGTAAGGAAACACAGGACATGAGCGAATGGTGTCATTAAAATTTGCCAGTTAGTAGGTAAACACAGGGCATAGCAAAAATAAAATTCAATCTTAAATTTTGTTTTGTTTAATTTAATAAAAATATAATTTTTTATTTAAAATTAATTTGGCTTGATAGGAAAAAAAACAATCATTTTAAAAATAATAATATTATAATAAAAATCAATTAAATAAATACACGAAATAATTTGCAAAAAAAAAAAATTAATTATGTAATAAATTTTTAAAATTAAAGAAACAAAAATCTTAAGAAAAAATGTAGTCACATTTAAATTTTTAAGTATTAAAATTTAAAAATAAAGAGATTATATTAAATAGCTAAATTAATTATTTATATAATTTATGTATATGCATGATAAATATATTTATGTATGTATATGTATGTATGAAACTACTACGGTCTACTTAGACTCTACTATATTTAAATGGAGTTTTTTGTTTTTTTGTATACTTTTTAGAATATGATTTTTTATATATTGTATTTTTTTTTTTTGTTTTTTTTTTATGTTAATTAATAATATGCTGGAGTTTTTTTATTTTTTGTTTGTTAAATATATATTTTTTTTGTTATATGACTAGATTTTATAAATATATCATTTTTGTTTTAAGATTATCAAGAAAAAAAAAATATACGATATTTTAAGAGTATTTGATGTATAAGTTGGTTTTGAAGCTTAAAAATTATGATTTTTTATTTTTTTAATAAAAAAAAAAATAAAAATTAAAAAGAAATGAACTGTGGTTTCGTGATTTAAAGCAAAAATTATATATATAAATAAAAAAAGGAATAGATTTGTTTATGGGAATTGATTTTTTTTTTTTTTTTTGTTTATTATCAAACTATTATAAAAAGCTCTTTCTTAACACGTTGACTGCCAAGGCAATTTTCAGAAAACTGGCCAAAAATGACAATTTGATTTTTTCACATTATATGTATTACTAAAAACTCTATTTATAGATCATAGGTATCATCAAAAAGCAAAAATTATGTTTTTTTAGGAGAAAAAGGACCTACGAATTATCTCGTAGTTGGCTTCTGTAACAGAAATCGCTACGCAGAAGCCAACTACGAGTTAATTCGTACGTACCCAAGCAAAAAACGCCGAGAAACGCGTTACTTCTGTCCAGCCTGTGAAGAGAAGCCAGCCCTTTGTGTGGAAAATTGTTTTAAGAACTTCCACAAACAATAAAATATTACTTTATTTCTTGTATTTGAGTTAATTTTTCCATTATATTGAATGAATTTTTCTATTATATTTTTTTTTTTGTTTTTAATAAATGTTCAGTTCACGCAAGCCAACATTGACTTTTTGTTCTTTTCCCAGAAGCCATTTATCGATACTAGCACTGATATAATACGGTTTTATTCGTAGCTACACAAAAATGGCAGGTTTAGTGAGTACGAGATAACTCGTAGTTGGCACCCTAGAAGAGAACGCAATCTACGAGTTATCTCGTAGTTGGCAGTGAACGTGTCAAGTAATACGGAAGCCAGATTTGACAACTCCCCAGCAAAATGAATGCATTCTTCATGAATGCATTTTTAAGTGCATATAAAAGAAACAGTATATGCTGCTTTTCCACCTCCAAAAATCAATTTTAAATGACTTTCAAAATACCTTTAATTTAGCACTAAACCGTATCAAAATGAAGTGATTTGATATTATTTTTCATTTCGATAAAACTATTTTTTTTATTTATTTTATTAATTAATAATCATATAATTACAAATTATATCCTACTAGCTGACCCGATAATCGTTTTTTTGCCTTCAAATTTTATTTTCATGGAAAGTCTGGTTCCGTTACAAAGTCGTGGTGGATTGATTTTTGATATTCACAGAATTTATATGAAAATGACTAATGTTCAGAAAAATCACCACATCTCGACCAAACGAAAATATTTTTAAGCAATTTTTTTTTAAAACCATACGCATTGCATGTTCTACAAAACGTATTTAGCCCCCGCACTGATAAGCCAGCACGCTACCAACTAGCCTACCGGGGCGCACAAAAATTTTTTTTTTATTTTATTTTTTTTTAGCTAAACATTAATTTAATGAAAAGTTTAAAACGCTCGTCCATTCAGTGAACCTTTACTGATTTTGTGGGCGTTGTGGTGTAATGGTTTGCGCTTTGGACTGTTAGACAGATGGTCCCGGGTTCGATTCCCGGTGACTACAATATTAATTTAGAAAAATAATATGTATGAGTTTTCTATCACTTATATGTATCGTTGCGCCCACCTTCGGTGTTCTGATAGCACTTAACCCCACCAAAGTAAAACAATGAATCAGGGCTATGAAACAAAAAGCTTTAATAAATTCGCCAACTCTACATCAGGTGGCGAGCAACAACTGTTCTAAGACTTATCTACTCGCTCAATTACAGTGTTGCCATGTTTGAAGCCCTTCATCTTTCACCACCTTTCATCTCTCCACTATCCCCTTTCCAAAGAAAGCAACACACTAATTAATAGGAAGAATTTCCTGAGTGTTGCTTCTCTTAAACAAAAAAAAAAAAAAAATAATTAGATCTTTTATAAAATTTTTGTTGTAATGTTTATTTAAAATAAAACTATGGGTACCAAAAACTGCCCATTGAAATAGCTATCAGTGTTGCTAGTCGGCCAAAAATATATCTAAAAAATATTTTAAAAATTTTTCCAAAACAGAGTTCGGTACACACAGAGAAAAAATTAGATATTTGTCTACTGATATTCGGTTACTGTGACTCAAATTCGGTTATTACAAATTTCAGACGGTTCGCACAACTTAAAATTAGTTTTTACAACAAAGTTCGGTAAATTTAATTGAGTTTTAGTGGCAACGCCCAAAATATTCAGAAATCTAATGCAAATATTAGTATCCGACCGAGTATTCGGCTTTGGTTTCGGAGTTCGACCAAAAAGTGAAGTTCGGCCAAGTTTGGTGTTCGAACTACCGAACTTTTTATGTTTATATAATGAAAAGCACAAATAAATTATTTAACAAAAAGAGCGTTAAAAAAAAATCATAAAAAAAACAAAAATGCTTTATTTGGGCAGCAAGGGGATAATATTTTGGGACATTATATACCTCATTGGAAAGATATTTTCGGGACCTTTCCAATGACGCCAATTTTGTTAAGATCGGACAAGTAGTTTTGAAGTTATTTGCAATTTCATTTCAAACTTTGGAGCCCCGCCCACTGAAAAGGGGGCGTGAGCGACGCAAATTTTTTTTTTATTTCGACTCAGCGTGGTCTCTTCTATTAAAGGACAAAATTTCATTTATTTTGGTGAGGTGTCGGTAAACCGAATTTATGCCCAAATAAATAACAACTGTGGGTATATTTACATTTCAGAATTTACAAAAAACTACATACAAAATACAACGTTGAATATGATAGAAAACAAAAAAACAACGATATTTAAATATCAATGTGTGTGAAAAAATTTCAAAAAGCCAAAGAGTTTAAAAAAAATTTCCAGAAATATACCTACAAGACTTATAAGTAAATAATCAAATTTAATGCGATATAATTTAAACAACCGTTTACTTTTATATTTTGCAATTAATTTCAAGTGGTAAGTAATTCTAAAAAGAGAATAAAAGGTTCATCAATTTGGGATAGACATGATACAGAACCAGACTTAGAAGTAGCAGAACCAAATGAAAATTTTATAGAAAAAGAAATTAAAATGTTTATTACGAAGCCTTTAAGTCCCAGAAATATAAATATATTTGAGTATTGGAATTCAAGTCCATTTACAAATTTAAAAGCTGTAGCAATAAAATATTTATCAGCCCCACCAACTAGTGTAGCTAGCGAACAGCTTTTTAGCGCTGCCGGGCAGCTGTATTCTGATAGACGAAGCAATGTACATGGTGTGTATCAGAGAACGGTTTGAGTGCCTTATTTCATGCTTTTGAATGCAATCACAAAAAATGAGTACATTGTTGTCAACTCACATCATTTCAATAAAGCAACAATCGACAGAATTGAGAAAAGTGAGTGTAACGAAAACCATGCATTGCATTGCTTGTCTAGTTTTAACCTCACTTAACACTCACGAAAACAACGAATACACAACGATTGGTATGAATGGTCTCAATGTTAAATGGTTGGTTGGTTGGTTTAAGTGGCAGCTCACGCTACTCGTGAGCATCAAGTAGAGTCAAAAAGCGACTCCGTTTTGAAGAGACCACACTACCCGTAAGGAACTAGTTAAATGAATAAAACGTTAACAATTTTTTTTGTGAACCATATTACTGTATTAAGAAAATTAAAAAATGTTATAGATATTTTATGTTTAATACATTTAAGCAAAAATTTATACATATTTCATGTTTAATAAAACTAAAAAAAATTATTATTATTGCTACAGGTCAACCAATACTACGCGAATGTTGTAATTGATTTCATGTTATTCATGTGTCATCATTTCATTTCATTGCTTGACATGTAACGGCATTATAAAAATGAATGTTAAAAAGGCATTCATTAAAAATAATAAATGGAATAAACAGCAACAGCATAAGCTGTTGGTTGGCGCACATCGAATCTGTAACTTAAACTTATGAATACTGCAGGTAATTTTTGATTTGCTACCTGTACATTGCGGTTTATATATTACCTATGTATGTATGTATATTCTGTTTTATAATATTTAAAACACTTTAATTTTAATGGAAAAATATACATTTTAATTAAAATAGAAATCAAACAACATTTCATAAACGTTCAGTGCAACAAAAGTGAAAGAAACTAGAAGTATTTTCTAGTCTGATTTTAAAGATATAATAACAATTGGATTATACTTTAGCTTTCTTTTGATTTAGTTGTGCGAAATGAAATTTATTTTGATTTTTTTTTGAAATACCCAGCCAGAAATTGCCGATGATCAGAAAAATCAAGCACTTGTAAAGCACTTTATTTTTAGTACCAGTGGTAGAAATTCAAATTAAAGCATTGGCAAAGCCAACGCTTTATTTATATATTTACAACGCTTTCCCAACTTTGGCAAAAACTGATTTGCCAGTACTTGATTTATAAAATTTACAACCCTAACAAAAATGAAAGCACTGGCAAAGTACTGATTTAGAACGCTTTGCAAACATTAGGACTAAGCGCTTTAAAGCATTGATTTAAAAAAAAAATGTACAACACTTTGTTAAAAAAAAAATAGTAAAATTGTGTTTTTTATGTTTGTGAAAAATCTTTTTTTTAGACCAACTTTTTTTGTTTAATTTTCAAGCGTTGGCAAACGCTCTGCCAGTGCAGGCAAACTAGCACAATCAACGGTTAGCCAGCTGGTATCACTTATTTACGTTTTAAGCTATCAAGTATCATTAGCTCTGTGGGTAGAGCTTTCAGTTTTCAATCTGGCGGCCAGGGTTCGAGTCCCAACAGGACCAAGCAAATTTTAAATAAAATTTATTTTGAAAAATCTATTTTTAGACCACATATTATTTGGCAACGCTGTAATAAAGGAACGACCATGCCCGGTGAGTTTTTCAGAAATCCAACGTTCTGCCAACGCTAACAATACCGTTGAAAGCACTGGGCCAAAGCTTTTATGTTAGTATTTTTCTGATTGGGTACATATAACTACATATAAAGGTAAACAAAGTGGAATAGCAAATAAGGAAAAATTACAGAATCAATTTTGTTTATTATGTAATTTTAATCAATTTGCAATAAAATGCTGTGTGGTTCATAACTAAGTGATTTTGAAAAAGGGTAAATTTCAGCCTATTGAAAAAGTGGCTTAAGGAAATTTGCTATAATAAACAGAGCAAAAGAGTCTCAATCAGATAATCGAGTCCCAACAGGACCAAACAAATTTTCAATAAAATTTATTTTAATTTTATTTTGGAAAATCTATTTTTAGACCACATATTATTTGGATTTTCCAGTGCATTGCCAACGCTGTAATAAAGGAACGTCCAAGTCCTGGCCGGTGTTATCATTTTGGGGTTGGCCGTTATATATTCATTTAAATATTCAGCAATCCAACGTTCTGTCAACGCTAATACCACCGTTGAAAGCATTAGGCCAAAGCTTTGCCGTTAGTATTTTTCTGGCTGGGTATCTTTAAAAATGCTTTTTTAAGACCACAAACCTCTAAAAAGTGGTTAAAGCATGCATTAAACATCGCTTATTAAAAGCATTCACAAGAAGTTATTTTTCATCACTCTTTGAACGCTTAAGAAATGAATTTATTATACACATAAAAAAGAACACCCAAGCATCGATCTTTTATTCAATTAAATCACTCGTTTTTAATGAGTGCAAAATAAACTTCTACGACCATAAACACCTTCTTACCTATGACAAGCCAATGTTAAAAAAACATGTGTTTTTCACCTCAATTTGAACGCATTCGCTGTGAGTAAATCAGGTGCTTTTATAGCTTTTTGGTCAGGTGTTTTTTTTTTGCTGGGTCTAAATGGTCTATATTAAAAAATAAATTTATTAGAATGCTAGAAATTGCAAAAAAAAATGAAATGACAATTTCAAGCCATTAAAAAATTTCAAAGGTGCCAAATTTTTTTTTACTAAAACCCCCGAAAGTACCGAAAGTCAAAGTCCCAAAAGCACCGAAAGTCAAAGCACCGAAAGTTCCGAAAGTAAAAGTCCTAAAATTTCAAAAAAACTGAAGAAACAATAAAATTAATGACGTGACATGCAACGAAGAACTTGACGATCAAAATCAATTTTTTTTTTTTGACTATGTAATCGGTAAATTTTTTTTTAATATTTTGTGCATGATTTTTATATCTTTTCTTTTTAATATATTGATTTTGATAATGAGCTGAAAGGCTCTTATATGGACTTCAATGAAATTGTAATAACAGGAAAATTTTTTTAAATTTTGGTATTTTTTTTTTTTAGTTTCTAAAATTTTTTTTCAGTATTGCCAATTTTTTCAGGTTTGTCGATTTTTTTTAACTTTTTTCGATTTTTTAAGTTTTGGCGATTTGTTTCAGTTGTTTCATTAATTTAGTGTCGGTGAATTTTTTCCGGTTTTAGTTTTGATGAAAAAGTGAACTTATTTTTCACGCTCTAAATATGCGATTGGGCAGGTATGTTTCTTAACAATTTCTTATTGCTTTCGTCTCCTCTATCTTATATCGGAATTTCATCAATATCTGGATGAATCACCCAACAGTAGGATGATAAATTTTTTTCTGCAAAACTTTTACCTATCACCACGTGGTGGGTATTAATAATAAAAACCGAATTTTCGGTTAATTTTGAAACAAAAACCTGCCAGCATAAACTGCATTTTTAACACATTTTCACCATTAAAGTTTTATTAGCGGATACAAATTACTGTAAAACATATTTTAAATTACTTTTTACGTAACGTTCTCGCTGTTTTGTGAATTTTAATACCCTTGTCGCGAAACAACTCTATAATCTTTTTTGTCAAACACGTCAAATTTGACAACGTTTATGTCCTTTAATTTTGATAGTCTTCATAATAGTCGAATTATTTTAAAATTTTAGCGAAATATTAACATTTAGTTTAATTAAACGAAAACAATTGTATTAAACTTCAAAGAAGTTTATGCGCGAAGATTTTGGAAACCCGCAAAAAAAATTAAATTGCGTTTCTCTATATTTTTTTATGGACTATACACGACTCGAGTAGGTAAAATTTAATAATTGCAAAAAAAAAAAAAAAATCAAAAGTTATAACCCTACCCAACAGACTTCAATTGTAAGGCATTTCAATTGTTTTCTTGAGATTTTCCATAGAAATGGACTGTGCCCATTTCTTATTTTAATAAGGTAATATACTTAGATTTTGGCATTTTCCTGAAGATCTTAACGTAGCATAATAGGGAGTTTAGACTGAAAAGTTAATCTAGTAAACAGTGGATTAACTGCATATATTTAACCTGAAATTAGGCAATTACTAAAATATTAACTTTTCAATCTAAACTCGCTATAAGATAATTGAAAAAATAAAGTGCGTTTACATTACCCACGAAATCCAGTTTTAACTAGATTTCGATATCTAGTTTGTGTTTTAATTATACACTACCATATGATCTCAATCTAGTGTAATCTTTATTGGATACGTGATTTTTTTAAAATAAATCCTTAAAATTCCGAAAAAAATTAACACGATTTAAAAACGAACCTTAGAAAATCGTTTTCATATAAAACAATTTCGGTCTAGGGCCGAGTTTTTTTGGAGATGTCAGTTAAACTTGGTTTAGTTAAACCGGTAACGAATTTTGTCTGCCATTTACAAGTCTATTAACAACAATTTGTCAGTATCACTTCATTTTGTTTAGAATTTTGGTCTTTCTCATAATAAAAGAAAATAAACCACATTTCAGAAGCAGTATTCCATTTAAAAACTTCGTTAATCTTAGTTTAAAGATAATCTACATCCTAGAAACTTATCCTTAATCGGGTTTTTTAAAAAATTTCTTTCAATTCCATAAACAAATCACACTTTAAGATTTAGATGGGAATTTTATATGTAGGAAAATACTTTCTTTCTACTACTACGGCAATGTCGTTTTGTTTTATAAATTCCTTATACATACAATTTTTTTTGTTTTGCTTCCTTTGCCTTTTGTTTTAAATTACTTTTGTCTTTTTATAAAATTCCCCTCTGAATCAAACCACAATTCCCCGCCCACCCCATTTCTTAATATTTACCTATGCAATGCATTCGTTAACTGTTTGAGCGACTGGCCAACTTCATTGACCAAACGTTCATTATCTTGGACATTTTTCGTACCACACGTACGCAAACTTTGCGATTGTGTTTCCACACGCGTGACCAATTCACGAAAATGAAATTTCGAATGTGGTGGCATACATTCGTTGTCAGCAAATACGACACAAGAATTTTGTAATATATTTAATTTATCACTCAATTGTAGCCACTGAGAAGCCGATATGGTATTAACGGGATGTTTAAGGGAACCCTCCAATAGCGCCACTAAGTCTAAAATACTTTCACGTGATATTTTTGTAGAGTTTTCGGGTGTTGTTGAAGTAGTAGTGGTGGTGGTGCTGTTGGTGGTCGTAGTCGAAATATCTGTATTACCACCCGCAGAAGCTATCTTTTGAGCCATTGGTGTGGCATAGATGGTGAGTTTGGTGGGTTTTAGTGGCACAGCTGGTTTAGCGGTTAACGATGAAGTGCTAAGTTTATTTGGTGCACCGGCTGGAGATGAATTTGTATTTTCTACAAACATGGATTGAGTCATGAGATCATTATTTTCTTGTCCTTGTGTCTGTGTTTGTATTTCACCTCCATTGCTGGTATTCGGCTGGCCGTTGTTAACAGTGTTGAGTTCTGTGAATTGTGTTGAAATAGAATTTGTTAAATGTGTAATAGTGGTATTATGATTGGATGTGGTGGAATTATTGGTGGATGATAATTGTTGTGGGAGTTGTGGTGTTGGTGGTGGTGGTGGAGGTTGTAATGGTGGTGGTCTATTGCTATTATTATTTAAAATTCTGGGTGATATCTGTGCACTATTTAGGGGATAACGTTGTTGTTGTTGTTGCGTGGTTGTGCCAGAGGTGGGTGTTGTTATTATATTACCCCCACCTCCTCCACCACAGGAAGGTTTAAATGCAAATTTAGGAGACAATTGTTTAGAGGTTGTAATAATCGTGCAGCTATTATTGGTATTAACATTCTCTGGCATAGTTTGTGTAGATGCATAATCTGATGGTTGATTTCCAACTGTTCCCACTGGTTGTTCCCATAATTTCTTTAAACTATTAATACTACCTGTACTACGTCTTTTTCCCGATTCCATAGTATTATCAGTTGAAGAAATTTCGGTATTATTTTCCATAGTATTGGCATTTTGTAAAGTTGTCTGTTGATTTTGATGTTGTAGGTCAATTTTTATTTCAGTCTTTTGTGTTGAATGTGTCGTGCTAAATTTCTTATCATCTTTATTACGATTTAATGTTGAAGTACCCGTGGAATTCATAATCGTTTTTATTGTACCTGCGGAAGTGGTATTAGCATTTGGTGATTTGGTGCTAGTTGACGTTGTCGTATTTGTGTTCATGTCCTTTTCCAAGTCTTTTTTAGTTTCTTTGTCTTTTGTGTTTTGGGCTTCAGTTGAAGCAGTAGTCTTTGTTTCTACCTTACGTAGATGGGCTTTGAAATCTATTATATTTGTTTGATTTTCGGTTTTTTGTATAGGAGTGTTTAGTTTTTTAGGTTCGACTTTTTTCAATTGTGCCTTAAATGTATTAGCATTGCTTGGCAATTGTTCATTTGTGTTAGCTGGAGATTTTGGGGCAGCTGGCTGTGTTGTTGGCTTTTGTTTTGGTAAATTCATTGATTCAGCCAATTCATTGACTAGAAGAGCCACTGGATCTACACTAGAATTACCATTTTGTAGATTAGCTGAGGCTGAAGAATTCTCTTTGGCTTGTCTATCTTTTATCTCAGCCATTAGTTTTTCCTTCATAGTTAATTCCTGATGATTATTATTATCTGCTGCTGCCGGTGTACCCAAAGAACTGCAAGAATCTGTAGAGGGTTCTCTTTTACGTAGAGAAACACCAAATCTTGAGCTAGCTTCTTCAACACTAGGGGCAGTATTGGAAACATCATTACAACTAGTTTTTGATTTTACATTCAGCTGTTGGGTTGTGGCTGGATATTGCTGTGGTGGTGCCAAATCACATTGTGGCTGTGGTGGCGGTGGTGGTGGCATAGTTTCAAATTCTTCGGGTGGTGGTGGTAAATCCAAAGGTGGTGGTGGAAATTCTAAGTTTGCCAAGGCCGGTTGTTGATTTCGCTTGGGAGAATTTGATGAACTACTATTGCCACGGAAGGAAGAAAATGTCATCATACTACTACCATCGGCTGTGGTACGATGTCTTTGTAATTTATTTAAACTAGCAGAGGCATTATTTTGCATGGTAACTCCACCTGAAGAATTACTACGTATCATTTGTTGTGGCACTGGTGCCGCCAAAGGTGTTGGTGGCTTAATTGCGGTTAAATTTGTAACGCCAGTTACTCTGCCATTAATACCATTCGTAGCGTTATTCGTAGTTCCCGGTGGAGTGGTCATACCATTATTGCTTTCATTACCATCTTCTAAACTATCCAAGAATTGTCCAATTCTTTGCACTTTTGGTAAAGTACCATAACGATTGACAACACGTTTAACATTCATTACTTCCAAGGCTCCAACTTGTATAGGTTGGGCTGCTACCGGATTTATTTGTGCTAATGCGGGCACTTGATCTAATCTGGCTGAAGATAACGACGACGAAGAAGATGATGTCGTTGCTGCTGCATGCTGAGATCTTTTACTTTGTCGTGTTTCTAAGCCCCGATTACCCATTACGGGAGTAGGTCTTTTAAATGAGGAATGTGTTGGTGCTCCCCGTGCATTAATATTGTTAGCAACATGCATGGTATGTTGCATTTTTTGTTGATGTGTTGTTAAATTTTGTTCCAAACTATCGCCTGTATGATCAGTATCTGGATCACCACCGGTAGTATTATCATTTTCGGAATCATAACGTTGATTGAGTGTATTAATATCACGTGTTAGACCTTTTTATGTAGAAGAAGAAGAAATAACAAATAATATGTAAGTTTCTGAAATTTATGTAAAAATTTGTATGTAAATTTAAATGAGTCATGGATCAATTTGTTTTCTGTTTGTTTAGAGAGTGTGGGAGGCGGTTAATATATTAATGAAAAAAGCGGTCCAGTTTCCACATTCCAAAGCGTAGCAAGAATATGAAATAATAATAAAAAAGTTGAATTAATAAAAGCAAATAAATGAATATAATACACATAATTATTTTAAAAATTTAATTGAGCTCAATATAAAACAAAAATAATTAAACTAAAAATAAATAAATGCAATAAAACTTTAAATAAAGGAAATACAGGGTGGGGCAAAAGTAACTATATGATGTAAAAAATGTTTAAATTCACTGTTTGTGAATATGCAGCCAGTGGTAAAAAAAATCAAGCACTGGCATACCACTGGCTAACCAAGGAATTGTAAATATATTAAAGGCAGAACTCTTTTTTAAGACGTTTTACCAGCGCTTCCAAAAAGCGTTTTGCCAGTATTTGTTTTAAAATAAAAAAATATTGACAATGAATTGGTGTTTTCGCAGTGCTATTCAGTCAGAAATTACCAATGGCTCTAAAGTCTAACAACTGATAGAGCATTTATTATATAAAAATAATGATGCATTGTTTTGTCAGAAGGTTTCGAGTTCGATCGCGAATCAAGGCATAATGCTTTTTGTGATTTTTTTTATACTTCTTAATATTTTTTTATATAAAATAGTTTGTATTTTGTTTCTGTAAAAGCTGTTTTAAGATCAACTTTTTTTTTTGTTTTGCCAACGATGGCAAGTTGATTCCTCCAAACCTTATGCCAGTGCTGACATATTTATTATATATCTCTTTAGCTCAGTGGGTAGAGCTGTCGAATGTCAATCTGGCGGCCAGGGTTCGAGTACCGGCGGGACACAACAAATTGTAAATGAACTTATTTTATAATTTTATTTTGGAAAATTTATTTTTAGACAACATATTTCAATGTCTTACAAGCATTTTTCCAACGTTGGAAATTTTGTTTCCCCAGTGCACAGTGGGATATATCACAACATTTTTTTAAATAATTCGGCCATTTCTTTCTTAGTAGTCCGATTGCAATGAAACTTGAAACTTTTTGCATATAAAATTTTGAGAGCTCGCCATTTTTTGTTTCTAATCCGATTTTCAAAAAATTAACATATTTGAAATCTGCTAGAGACTAACAAAAAATATGCTTACATATAAGTTTAAATCCATAAACAGTTATAATTTACTAAAAATTCAAGCATATTTTCCAATCATATATTTTTTTCTTCTTCCTTTTTATGCGATCTTTCGGTATTGTGAAAGGATATAAAAATGTGAAGTCTAGATTTGGAATCAGGAGAAAAAAATCTATAAATTCCAAATATCTCAATGTGTCTTAAACAGAGTTCGAATTTAAACACTATCAAACGTTTTTCTATCGTTCTGTTTTGCTTTTTGCTGAAACTCAACACAATCATTTGGTTGTGCACAGTAAACATAAACAGAACATTTCTTTATTTTCATTTTCATTTTGATTTCTAAACAGAACACAAACACTTTCACAAACCAGTTTTCGATGAGAGACCGAACTAAACGATTTTGTTCTGTTTGGCCATTATTTCAAACAGTTTGATTTTGTTGTGTTTATGGAATGGAACAAAACTATTCGTAAACCGTTCTTAGTGTTTATGTCATATTACAAGTGAAAAAAATTTCCTTTAATTTTATGAATAATTTCATTAGTTTAATAAAAAGTTTCAACGGAGGAGTTCCAGTGAAATTTTTATAAAACTAATGCAAAAAAACATTGATAACATGCAGAAAAATCATTTCTTTATTCTGCCAACCACAACGTTAAAAACGCGTTTTAATGTTTAAGTTGAATGAACACTAAAAAATAACCACTACGAAATAATAATGTTCGACGAAAGAAACATTTTCGTTTTGTTCCGTTTGTTATATTACAAAAAACGATTTCAGCACTTGTGTTGTGTTTATAAATACGAACGAAACAATAGAGATCGTTGTATTGGTTTTTTTGATAGCAACGTTATGTTAGTGGTACATACATTTTCGAACTCTGGTCTTAAAACTTAAAGGATTGGACCATGTCCCACCAAAAATTTGATCGCCTATGTGCAATAGCGTTCAAAAAAATAAGTACCAAAAATTATGAAAAATATATTCATATCTTTTAACTTTGGTTACCCTTTACGGTCACCATATTGGTCCAAGTGGTTGCTGTAACCTGAAAGATACACTTTTCCTTTGTCGATGGATAGTTTAGCTAATACCTCAAAAACTAAAAATGGGACATATTCATCGTCAACGGGTTAAAAGTGCTGCCAATCGTTTTTTCATTTCCCTATTAGTGTGAGGAACAAAACAAGGCTAAAATTAAATGATTTTGATAAAATTTGTTACACATTTAATATATATCATGTACCAAAATCGGATAAAAATTATAAATACTGAAAAATAGCTACTCGATATTTTAAGAGTTGCATTTAAGACTGACAAAACATACAAAAATCGGACTATGCTAAAATTTTTAGGCTAAAAAATAAATTTAAAAGTAAAAAATTATGTTT
Source organism: Delia radicum (assembly GCA_021234595.1). Taxonomy (NCBI): domain Eukaryota; kingdom Metazoa; phylum Arthropoda; class Insecta; order Diptera; family Anthomyiidae; genus Delia; species Delia radicum. The sequence continues at coordinate 40,111,980 of CM037853.1, read as the reverse complement.
AAAGATAGCATCGAAAAACTTTATCAAGCATATTATGCATACATAATCCCCGAAAAATACGATACATTTGGTTTTTTTTTTATTTAAAAATTTTTGTATACAAATTCGAAATGATTTCGAAACGAATTAAAAACAAAATATTGCTTACAATAAGTTCATAAATATAAGTAGCAAGTAAAAAATGTGTTAGTAAAAAGCTAAAAGTTAAATTGAATTCCAAAAACCAATCATATTTAAAAATTGTTAGTGAAATACTAATAAAAAAACCAAACCAATTAAAATATAAAACAATAACTACCATAACCCATTAACAAAATCACCTTCATTTTAAACATTCGAAATTGAAAGCAAAAACTTTAAATTTTTAATAATTCAATCATAAAAGTTTCAAACTATTTAAAACGGTATGATTTATGCAGCGTTTGGACTAAAGAGGTAATCTAATAAAAAGTGGATTAACTGCTTAACTTTAGTGCATCTATATGCTGAAAATCCACTTTTACTAGATTAACTTTTCAGTCTAAACGCAGCGTTAGATTTGTAATAACAATGTAAGGGTGGATCGATTAAGGTTTTTAAATGGGAAGCAGAACTTGCAACAATTTCAATTGTATTTCAGAAGTTATCAATTGAATTTCAGAATTATCAATTGTATTTCAGAAATAATCAATTGAAGAGCTTATTGTAAAAACTTGATAAGCAACATATATTATATTGTTGGTTTTATCTGTCTTCTAGTGACCTATTAATGAGTATTTTATAAAAGCCTTGCTTTTACACTTAATACAAGTATCTAGAGAAAAGAATCCCTGGAAAAGTCATACTTTATGCATTAAATCAATACTTTGAGGGCAAAAACCAGTAAAAATTAGTAAGAGGCTTATCAAGTTTTAACAATAAGCCCTTTAATTGTATTTTAAAAATTAGTTTTTAATGTTTTTCAGAAATTACCAATTGTATTTCAGATATTGTTAATTGTATTTCAGAAATTATCAATTGTATTTCAGAAATCATCAGTTGTATTTTAGAAATTATTAATTGCATTTCAGAAATACTAATGCAAAACTTTTTTTATAATTTCTGATATACAATTGATAAATTCTGAAATACAATTGATAATTTCTGAAATACAATTAACAATTTCTGAAATACAATTGGTAATTTCTGAAAACCTATTGATAGTTTCTGACATTGAAATGATAATTTCTGAAATACAATTTATAAATATGAAATACAATTGAACAGTTCATGCGAATAAAGACGAATAGACCATTTGTAGAATTTTACAGGGGACAATAAAAACGCAGGAAACGGTTAAAAAATAATATTTTTGTCAACTTTTTGGTATTAGCTTAAGGATTTAAGTCACATCTACCTATATACAAAATTTTAGTAAGGTATTCGAAAGAGAACTTGCCAAAAATTGTGCGTTAGTTCACTTCCAATGTGCGTTAGTTCACTCCCAATTTAAACAAAGATATAAAAATATACGAATTATTGCACTTTTAAAGTCATTTTTTTAGCCTTAAAAGTCAAAATTTCCCAAAAATTTCTGCATAGGATTGTAGGGCTCTGCTAATAAAATGCATTTATGCAAAAAAACGTGTTTGCGAAAAAGTGGTCTATTCGTCCTTATTCGCATGAACTGTTCAATTGATAATTTCTGAAATAAAATTGATAACTTCTGAAATAATGGTTTATAAATGATTTCCAATTTTTTTAGAAACTTTTTTTAAAATAGTTTTTACTTAACGAAATTTTAGCAAAACCCAAAATTGATCCATCTTACATACACATTAAAGTTCGTCACAAAAATTTGATTTTAGGTTATCATTAGTTTTTTTTACTGTTTTTGCATTAATACAAAAAATGGCGTTATTATTTTTTTATAATTTTTACTCTTTCCACATGCCAAAAACGCTAATTTTGGGTGCCTTTTACTACAGAGCAAAAAGTGCACTGTTTAGTCTGTTTTTTCAAAAACTTAAATTTTTTTTAAAATCACACACAATAAAAATGTATTATAAACTGAGAATAATGGTACAAATAAAGTTGACATATCGCGAACCGCTTAAAAATTATTTAAGTATCAATTTTGTAAAAAATCATAAAAATATTTTTTTTAGCACACACAATGAAAACACATTTTGAGCTGAGAAAAATGCCATAAACGTTTTCGATGTATCGCAACCTGTTAAAAAGTTGTTAACCCTCTACTGCATAAGAAGCCATATATGGCTTTTCATTTTCAAATGCAAATTCTCAATTAACAGTTACAAAAAATAATAGTTTTTGAAAAGCATAATTAGGGCTTTGTAAACATGAGAAGAATGTTGTTTTCTCTTGTCTCTATATAGCTGAGTAAAAAATCTCAGTCTTGTTTACAAGTGCTCGTGGCGACGTCGTAGTTTGAAAATACACAAAATAAAACATTTTTTTTTTAAGTTAGAGTCAATTTACACGAAGAAATTAATTGCAGGCAATTTTTGAATTCTCTTTTAAAGTTGCTTCTAAAAATCATGAACATTTACACGAGGAGTTTTTGCATGCAATTTTTTTGACGTTTATTTTGCCAATCTTCTTTAATTGTTCATTCGTTGAAATTTAATTTATTCGTAATTCGTAAGATTCTCATTTCCCTGGTACTTTATAAGTAAAAGTTGCACTAGTTTTTTATTCCACATTATTTATTTTTTATTTTACGAATAAAAATATATAAAAATATATTAACAAGAATACGAACGATAGCAAAAAGAAATGTCAAAAAATATCTTGAAAAACGAAAACTGTGCAATTTTTGCTACCCCGCTTGCTTCTCTACCCCGTTTGCCTACAAACAATAATTGCACGCAACATTGCATGCAAAAATTGCCTCATGTAAATAACCTCTTACACGTAAGTTGGTATGCTCTCATAATTTTTATTATTGAATATATAGCTTTGTGAATAGTTTTGTGTGATTGTTTTGCAATTGTGCATGTAGAACTCATGAAATGACGTATTTCTTAGAACAGCCATATATGGCTCCTAATGCATTCACAGAAACATTCGTCCAACTTTGGTGTGCCATATTTGGCTTCTCATGCATTTACGAATAAAAATTTCTGTATTTATGTTTTTGGAAAAAACTTATCTAAAAGGAAGGGTCGACCTGCTTTCACCCCAAATACTCTAGCAAATAGGAAAAGAGGTTAAGATCCCTGTGGTTCAACCCCGACTTCCTGTAAAGTGGCAAAAAAAGCTACAAAAAGCATAGCTCGCAGCCCAGACTTTCCACTAAATGCTGTCAGACTGGATTCTACACATCATCTTCCAGAATGGGAAAAAATACGTCAGCAATGTGAAAATGATTGTAAATTTCGATCATTTATAAGCTGCACTAAATGCGGGGTCCATCTTTGTTTGAACAAAGACAGAACTTTCTTTGCATCATTCCACTCATATGTAGGTCGTTCTATTTTCGATTTTATAATACTTATTTTCATTACTCGCAGTAGAGGGTTAATCAATAAAATAATTGCATTTTAGTAAAGACATTTTGAAAACTTAAAAACTTTTAAACTGGATTACCATAAAGCGAAAATTTTTGCAACATTTTTCTCAGCTAAAAATGTTTTTGATTGTGTGTACTAAAAGCGTATTTATAAGTTTTTTGAAATAATTTTATTTTTTCCGACCACTCTATTTCCTAAATGATGCACTTTAAAAACGGCAAAAAAAATTATTTCTAAATAATTTCTGGTGTAGAATCAAAAGGTAAATTCAAATTTCATATAAATACAGCTCTTTTTGCTCTGAAGGAAAAGGGCCCCCAAAATCAGCGTTTTTGGCAGCCGTACCTCCAGTGGAAGGAGTTTAAATAAAAAAAAAAATAATAAAATAATTTTTTTTATTGATGCCAAAACATTTTAAAAAGTGATGATATCTCAAAAAACAAAGAAACTTTATACTTTTCTGAAGAACTCTAATAAACATAACGAAATAATAAATTTTTAATAAAAACAAAAAAATAATAGAATTTGCACAAAAATTAATTTAAAAAAAAAAACAATAAAAATAAGAAATAAAAATACATTTAATCTTACTGCGCTTCGGACAAATACCTCGAAATAATATATCAACTAGAAAACTACTGCAAGATGAGGATTTTTTAATAGCAAAACCCGTTGTAGGAGGACTAGGATTACTTGGAGTAGTTGTAATTGTGGTACGATAATTTTTGGGTGTAGTAGAAGTAGAATAATTTTTTATGTCATATTGTTTTAATAATTTTTGTGTACAAGGAGAATTAACAATAATATGATTATTGTTATAACTATTATTGTTTGTAGTAGAAGAATTATAAGTTGTTTGTTGGGGTTTACTACTTCTATTTAAGGTAAACGATTTGTAAACTGTATTACCATTTGTATGCATATCATCAATTAGTTGACGAGCTGCAGCAGGATCTTCATCCCGATAAGTGCTATCACGACTTGATGAAAGTAGGCTAAAGCGGAATTTAGGAGAGAGATAGAAAATTGTATTTATATTTATGGATTTAAAGCAAACATTTCATTATATACCTTGTTCTTTTGGGTGGTGCTGGAGCTTGTTTACCCTGTTTATTGGTGGTTCTACGCATTTGCACATTACCCTTGCCTTGGCTGGAAAATGTTGATAATTTTGTAGATGTTGAACCAGTTTCTGAAAAACAGATGATTTTTTAGTTTTGTTTTAAAAATGATTTTTTTTTTTTTTTATTTTCAAATGTTATCACATTTATAAAATCACATGAAAATTAAAAAAAAATTGAAACATTAGATTCTGCAGATTATTTTTAAAGTTAAAATAGAATAGTTCAAATAGAAATTTTTAATAGGAATTTGATTGAAAATCTATTAACAAATTTTAACAAATGGGTTGAATTAATGGATTAGGATATCAAGAGTAACCAAGTCGTTGTGGTGTAATGGTTAGCGCGTTGGACTGTTATACAGATGGTCCCGGATTCGATTCCCGGTGACGACATCAATTTAGAAAAATAATATGTATGAGTTTTCTATCACTTATATGTATCGCTTCGCCCACCTTCGGTGTTCCCACTTAACCCCACCGAAGTAAAATAATGAATCAGGGCTATGAAACAAAAAGCTTCAATAAATTCCCCAACTCTACATCAGGTGGCGACCAACAACTGTTCTAAGACTTATCATCTCGCGCAATTACAGTGTTGCCATGTTTGAAGCCCTTCATCTTTCACCACCTATCATCTCTCCACTATCCCCTTTCCAAAGAAAGCAACACAGTAATTAATAGGATGAATTTCCTGAGTGTTGGTTCTCTTTTTATTATAAAAAAAAAAAAAAAAAAATTATTGTGTTAATGTCCAGATAGTAGGATTTTCGTTGAATATGGAATTCCTCTAGAGCTTTTTGATTGGATTATAAATTTTTTGTCAGATAGAAGGCTTTGTTTGGACAAGTAATCGGTAAATGTGTTCAATGGCCTCATACAGGGAAGCTGTTTGTCTCCTATCCTTTTTCTATTCTGCTTCTTTTCATCGAATTGAGAATGAAAATACGCATGTGTTTCAGTTTGCAGATGACTTCATTATTGTTTCTTTTGATAGATTTTTTGATCGGGCTGTGGGCGCAAGATTCGTGAATTTCAGAAATTATGTTGCACTTTGAATTTTTCGCTTAATATTCAGAAGACCTAAACTATGCATTTAGATAATGGTGGCAGGCTGCCGGTTAACATTTCGGTAAACGTTTCTTAAATAGAACAGGTTAAGTCCTTCAATTGATAGAAACGTAAAGAACATTAACAACTTTCCAACGCTCTCTTCTAAAAACCTGAACTGGTTTAAGAGACATTCGAAAAAAATGTGTTAAACGTGGTACTTTTAATTAATAAATTTCCATGCTTTTAAGCAATTTTAATTAAATTATAAAGTTTATTTGTATTCTTTAATGTTTTTTTAGCATACGGTTTATATAAAAAGTGAGATCAAATAATTTCCGACGCAGATTATCACTTCTAACTGTTTTTTATCTTTTAAAGTGATCTGATGAGATCTTTAGCCAAATCGAAATACTAGTATCAACCTATCTAATATGTTTGATTTGCTTTATTTTTGTAAATATACGGAGGTTGAAAGCTCGTTATAAATTAAAAATAACATAAAAATAATCTCGATGTATATAAAAACAAAAAACTAATATAACTGTAAAAAATATTACTTGAGCCAGAGTACACACTAAAATTTTTTTATATTAATAGAACATTTTTGGTCTTCAAAGTTTAGTAACGTCATGATGCTTGTTAGGAAAAGACCTAACCAAGTGCTTGATTACTAAGAAGATAAGAATGGAGCAAAATTGATTATTAATAAGTTTTTTGTTAAAGTTCTGCCTATTGTGGAGGCTCTAGCTTTTCTAAAACTTCGGGTTCTGATGAGATCTTTAGCCAGATCGAAATACTAGTATCAACCTAGCTAATATGTTTGATTTGCTTTATTTTTGTAAATATACGGAGGTTGAAAGCTCGTTATAAATTGAAAATAACATAAAAATAATCTCGATGTATATAAAAACAAAAAACTGATATAACTGTAAAAACTATTTTGACAATTTTTTTTTTTTTAAATCAAAAACTTTTTTGACTTTTTTTTTTCAAAATATTCCCTTTTTTTTTTGGTTTTGCTCAAAAAAAAGTTAAGGTCTTTTCCTTTAAGAGCTTTTTGGTCGCTTAGTGGGATGCGAGGGGGATATCTATCAAAATAAATGTTTTGTAACTCAAGACAAAGGTTTTTCAATTTTTAGCACATGCACTATTTTGAATTATTTCCTATTTATGTGTAAGTGTTTCTAACACCCTAAAAATAAAAATTCTACTGAGAAACTAGACAAATTAACCTTTCCGACGGTATATAACATACCTAACTAAAATTTCATACCCTCGATACTGTAATACGCACAATATGTTAAACCCCCAACATTTTTTCTGAGTCTTGTATTTGACTTTCATTGCAGCGCACGTTATCTTAATTGTGATTTTTATTGTCAAAATATCAGGTGCCCCAGAGACAAGTTTTTGAATCAGGTGGAAATATTTTATGACCATTCTCCGAAGTACCAATTTATTTATTATTTTATGACATTTGACTTAAAAAAGTGTTTGGAGAGGTAGAAGTTAACAAGTAGTTTATTTTACCGATCTTGTTGAAAAATTGTGTCTAAACTACTATCCAATAGTTCTAACCTTGGTGCAAATTTCATCCCGATCGGAAGACATCGTTTTCAAAAGTTGGGTCACTTGAGATGAAAAGCCCCATATATATAATTTTTAGCTTAAACTAACTATAATTCCTTAACAAAACGCCAGTTTTAATGTTACTTAAAACACATTTTTTGAATAAAAAAAAATACTTGAAAGTTATGGGACATGTTTCATATACTAGTCAATGTGTCTTCAAATCCATTTGTTGAAAATTTTTTTGAAACCATACGGAATATACCGAAAAAACGAAAAATTTTTGACTCCCACTTATTAACTCCGAATATGAGATTGGGCCGCTTAAAAAATACGTGTTTCTTATTTCTTTCTTCTTAATCATATATCCAAGTTTCGTTAAGATCGAAGAAAACCTATTGGAAGACTCTCCTTTTAAGCAAAATTTTGTAACTAAACCGGCTTACCAAAAGGCTCTCATCATTCTCCTCAATTTCATTAGAAAGAGATTTCTGCATAATATGTTTAAACAAAATGTCAGTGGAATGTTCACTTGAATTTTTAATGTCTTAAAGTTCATTGCGACTCAGAATATTCGGGTGAAGATAAATTTTTTGTTATGTACTTGTAGTACATATTTCCGTCACCGTGATTTTAATCTCAAAATATAAAAGTTTTAATGAAAAAAGTCTATATCTTCTTAGGAATTTTTCTAAAAAATAACTGCTTCAAATATTTCTGTTTGGAATGTCACGAATATTCGGTCACCATTCGGTATTCGCATTTAGTTGCACTATTCAACATTGTTCGGTTAAAAACTAATTGTTTAAAAATCTGTATTTTTATTTAAAAAATGGATAAATTGTTTAAGTTGTTTTTGGATATCTTACACAATACGTTTTCTCTATAATGTCGAACACTCCGCATAATATTAGTTTGGGATGACTTTTTAACCTCAAAATTAACATTCATTTTTTTTTTTCTTATAGTTAAAGTAAAAATGAATGAAAAAACAATTCGGCAAATAAATGGTTGGTATTCGTTATATCTATCTCAAATTTCAATTAATTTTTTTTTTTTCAGAACCTCTAATGATTTTATTTTTTAATTATTTCATAAGTTTTAAAGGTAAATACAATTCCTAATTACCTGACATTGGTGTGCTCGCTTGCTGATCGTGATGACTACCTGGTGTAAGACCACCACTATTATTCCCTCCGCCACCACCACCACAGCTTCCTATGGAACCACTACCCTGTTGCGTATTTCCGCCGCCGCCTTGCAGCATAATACCCTTTTTCGACATTTGCGGCGTTAAACTTTGACCAATATTTGTTGTTGTCGTTGCTGTAGAGGCATTCAATTGCTTTTCGACCGCTTCGGTTATAGATGATTCCTGCAGATCGAAGAAATTAAGATGTGGTTGTCCATTACTATTACTACTATTTTTACTATTATTATTATTGGTTTTATCTAAACAACAACAATTGTTTATTTCTAGCATTTTTTTAGTATTTTGTCTACATTTTATAGCATTGTTGTTATAGCCATGATTTTGATCATTTGCCCACCACTCACAACACGATGGATCAATTTTAAATCAAAGCTCAATGCCATCATCTTCATATTCATCGTCACCATCAACATTACGATCGTCATCTATGATATTACTATGAGTGTAACCAACACCAACACGACCACCACCAATTAAACAACCACTTTCCCATATTTCACCCACCTGAAACATATGTTCCAAAGCATGATGTATGCTTTTAAATGTCGGCCTATCCGCGGCATTCCATTGCCAACACTGACGCATTAAATCATACACTTCGGGAGGACACCCGGGCGGCCTTTCCATACGATAACCTTTTTCCAATTTATGAAAAACATCCGTTAGATCTATACCCGGATATGGCGACATACCATATGTGGCTATCTCCCACAATAGTACACCAAAAGCCCATACGTCGGATTTCGTACTGAATTTATTGTAAGCCAATCCCTCGGGGGCGGTCCATTTAATGGGAAACTTGGCGCCCGCATGTGCCGTATAGGTGTCATCACGCATCAGACGAGCCAAACCAAAATCGGCCACTTTAACAAGCTTATTATCTCCCACCAAACAATTACGGGCAGCCAAGTCACGATGTATATAATTACGGGATTCCAAATAACTCATACCCGATGCAATTTGTGTAGCCATATAGAGCAAGGCAACAGCATCTAATGTCTCACGACCGGCAGAACGTAAGAAATCTAACAAATTGCCGTGAGACATAAATTCGGTGATTATATAGAACGGAGGTTCTCGTGTACAAACGCCTGAAAGGAAAATAAATAAGTTTTATAAGCAAATTTTTATTTGAATAAAAATATTAACAAATAGTAGGATTGTTTCACGTGGATACTTAGTGGAACGTAAATTACCAGAGACAACAACAATTTTGACAATAAAAACTCTTTTTGGTAAAATTATAAATTCCGTGGTAACGTACCTACGCGTAGAGCTTTAAACTTTAGTTTTTTTCAATTCTGAGTGACTTTGGAATAATTGAATTCTCATATCACAATTTTACAAATTGAACGAATTCTTAATTGGTCTCATTCGATTTTATTTCAAGAGATTTCAATAATTTTTCATCATTCGATTTGTTTAATCACTGAATTTAACAGTTTTTTTAAAAATAGCTAAAAAAATGAACAAGAACCGTTAAAATTTAAATATATAGCAAAAACAAATTAAAAAAAAAATAGCAAGAAAATTCTACCCGAGTAAAAATAAAAATATATATAACGATATATTCTTTAATATAAAAATATATGATCATATAAAAAAGCATATTTATCGATATGTATTTATACATAATAATATTTTCAAAATGTTTTACTAAAAAAAAACCTTGTATAATCACATCCAATCATGTGTAAAAAAATACTCTTCTGAATTTTATATATATATATATTTTTTTTTTTAATTTTTATGAAAAGGGGTCTGTGGATTTTAGACCTATTAGCATCCTTCCTTGTGTTTCAAAAATTATGGAGCATGTATTGAAAAAACAAATTTTAGACTATATTAATCAACATGACTTGTTGAAGAACATTCAATATGCTTACAGGGAGAGGCATAGTACATCTGCTATGTTAGTGGGCATCACTGAGACTGTTAGGGAGCATTTGAATAAGCATAGGAACTGTGTAATGGTATCTCTAGACCTTACCAAAGCTTTTGATCGTCTAAATCACAACATTCTTATTGGAAAACTGAAACGAAAACTTGGATTTTCGGTAATGGCTTGTAAATTGATACATGCTTATTTGCAAGGGAGGTCGCAGTTTGTAAGAGTAAATGGAATTGAGTCTAGTATTATTCACACATATTCTGGAGTTCCACAGGGCTCGGTCATTGGACCTATTTTATTCTTACTTTATTTAAATGATATTGTTGATTGTTTGGATCTAAGCTTGGTTAAGCCATTTATATTTGCGGATGATATTCAATTGCTATTTGGTAACTGCAGAGAATTTCCTGAGGTACTGACAGCGGTAGTTAATTTTACACTTGATAGGTTAAATAACTGGATGATTAGCAACGATTTTTCTATTAACGCTTCCAAGACAAAGGCTATCATGTTTCGTAATCGTTATTCCAGAGTAGATTATCCGGAAATACATTTTGCTGGTACAAAAGTTGATTTTGTCCAATCGCTTACGTGCTTGGGTGTGATAATTGATGAATGTCTGAATTTCGGCCAGCATATTGACTCCATCTCCGCTAAAGTTACATTAGGTCTTAGAAAATTATATAGTTGTGGGCTGCATATTCCATTGGGGGTAAAGTATACTGCAGCGTATGCGTTGTTAATGTCTCATGTCAATTATTGCATTGAGATTGATTCTGGCACATGAGGTTATAATTTGACTAGGATTGAACTTATTGTTAAAAGAATTGTGAGATTTGTGTATGGTATTGGTCGTCGTGATCATGTTTCTGCGGCTGTGAAAAGATTTCTGGGTTGTTCATTTAATGACTACTTACGGTTAAGAAATTTGTTATTCTTTTACAAGATAATGTACTATGGAGTTCCGTATTATCTATATTCAAGATTCACATTCACGAGATATACTACAACGCCACGTATTGTTGAACCCCTAATTTCATGTAGGATCTTTGCTCAATCTTTCATTATAAGAACTTGTAGGGATTGGAACTACTTACCATACCATTTGCAAAATTTCACATTAACACCTGGCACTTTTAGGCACAAGCTTTTAGCTTACTTTCGAAGTAATTCATAGTTGTATCATTTTATTTTTTAATTCTTATTATTAAAAGTTGTGATCGATAGGGACTTGATGTATAATGACGTTGTTTGTGCCTCTGCCATATCCAAAAAATTAAATTTAAAGCATACGATTTGAAACATTAGACACTTTTTCTTTTTTTATATAATCCTGTTTTAGGGATATATTTTTTTTTTATGTATATACGGCTATTTACATATAACATAAGAAATTTTGTAAATATTTATATGAATTTGTACAATGTATTAACAATGCACTTTGGCCTAAGTGGCTTATTGCGTTGCAAATAAATAAAAAAAAAAAAAAAAAAAAAATTAGATATAACCCAATATATAATTATATGACACAAATCAAAAACGTTTTCTGTCATTCCAGACATAATTATATATAATCCAAAACTGTAACAACCCGAGTAAAAAATGATATCTTCTATATATATAAAATACAATGTTTGTATGTTTGTCCTCTATAGACTCTTAAAACTATCCAACCGATTTGGCCCAAACCGGTTTCATTTGAAAGGGTATAGTCCAAATTAGGTTTTCGGCTATATATATTTCAAGTGGGCGTGGCCCCTCCCACATAAATTGAATAACATCATATATCTTGACTATTGTGATAGCAAGAGTTTTGAAACATTGCAGTATCCCATATGTTACTGATTTGAATAATCAGGAAAAAGATGGGCGGGATCGGACCAGTGGGAGTGGCAGCTCCCATACAAAGTAAATATTTAATATCATATATCTACAGTACTATAATAGCCATAGTCTTAGAAATTTGTGCACGTTGATTATATTATGAAGTCATGGGAAAATTGGGCGGGATCATACCAGTGGGCGTGGCAGCTCCCATACAAAGTGATTATTTAGCTCATATACAAAATTAATATTAATTTTAAATATCTAGGGTTCTATATTAGCTATATAGCCTTCAAATTTTGTACGAGTCCATCAATTACAAATATTAGTAGTCGAACTGAAAATAAGCGGAATGGGATAAATGGGCGTGGTACCAAAAGCAAAAAACAAATAAGCATTAAAATAAATTATCACATTCAAGACTTTTTGCAAGGTTATTTAATAATGTTGTTCAAAAATTGTTTTAGCGTTCCTCATAGTCCTATAATAAATAAAAAGGTAAAGAAGTAAACATGAATCCGCGTTGGGCTTCCCATGAAATTACAAATTTTAAAATGATTTACTAATGTGAATTTATTTTTTTAATTATTTATTTGCGTAAAAGAAATTTCTTGATTTAAAGAATTAATTACAATTAAAATTTGAAGGCAAAACAACATTTGCCTGGTCAGCTAGTTTAATATAAAAATATATGATCATATAAAATAGCTTATGTATGTATTTATATATAATAATATTTTCAAACTGTTTTACCAAAAAAATTCATGTATAAGCACTTTAAATCATGAGACAAGGTAACGGAATTGATCGTCTTTAACTTGGTAAAGTCCAGAACCAATCCTTGCTCTTGTAATTAACTAAGAAGATTCACGACCTCCGACTCTCCGGGGCAGGTGGACACCGGGCAATGATATTATAGCACCTGCTATGATATTAGCAAATGTGAGCAACGTTTCATCTGTTCTTGGGCCAACCCGACATATTCGGGAAATAGGGTCATGCAGATTACGGCACTATTATGGCTGGATAGTGCAATAGGGATGGTAGCGGAAGAACCATTAAAAGTCAACGGTAGCGCCTATAAGCTTCTAGGAAGCCTACGACTGTTCTTAGTCAAAAAGGAGTGTCAGGCTCCACTAAGATCTTCTTTGTGCTTACATGCATCGCAGAAATCCTGGCAATCTAATCAACAAAAACATGAATATAAAAGAAAAGAAAATAATAATCTCGCAGGAGGTCACAGACGTTTGTCATATCCTCCCCCTTTGGTGGCAACCTCTACGTGTCTGGGAGGAAACAATTTATGTTAAGACAGTATTTTAGAAACCTCATGTAACTATATTTGTATACTCGTAATTATAAAATCACAAAATATTTTACGAAAATATTGCCATTACAAATAACAAACCCCTTTTTAAAATTGAAAATTTTTTAAATTAAATTAAAATTAACAATTTCGTTTAAAACCAAAACTTGATGTTCCAAAAAAAATATAAAAAAAATTTAAGTTATTTACAAATTTCAAGCATACATTGTGTGTTTTGAACACGATTTATGGAGATCAAATATATGTATGTTACAAAATATCTATTAACCCTCAAGCCCGCCTGCAGGCGGGGTATTTTAAATTGGCCATAAGTGCGCCAAAATGAATGATTTATAATAAGAATCTAAGCTATTACGATAGAAAACCAAATTTACAAAATATTTTGTGAAGTTATGTTTTGTGTACATGGCACGGTTTGGAATCAAGAAAGGTTAAAGTTAAAATTTCCAAAAATTAATATTTTAAAATGAACACAATATTCAAAAATCTTGAAAAAATATGTATGTTGACGGGAAACCGTTGATACTAAACTAAAAGTAAGATTGAAGCTAAACGTTAAAAAGAAGTTTTAATTTTGGTGTTGGGACATACAGGTTTCCATATCAATACCTGTAAAGAACATTGCCCTAACTTGAAAACGTATGGACGGGTTTTTATGAAATGTGGCAGAAATATTAAATTAAGTATTTTTAGCAAAGCCTTTAAGTTTAATCAATATATGTTGAAGTTAAGGTGCGTTGTCGATCAATTTCGCGTTTTTCGAAAAACGAAAATCGCCATTTCTTCATTACTAAAAAAACCAAAAAGGTAATTTTTGGACTGCAGTTATATCTTGGTATAATTTATGTCTAAAGTTATTTATTTTTATGGTTTAGTTTTTTAGATTTGCTTTTAAAAAATAGACAAACATAAAATTTTTGGTAGAAAAACATATTGTTTATTTGCCGTGCTGAACAAGTGGTTGCAAAAAATCTTAGGCCGTTTTGAGGGTTAATTGAAATATATTTGGATTATTATGTATCTGATTGTATCTAATTATATCTAATTATATCTAATTGTATCAAATATATTATAATTCGACGTAATTATATCGGGACAAAACTGGGATAGAATCGGATAATTTTTTATTAAATTGCAACCAAAAAACTGCTGTAAAAACCTTGTTTAAGCGCTTAAAAAAAAGCACGAAAAATAGTAAAAACCGTCAAAACTTAAAAATAAGCCGTTAAATTTAAAATCCTTTTCCAAAATTGGTATATAATTTGTTCCTTGGAACATCGTCAGTCAAAAAAAAGCAATAGAGAAATTGTTTTTCTTGAGCTACAGAATTTAAATTGGGTTAACAAAGTATTTTGATAAACCAATTTGTTGTTCCCTCTATCACATGTAACATTAGATTTTCAACTTTCAGTTAAAACAAAAAACTTCAAAACACCGATCGTTAGAAAAAAAAAATAAAAAAGCGCCTTTTGAAAGAAAAAAGCTAAAATAAGCTTAAATTTCAAATAAAACAATCAATAATAAGTAAAAATTTACAAAAAAAAAAAAAAAAAAAAATAAATGCTTATATAACCAAATATATAAAAAAAGCTTAAAAAGCTCTAATAAATATATCTTTTACGATCAAGATCAATTTCAAGATCAGGGGCCGAATTATGGCATTCGTGATCGAATGAAATCGTTCGAAAACTGTTTTTTTTTAATGAGTAACTACAAAAATACTAATAATAAAAATACAAAGTTTTACACTAATTTCGAATCAAGGAACGAACTAGAACATCCCTGATGAAAAAAATTTCGTTAAAATTTTTTATTTTCGGAAATAGAAAATTAATTTTGATCGAAAAATTACGATCACGAATGCAGTAATTCGGCTCCAGAACTTGTGTTCAATCTTAAAAGTTCTACCCTTTCAAATAAAAAACAAGCTCTAGCTTGTTTTTGGTTGCCCTACTAATTAAATATATTTAGATCCAAAGTGCTAAAATTCAATAGAACAATTTCATCAGATCCAATTAGATCTTCCTATATGTAAGGAAAATATTTTATCATATATAATTTTATATAAACTTTTTTACTCGGGTATTTATAGATAAACTATAGTAAGTTTGATTATAGTTAAAAGTAGTTTTCATTCTTAATAGTTCTACCATTTGAAATATAAAACAAGCTCTAGCCTACTAATTAAATATAATTAGATCCAAAGAAATACAATTCAATAGAACCATTTTTCGGATCAAATTATATCCTCTTATTTGTGCAGAAAATATTTCATAATATAGGGAATTCCAGAATTCAACCACTAGTGAAAAATGCAAAGTGCTCAGAAATTTTTATTTGTTTTCAATAATAAAGCTTAAAGGTCTATACCAGGAGTGCCCAAAAGTTCCTTATGGAAGAGCAAACACCAATACATTTAAAGAAAAACTAATTTTTATTCAATATTTTTTGTTGTAAAAACCAATACATACAAAGAAAAAAGAAAAAAATATTTCAATGTTTACCAGCAAAGCATACGAAAGTGTTGTTGCTTTGCGCTTGCGTGTATAAAGTGAAGAACGACAAAAAAACTAATAAGACAAAGTTGTTTGTGTATTTCGTATTGCTAGTGCTGAGCGCTCTATATGTGTATTAAAACACACAGCCTATAGCTAAGTGTTTTTACAAAAACAATTGAGTACCAAGCGCATAGGCCGTGGGCACCCCTGGTCTATACTTTATAAATGAAAAAGCATTTCTAATTTTTCTCGTTTCTTGGTTTAAAAAACATTTATAATTAAAATTAACTAAGCAAATCCAACTTTATAAACGATTGATTATATATCCTAAAGTACCTAATTGAGAATATGGGACTTTATTTCGATTTCATTTTTGTTATTATTATTACATTTACTTGAAGTTAAATTTATGTTGGCCAGGGTTCTATATTCCACTACGAAGTGAAAGTGGAATCGTTTTTAATTCCACATTTTCAATTCCGCTGTGTTCTGAAAAACGAGTGAATCGTTTTTTTCACGACGATTTCATTTTCATTTTGTTTTTAGCAATAACATAAAAAATGCGGGAAAAAACCAAATTATCACTTTAAAGTGAATGAAATTGCAATAAAGAAGAGTGCAGTTTTTAACAAAAATAAAAATTAAACAAAAAAAATACCTATTTTTAAAATAATATAAAATGAGTTTCGCAATTGTGATTTCCTGGTATTTAATTGAAAAAGAAAAACAAAGAACGAAAAATCTAAATAGAAAAAGGCTTCTTAACTGTTCAATAGTTAAAACTGAGTCGCAAGTGTTTAAAATAAATAAAAAAAAATAGTTTTATTCCGTATTTTAGATTAAATAAGTATGCATTTATGATGGTTTTAGAAGAATTATCACCAATGGCTAAAAAGACAAGCATTCCAAGTATTTTGCAATTGGACACATCACTACGCTGTTTCGGACAAGGAATTTACCAACAAATGATCGCAAAAGACTTCAATCTAGCAGTGGGAAGAAGAACAGCGTCAAAAATTTTAACAAATATGTGTAATGTTTTGAAAACTGTCATATGCCCAAAATGGATTAGATTTGAAAGAAGTCGCGAAGAAATTGAGAAATTAAAAAGAGAAATCAAAAAGGGAAATCATCGGTTGCGGTTCTTCATTTTCTATATTTTCAGTACCTTCGTCATTTTTATTTAATTTTTGTAAAATCACGTTTACTACATTGTCGGAACTGGTGCCATCTAAGTTTGACAATTCATTAGATGAATTTGTGGTCAGAAAGTTTGGCAACTGAATCTTCTTTGGATGATATGTGTTGGATATTGTTGGGTCCTCCACCTGTTACCGTTACCTCTGCTCTATTTTCGGCCAATTTTTTACGTATGGTAGCCTTCCAATCAGCCCAAGCCTTTTTCCAACCATTTGCATCGTGTTCTGGAGGTCCTAAGCTGTTAAATGCACTTGCTAAGTCCCTCCAAACTGGTCTTCAACTGTTTTGTCGCCCCTCTAAAAACCTTTGACCAAACCAGATATTTTTTCCATGAATGTTAAAAATGGGGCCTCTTGTTCCGGATTCATGTGTTTTCCCGTAAAAATACAACACTTTTTCAGTTAAATAAACGTATTTTAGCAACATATCACATTTACTTACATTGTTTGTTTTTTTTTACGTTTAATATTCAAAATAATGTTATTTTCTAAAAAGTTTGGTTTTTCACTCAGTTAACTAATACCGTTTTACAATTACTTTTTTTGTAGTGAAATTGTTTTATAGAACACATCAAATCACTTTAATTCCACTAGAAACAAAATGAAAATGAAATTTTTCTTTTCAAATCACTTATGTGGAATTGGGAACACAAATTGAGCGTAAGTTTCACTTTCACTTCATTTTCGGAATGTAGAACCCATGCGGTTATGTTTTTTTTTAGGTTTTTTTTTAATTAAAGTTGAATCATTATTTTTACAAAATTTAGTGTGTTTTGTTCTCTTGGAAAAAACTGTCGCGTCCGTATTTGTACTTTACCCAATTTAAAAAAATTAATAGAAAATTTTTATATTTCATAAATCTACACATAAAAAATGTTCTTTCAACGTAACTTCCACATTCACAAAAATTTTATTTTTTTTTCACAAATTTCGCTGACTTTTGTATATTTCTATAAGTGCATATTTTTCGCGTCCGTTTCTCGCTGATATTTGCTTATATCTTTGTACTTCATTACTGATTCTGACCAATGTACTTAGTACTCTTCCTATCTTCAATACAATGACGATATATACCGCTTCTTTCAATTCCTTTATTTTTTTTTGGCTCAATTAAGTGTCGCGTTCATTGCCCATTAATTGCCCATATATACTTTATAAAGGGTGGTTAAATTGTAAGGGCCGATGTTGAATGTGAACCACACCTAAACGCCAAGTTTTTTTCCGAATTTTATTTGACATTTCTCTATTTCAGACTTACTCAATTTGAACCATGGAGAGATACACAATCCAACAACGTGTTAAAGTTATCCAGACTTATTATGAAAATGGGCGTTCAAATCAAAATGCATATCGTGCACTTCGTGGTTTTTTTGGTCAATTTGATCGTCCAAATGTGCGTACAATCGCAAAAATCGTGGAAAAATTCGAGCAAACCGGGTCTGTAGAAGATGTGAGAACACCAGTGCATGCTCGTACAGCTCGTACTGCAGAAAATATTGCTGCTGTTCGCGATAGTGTGGCTGAAGAGCCGTCCACCTCAACTCGTCGTCGTGCCCAACAATTGCACCTCTCACGCTCGTCGTTGATGAACATTATGCATAAAGACTTGCATTTACACGCTTACAAGGTGCAATTGGCTCAAGAACTAAAGCCTCTTGACCATTCCAAACGTCGTGAATGGGCAGAATGGTGGCAAGAAATGGCAACAGTGGATGATCAATTTTCGAAGAAAATCATCTTCAGTGATGAGGCACATTTTCACCTCAGTGGATTCGTCAATAAACAGAATTGCCGCATTTGGGCGAATGAGAATCCAAGAGTGATTGTCGAAAAACCAATGCACCCACAAAGAGTGACTGTTTGGTGCGGTTTATGGGCTGGCGGCATCATCGGGCCGTATTTTTTCCAAAATGAGGCCGGTCAGGCAGTTACTGTGAATGGTGTTCGCTATCGTGAGATGATAACGAACTTTTTATGGCCCGAATTGGAAGATATGGATGTGGACGATATGTGGTTTCAGCAGGACGGTGCCACTTGCCACACAGCTAACGAAACAATGGCTCTTTTGCGCAACAAATTCAATGGCCGTGTTATGTCAATTGGCCGCCAAGATCATGTGATTTGACACCGTTGGACTTTTTTCTTTGGGGTTATTTGAAAGAAAAGGTGTACGTCGATAAGCCAGCAACAATTCAAGAGCTAAAGGATGAGATAATTCGACACAATAACGGCATAGAACCTCCATTATGCCTCAGCGTCATCGAAAATTTGGACCATCGGATGGAGGTGTGCCAACGTGGTCGCGGCGCCCATTTGGCCGATATTTTGTTCCATACATAATTGAGTAATACCAATATATCATAATAAAATAAAATTACAATAATTTCCTAAATAGTTTGTGTTTTATTCAAAATCAACATCGGCCCTTGAAATTTAACCACCCTTTATAAACTTTTTTACTCTGGTATTTATAGATTGACTATAGTTAGTTTGATTTTAGTTAAATGTAGTTTTCGATACACAAGCGATGTTTCAAAAAAAATGAAAATTTGTTCAGTTCTTGCGATCTTTTTAAAATTTATGGCAATTTTTTTTAATTTGTGTTATTTTTTTAATTTTTGGAGACTAAATTCGGGCGATTTTCTTTTAATTAATTTTTAATGTTTTATTTTTCAATTTTAGGATTTTTTTTTTTAATTTTAGGCGATTTTTTAAATTAATTTAATTTTAAAGTATGGCGATTTTTTCCATTTCGACGATTGTTGTTGTGGATGATTATTTTATTTTTAGCGTTTTTTTTCTATTTCAGGGATTTAAATTTAAACAAAGTTGGCGTACAAATTTTAACGTTTTTTGGCCACGTTAAAAAACAAGGAAAGTTCAAAGTTTATATCGTGACCGTAAAATAAATTAAAGCTTGTCCTAGGCTACTTTTAAAAATGTAATATTTGGTAATTTTTTTGATGGAGTATTTTTCCAATGCAATTTTTATCTATAATAATAAACAAATTTGAAACGTATGTCAACTCAATATAGAGAATACAGTTCAATATATTTACCATCGTAATAAAAATGCTTAAGCTGTTCTGATGGGTTGTGTACACAACTTCAAAAATGATAAAAATCGCAAATTGTCGCGTTTTCAATCGCGATTTTCTCCTAATTGTGACGTGCTGGAAAAATTTGGAAAACAGATTTGGAACCAGCGAGATAAACTAAAT
Organism: Delia radicum; assembly: GCA_021234595.1. Taxonomy (NCBI): domain Eukaryota; kingdom Metazoa; phylum Arthropoda; class Insecta; order Diptera; family Anthomyiidae; genus Delia; species Delia radicum. The sequence continues at coordinate 40,091,571 of CM037853.1, read as the reverse complement.
CTATTAGAAATATATACAACGTGGTTCAAACCAAATCGACTTTTGCTAATTTTGTGACTCTGTATAATAAAAGTTTAAAACTTTAACAAAAACTACAAAAAATTTCAATAGAAAATCTAATTATCCACAAGAACTTTCTTAGTTAACAGTACAAACTTTATAATTATGCATAACATAAAAATCAACATTATAAGTAACATCCTTCTTGGTTGCTAATAAACTTCATCGTGTTCCAATTTACACACTCTTAAACCAAAAAAAAAAAAATATAAATACTGCAACAAGAAATTCAAAGTGAATGAAACTATAAATGAAAAATAAAAACTTTATCCCTTGGCTACAATTTATGGTAATTACATTTTAGTTATCATCATCAACTATTAAATATTCCCTTTAGCAATTGTGCAAGAAAAAAAAACATTCAACTTTTCTCCTTTAAAACATCCTCAAAAACTAATACTCCTTAATAATTTATTTAAGGGCTTTTCTTTAGCTACTTGTCTTCCTTGTCTTCCATGTCTTCAGTTTTTGCTTTACTTTTTAACTCTTACACGCAAATTTACTTACCAATTAGTTGCACTAAATTGGGATGTTTCATTTCTTTCATAATGGCAGCCTCTTCAAGAAAATCCTTAAGGGCCATTGTATCTTCTTTAAGTGTTTTAACGGCCACCGTATTGCCATAACGTTTCCATATGGCTTCGTATACTTCACCATATTGGCCACCACCCAATTTGTGTTTCATTACAATATCAGTACGACAAATTTCCCATTCGTCTGGTTCGGGACTAAGGGGGAATACTGTTGGTTTATTTTGCTTTGGTGCTGGATACAAAAGTGGTGTAATCAGTCCATGACCCTCGTGTGGTACACTGTGATGGTGTACCAATTCGGCGAGTGTATTAAATTTGGCTTCAGCTGTAACAAAAACCTTACCATCGGGATCTTCAGAGATGCGATAATGATAGACACGGCCTTCATATCTAATAAATTAAGGGGAATTATTGAATATTTTACTCTTGATTTTAGGAAATACAAATGAACATATTACCTTAAGCTAATACTTCTTTGTCCTGGTGAACTTTCACTTTCTCTCACTAGGAAACTACCATTAATACCCGAACTTAATAGATATTCAGCAGCATTTCTTGATATGGGACCATGATACCAGGAATGTTTTTCCAAGGAATTTAATGGTGTCACATAATTCGATGGCACCCATCCAACATTACCCGAGTCAGAGTGAGCCTCACACCATTCGCCTGATTTATTATATGATAATATACGTACTTGTTCGCCTTTCTTTAAACTCAATTGATTTTCACCTCCAGCTTGAAAATCATATAAAGCCACGAATAATTGTGGATCATCTTCTTCGGGACCGGGCGCCAGAAGATTTTCTTTGGAAGTCCATCTGTGTGCTGATTCAAAACCTGATGTTGTAGAACTATGTCCTTGACTATGTGATTGTGTGGTATGCAATGAAATGCCATCTTGACTTTGGCCTAAAAGATCACTGGCATCTGGTACACCACTAAGGAGTGTAGTACCAGCTGGTATATGTGGCAGGGGTCTTGATTGTAAGAGAGCTTCTGAAAATAAAGAAGAATTAGTTTATGGTTTAGTAGTTAAACAACTGAAATTGAAAATATTTTAAATTTTGTTCTACATCATATCGCTCATTTACTACGAGACTGTAATAAGTCAAAAAATGCGATTTTTGAGTTAATTACGCAGATTTATTAGTTATATTTATATTGTGTAAAAATTGCATATTAATTTTATATTAATAAAGTTGGGGCAAAGAGTATACACTTCATGGAGTAACTGTGCTACTCACGGGTCTCTCGATAATTAGCGAATTATAACAAAACGTGACCAAATAAATAGAGAAAGGGTCGAACGAGGCAGATATGCATTGAAAACTTTAAACTCGTTTTTTTTTTAGTTATGTCAGTCTTGCAGTAAATGAGCGATATGTATAACAGTTAAATATGGTCTAAATGTTTTCATTGTAACAAAAAAAACTCTATCAATTATTTAGTCTAGTTATTCCTGCATGAACGAAATTTCATTTCATACACTGCGTTGAATAACTAAAGTTACAAATGATTTTAGCTTTTTTTTTTCTAATATTACAAAATTTTAAAAAAAAAAAAAAATGACAAATTATTGTTATTGAATTTGAGGGTATAGAAGATGAATTTTTGTGATTAGCCAGTATTTCAGGATTTGTATGAAAGTTGTATTCACATTTAGATTTATTGCCCAATTTTACAGTACTTTCGATGATTTCTTCAAACTTTTCCAGATCCATTTCAACGATAACGTTATTGTCCAGTGAGAAAACACCGATATGTGTCAATTTTACTTTTGCTCGGAGCTACCAATTTGAGGTGACGTGTAGTAGGAAAGACCCGATACACGGCAAAATGTGGCCTTCGTCTTTAGGTAAAATTAGATTAATTGATACGCCCATAAATGCAAAGTTACAGACCTCTTTCGAACGCATATGAAAGAGATTTTATTATCAAGTCTGACACCAGCTAGTGAATATACTTGTGTAACTTCGTGTTTATCAAAATTGTCTAGAGCAAAAGTTGGCGAAAGGAGCGATATATTTTTGACATGTGCAATTAGAAACTCTTGATCGGAAGATGTGAACAAAGACTGTAAAGTTTCCATGGAGTTTATGACGGATTGAACGCTACGACATTTATTGCAACGAATTATTTTATTCTCGAAACATGTGAGATTAGAATAATATATCAAAGGTATTGTTGTGAGTGCTCTATCCATTGTGTATATACTTCTATCGAATATAATACCTGTTTTTAAGAGTGTGACAACTGATCTCTTACTGTCTAAAATTTAAGGGATAATTCATTGATTTAAGAGAAAAATTGTGTAATAATATTTTGTTAGTGTTTCATAACTATAATTACATATAACGATAAACAAAGAAGAATAGCAAAAAAAAGAAAAATTAAAAAATATTTTAGTTTTTTAAGCAATTTAAATCAATTTGCAATAAAATGCCGAACGGTTCATATCTAAGTAATTTTAAAAAATGGCAAATTTTAGCCTATTTAAAAAGTGGCTTTAGTCTATAAAAATAAATTGTTATAAAAATAAACCGTTCACATGTGGTTGTCACAAATTTTGCAAATAATCCGAGTGCTTATCGTAAAAATAAAACAGGCGGCCCGAAGAAAAAGCTTTTTTGTCCCGATCAGAAAGTTTTTTCTTCGGGCCGTCCTAAAATAATCAAACTGTCCTAAAAACTAAATGAAGATTCTCAATCAGATAATTGATGAATGTAAGGTAAATGTGTACAAATAGTAGGCTCTAAAAGGATTCCCAGAGAATTACTCGCCAAAAGGTTATTACCCCGCCACAAAACTGCTCGACTTGAATTCGCTAAAAGGAGTTTACAAACCAACTGGAAAAAGGTAAGTCAATAATCGCAGTTGCTGGTAGGACTGTTTAAACATAAATTTCTTTTAAAGGGATTTTTTTCTGATGAGAAAATGTTCAATCCAGATGGAAAGATTGGGGAAACCTACATAAGGAACCATGATATTTATCAACAAGAAATTTCGGAGATGGATCCTTAATGGTTTGGGGTGCTTTTTGTTTCAACGGTATGATTGATTTTTGCATTTCCAAGCACCACAATGAATTTTTCTGAGTACATTACAGTATCAGAAGAGAAATTGGTGCTATTTATTGAAAATAGCAACGAAGAATTCATTTTCAAACAAGACAATGCCTCAGTACATGTAAGTTGTCAGACGATGGAAAGGCTATCATTAAAAAACATAAGAGTATTTTAATGGCCCGCATGTTCTCCGGATCAAAACCCCATTGAGAATATTTGGGGAGTATTAACCCCGACGAGTTTAAGCAGAAAACCGTCAATATGAAAGCGTTTTTCATATAAAAGAAGCAATTATTGATGCGTGAAGATCTATAACGGTGCCACACATTATTAAAACTGCTACTTATTAAAATTTTTCTTAAATTTTGTGAATTTTGAAATATTAATTTAAGTGTACTTATAGTTAATTTGTTGATTTTGTTATTAATTTTTAAATAGTTAATTAAATAATATATGAATTTTTTTGTTAAAAATTATTAATTTTCCATTGGTTTTACATTTATGCCGGTTAAACTATTTTACTTTCTTTAGTAAATTTAATGTGTAATTATAGTTTTGCAACGCAGTGTATACATTCATATGAAATAAATTTGGCTAAAATGCTGTTAAAAACTTTGCAGACAACATTTATTTAAAATTTTGTATTGAGATTTTTAGAGAATGTAAAAACATTTGCATTAGTTTAGATTACACTCAAAAAATTTTCAAGTAGTCTACTGTAAGAACAACTGTATTTAAAACAACTATAATTTCAGTTAAGATGGCAGGTAAGGTAATTACTATTAAAATAACTAAAAATGTAGTTGTATTAACTGTTAAAAAACAACTAATATATTTAGTAAAAACAACTAACAATGCCGTAAAAACAACTGTCAATTTTAAACTACAACAATTTTGAAACAATTGCAAAAATCGGTGAAAACTACAGTTTTTTAATAGCATTTAAAAGCATTTTTTAATAAAAATATATTTTTTTCTTTCATTTACAATAAAAATTTGTATTTCCTACATCCTACTTAAAATGCAAAGTCAAAATTCCAAACGGCCCTCTAGTTATAATGTTTTGATGCATTGGTGGTACAATGCAATTTTCTAATAATTATTTGCAAATATAAACTAAATGATAATTTTTAAAAACTCGAAATAATCTTCGATTTTTAAGTAACTCACAAAAATTCACTATTAACTTCAAAATTACTATTTTGGTAGTTGTTTATTAAAATACTAAAATAACTGCTTAAAGCAAATGTTACAAAAGTACAGTAATTTTCTTCAGTTGTTTTTTAAACTAACTGTAATACTAGTTGTTTTGTATTATTTGATAGGAAAACAACTGTAATTTCAAAACAACTGATACACAAACAACTGACATGCAGTAAGTGTAAAACTTTTTTGAGTGTAATTAAAAAATAATAATGTAAATAAATATTCCATGGAATTTCGGGGTTTAAAAAACTCAAGTTAAAATAAAAAGGTTAATTATTTTATATACTCAAAAAAGTTTGCCAGTTATTACATGACAGTTGTTTGTGTAGTAATCAGTAGTAAAGGGTGTTTTTATACAGGTATATAACTTTAAGTTGGCAACAGTTTTTTATCTGGCAGCCATTTTGTCAGCTGTCAAGTGATTTATGTTTAGTTTGGTTTGGCATTTCAACACGAATAGACTGACGCCTCACAGTGGTTCCAAACACAAAAAACATGGTAATAAATATAGATGTTTTAAACTACTGGTCCAATCGGGAAATGGTGTTCCCAAAAATTGAAAAGCGGGAGCTAACCTTTAAGGAAAATGTTTCTGTGGTCACCCTGTTTTAACACAGGGTGTGCTACAGGGTGTCAAAGTTGACCATCTCGAGTATGAAAGAGCTTTAAAGGGGTATAACTTCTATAACCATGCATCGATTTTAGTGTTTTTTGGACTTTTTTAAATCTAGGTTACGAGACAAAGCAAAAACATGCTTCATGTACCATAGTAACTCTTACAGTTAAAAAAATATTTCACTTTGAATTTCAAAATCTTCATTTTTCGCCTTGACTTTTTTAATAGTTTTGCCAATAGATTATTCATTTTTCAAAGAAAATGCTCAAAATTTTTTCAAGTCATTCTAATGACCTTTCTTAAACTCCTAAAGAAAACTTTTTTGAATTATCTTAAGCCGTTTCGCAGTGATACTATTTTAAACTCAAAAATTAAAAGTGTGTTCTGAAAAATGGGGTTTTTTGGTCAGATAAGGGGTAACTTCACACACCTTTATATATATTTTGCTGATATTTTTTGGATTAGTTTTTTACATAGTTTGATAGAGTAGACTTCAAAAATGCTTAATGGTATAGTTTAAAGCATTTTTGGATATGCACCCTACGTCCAGCATTGGTCGAAAATGATGAATTTTTGAACGGAATTCTATGTTTATGACCGTGATAAAAAAAAGTCACGCCACTTAGACACGATTTGAAATTTTTATACTGTAAAGAGATTTATTCTAATGAGTTTGCCACTTCATTTGCCGCCGCCCGCTCAAAAACGTAGCCTGGAGAGCAAATTTTGTGGAAAAAGTCATTTTTTCAAAAGCCTTTTTTTGATTTATAAAAAAAGCGTACTTATATTATCAATTTCAGCAAGATTTTATTTTATTTTTAATAAAACGTAAATAATTGTCCTACATTCCAAAAATCTTTTCGATATTGCTTATGGTTATTTTTACATAAAACATCAAAGTTCAATGTAGTATATCTAACTATAATTAATTGTACATTTATTGGCTTTTGCTTTCGGTAATGTTAAAAAATTTAAATAATTTCAGAAATTTTTTTACATATTATTAAATTAGACTTAGTTATCAATTCAACGATGCATAAATCGTTTATCTAGTGTAATAAATGAATTCAAACTATTGCGCTTAAATCAGGCATTTCAGGTCAAATTGCAGTATTTAACAAATTTATATATTCAGGTATACAGAGCGTGTTGCATTATATTTCTCTAAAAGGGTTACGGGTTTTTTTATTTTTTTAATACTATTTCAAAAACCTAATAAGATATAAATGCAGGTAGAAAATGCGTTTTATGATGTAACATTTGCATAACATATTGTTTTAATGGGCTAATATAATGCGTTTTTTTTTATTTTACCTATTTCAGTTTTTTGTTTTTACTACTACTATGGCTTAAATATACTACTACTCGTATGGCTTAAATATAAAGCCAGATGAAATTGAAAATTTTTACAAAATTTATGAAAAAAGGATTAAAGATTCCGATTATTCTATACAAAAATTTATGAAGAAGAGTCAAGATTGGCTTAATAAGGAGATGTCAGTAGTTATTGAACAGAAAAAAAGGGGCCGCCCTAAAAAAGATTATGAAGAGGTCCAGATTAGGACTAAGAAGGTAAAACAGGAAGAAATGATTAACACACACTCCGCTAATGAAATAAAGGATTCTTTTAAAGCAGCTTTGACACGTATACAGCCTAAAGAAACAGGGAAAATTGTCGACGTCCTACCAACTGCGTCTCCTAAGCGTTTGAAGCGCATGATACAAAGTATTCCAACACCAAAATCATCAACTTCCTTTACCAGTGAAGATGCATTAGCTCTTTTTCTAAATTTGGGGTTAACGAGAAATAAATATGGTATTTTAAGAAAAGCTCTCATTGAAAAAGGATATGATATTTTTCCTAGCAGTAAAGCAATAAAAGAAACAAAAGAAAATATTTTAAAACCAATAACATCCCCAGTGCATGCCTCTATTGAAGGCGCAAAAGTTGAACTATCACAGTTAATTGACAATACTGTTTCTAGAATTATGTCCACATTTAGCAGCAAAGATATTGAAAGATGCAAGCAATCTGATGTCGTGTTAATGTTCAAATGGGGCTGTGATGGCACATCTGGGTTTTCCGAATACAAACAACCATCTGGAAGCAGCAAAGAAAAAAGTTTTTCATCAATTTTTATGGCTTCTTTTGTGCCGTTAAGAATGCGGTTGTATAATAAATTACCTTCAACCTCGTCTGCAAATGATATATGGACGAATTTAACCCCTGGATCTAAATTTTTATGTCGTCCAATACGATTTGAATATGTAAAAGAAGACATGATTTCAACACAAAGTTTAGTAGATTCAATAGAAAGGGAAATTTCGAGCTTGTCTCCACTTTACGTGGAAATATCTGGACAAGTTATTAAAGTTTCATTTCAACCACAACTTACAATGATTGATGGAAAAGTTGCAAATGCAATTACAGACACAACATCTACTTGGAAATGTAATATATGTGGAAAATTAAGTTCACAGTTTCATGAAGATAGTGATACAATTTCTATGAACGAAAACGCTCTGAGGTTTGGGATATCGCCACTTCATGCCAGAATAAGATTTATGGAATATTGTTTACACCTCGCATACGATCTCAAATACCGCCTTATTCCAGGAAACCTAAGCCTTTCCGTAAACAAAAACACTGATCTACACAACATGAGAAAAGAAGAGAAGAAAAGAATTCAAGATGAATTTAAATTAAGACTTGGATTAATCATTGATACGCCCCTTCAGGGGTTTGGAAGTTCCAATGACGGAAATACAGCAAGGCGTTTTTTCGAAGATCCAGAAACTACCTCCTCAATTACGGGTCTCGATAAAAACCTACTAAAACGTTTTAAAGTTATATTAGCAGTCATTAACAGTAAAAAACCTATTAATGTGGCTAAATTTAAACTCTTTGCCAATGAAACAAAAGACATTATACTCACCATGTACTCTTGGAGGCCAATGACACCAACAGTACATAAAGTATTAGCTCATGCCAAAGAAATAATAGAAAACAGTATGTTGCCTTTAGGCGAACTGACTGAAGAAGCCCAGGAGGCCAGAAATAGAGACGTCAAACATTTTAGGCTTTTTAACACACGTAAGTGCTCCAGAATAGCTCAAAATTCCGATTTGATGGAATTTTTATTAATATCATCGGATCCAGTACTTTACTCCATAAGAACAAAATGGTTACCAAAAATAAGCATAGACATTGAAAAGGAAGATTCTGAATCTATGCATATAAACGACCTTTTAACTTTTGATACTTCAGACTACTTTGTAGAAAATGTGTAGTCCTTAGGAATATATTCATATTTTTAGCACAATTACTACTGTACCAGTTAAATTTAATAAACCTTATCTTTAGAACAAAAAAAAAACATTATTTTGTCTTTCAAATAAATGAATATATGGTAGTTATTTACCTGTTTTATATGGAAAATTAGAACAATATATTATGCAAATGTTACATCATAAAACGCATTTTCTACCTGCATTTATATCTTATTAGGTTTTTGAAATAGTATTAAAAAAATAAAAAAACCCGTAACCCTTTTAGAGAAATATAATGCAACACGCTCTGTATACCTGAATATATAAATTTGTTAAATACTGCAATTTGACCTGAAATGCCTGATTTAAGCGCAATAGTTTGAATTCATTTATTACACTAGATAAACGATTTATGCATCGTTGAATTGATAACTAAGTCTAATTTAATAATATGTAAAAAAATTTCTGAAATTATTTAAATTTTTTAACATTACCGAAAGCAAAAGCCAATAAATGTACAATTAATTATAGTTAGATATACTACATTGAACTTTGATGTTTTATGTAAAAATAACCATAAGCAATATCGAAAAGATTTTTGGAATGTAGGACAATTATTTACGTTTTATTAAAAATAAAATAAAATCTTGCTGAAATTGATAATATAAGTACGCTTTTTTTATAAATCAAAAAAAGGCTTTTGAAAAAATGACTTTTTCCACAAAATTTGCTCTCCAGGCTACGTTTTTGAGCGGGCGGCGGCAAATGAAGTGGCAAACTCATTAGAATAAATCTCTTTACAGTATAAAAATTTCAAATCGTGTCTAAGTGGCGTGACTTTTTTTTATCACGGTCATAAACATAGAATTCCGTTCAAAAATTCATCATTTTCGACCAATGCTGGACGTAGGGTGCATATCCAAAAATGCTTTAAACTATACCATTAAGCATTTTTGAAGTCTACTCTATCAAACTATGTAAAAAACTAATCCAAAAAATATCAGCAAAATATATATAAAGGTGTGTGAAGTTACCCCTTATCTGACCAAAAAACCCCATTTTTCAGAACACACTTTTAATTTTTGAGTTTAAAATAGTATCACTGCGAAACGGCTTAAGATAATTCAAAAAAGTTTTCTTTAGGAGTTTAAGAAAGGTCATTAGAATGACTTGAAAAAATTTTGAGCATTTTCTTTGAAAAATGAATAATCTATTGGCAAAACTATTAAAAAAGTCAAGGCGAAAAATGAAGATTTTGAAATTCAAAGTGAAATATTTTTTTAACTGTAAGAGTTACTATGGTACATGAAGCATGTTTTTGCTTTGTCTCGTAACCTAGATTTAAAAAAGTCCAAAAAACACTAAAATCGATGCATGGTTATAGAAGTTATACCCCTTTAAAGCTCTTTCATACTCGAGATGGTCAACTTTGACACCCTGTAGCACACCCTGTGTTAAAACAGGGTGACCACAGAAACATTTTCCTTAAAGGTTAGCTCCCGCTTTTCAATTTTTGGGAACACCATTTCCCGATTGGACCAGTAGTTTAAAACATCTATATTTATTACCATGTTTTTTGTGTTTGGAACCACTGTGCGCCTGAACAACGCTTCCAAATTGTGCAAATTTATTTTGAAAATCATGGTTCTGTTCGCGCACTACGTCCATTTTACGGTCAAAATAATCGTCCATTAGAGCAATTAATTCGATTAACTATGGAACGTTTTCGCACCACGTTTACTCTAAATGATAATATTCATCCACAGAGACGTCGTACAGTGCGTACAGAAGAAGTCATTGCTGCTGTAGAGCATAGCGTAGAGGAAGACCCCAATCAGTCTATCCGTCAATGGTGACTTTTTCGTTCATCAAGATTTGTGACTTTTTCGTTCATCAATTGAACAACCATGATGTGCAGGAGCTGTGGTTTCAACAAGACGGCACAACATGTCACACAGCTCGTGTCACAATTGATTTATTGAAGGAAACGTTTGGTAACCGCATAGTTTCACGTTTCGGACCCGTGAATTGGCCTCCAAGATCGGACTAATTTCTGTGGGGATATATAAAGTCGCTAGTCTACTACTATATGCCCGAAACGATTGACCACTTGGAGGACAACATTCGCCGCGTTACTGCCAATATACGGCCACAAATGTTGGAAAAAGTCATCGAAAATTGGACCTCCAGATTAGACTTCGTCCGAGCCAGCCGTGGCAGTCATATGTCAGAAGTCATATTTAAATTATAATGCCAGCAGATTATCTTTCGAATAAAGTAAATTTCATGACAATTTAAAAATTTCATCTTTGTTTTATTCGATTTCAAAGTTATATACCACCATAAAAAACACCCTTTACAAAGCATTTTTGGTTATTTGAATGTTTTAGTGGTAAAAATAGGCAGCGAAGTTTCAAATATTAGATTTTCGGACCCATTTTTTGGTGGTCAGAAATGTAAGGGGGCAAATATATAAACCTGTTTTTTTTAATAATCTACGGCCCCCTAACAAGAACCTCAAGTCAAAATAAAAAATATCCAAAAACAAAAAGTCGGTAGTGAGGGTATTCAAGATAATGTTAAAACTTTCATAGAAAACACATATTTTAATCTTAATTGTTAATAAAATGTTAATTCATATAATATTCTTTTCAATAAAATGTATTTTTTATTTTAACACGACTTTAAACTAAATAAAAATCATTGCGATTTATTCGTACACTAGTCATTTGTGGGCCTTATTGGTATCATTAAATTTTAAGTTTAAATCTGCTTTAATTAATATTATACTTTGTTTAATATTTGAAATATTTTTTTAAATCAAATATATTTTAAAAAATATGACAATTGTCAGTCATAAAAGTGTTTCATATTAAGTATTATTATTATTTTCATATTATTTTTATTATCGCTTCTACACTTAAAAATTTTCAACTTTATTGTATGAATGATATGGTAATATGTCGTCTATTCATTAACCCTTTCACGATCGAACTTAAACTGCTGGAAAATTTGCTTTTTTTTTTTTGCGATTCGGGTTTTTCGACCCAACAAGTCCGTATATGAAAAAAATCCATTGGTCGTCACCGGTCAAAATTAGTGAACAACTACCTCATCCACGTAATAGCGAAAGACGTGTGGAGTTTATTTCTATTATCTTGGTTACGTCATATAACACATGGCTTTTAATTATTTAGCTACGCTTAGCACGAATATATCAAAATTTTTAAAATAGCTTGAGTCGTATATCGATTTCTGACTGCTCCACCTAAGATATACCTTTTATACGATATTTCAAAACTTGGAAGGGATAGAAAAATATGGAGACCAAATTTGGATTCAGGAGACAAAAATCTATAAATATGACTTTACTTTAATAAAATCAAACAAAAATTGCTAAAAAATTTCCACACGAACAAAAAATAAAAAATTTAACAAAAACCTTCAAGTGGAGGATATATAACGGTATATATGAGGAGCCGCCGAACAAAACGTACTTTTTTCCTATAAATTTTTTGGGTGTGCGCCCCGGTAGGCTAGTTAGTAGCGTGCTGGCTTATCAGTGCGGTGGTCGTGGGTTCGATTCCCACCAGAGGCAGTGGTCTGTTTTCGCTACAACGCGCCGAAGGCCATAGCAGCTAGTGCTCGGTTAGGGTAATAGTATATAATTTGTAATTATATGATTATTAATTAATAAATAAAAAAAAAATAAAAAGTTTTTTGGGAAATTGAGGTTTATTTATTTCGCTCCTTAAAAAACTGCTTGAACCTAGAAATGCTAACAAGTTTTTTTCTAATCAAAAGATGCATCAAACTGCCATAAGTCATCAGATTAAATGTTAATGTTTATATCGGAAAAAGTGCGCTTTGTTAAAAAAAAAGTAAAAACAGTACGTTTTGTTAAAAAAACGACAAAGGGAGTTTTTATTTCTAAACCTGCACTCAAAAACATAAGTTAATAGAAAAGTTAGTAAAACATCTTGTAAATCTTGTATACTATTTTTCAGCAAATTTTTCGCTAAAATTATGTTTTAAACTAAAATTTTAGTTATACTTAGTCAGCACTTAACTGTTTTGAACTAATGTTTTACTAATATTTTACTAATGTTTTACTAATTTATTTTGCTTAAAAAAAAATTGTGCTGATTAGCACATCTATAATAGTGTGAACGACAACCAGATTACAAGTTATACGCAGAATGAATTAGATGTCAAGATGTAGTAGTGACGAGGAAAATTATACTAAAAAGTACAACTCTAGTAAGACATATAAAAAAAAATCAACCATGGAAGATTTTGTATCTGTTTTTCATACATAAAACAAAATTGTATATTGAAACAACTTAAATTTTGCGTTTTCACCGGCTTGTGAAAGTAATTGTCTATTAATTAAATAAAAGACAAAATAAAATATATAAATTTAAAAAAAGATTAAACGTGCATTTGAGTGGCCAAGTTGATAACAAATATACAGCAGGTAGACAGACTAAAGCGAAAGACATATATCTTAGGTAAATTTTTATGTTTCCTTTTTCTTATTGCAAAAGAAGGGTTGTATATGTTGCATTTTGTTATTTTTTTGTTTCGTTTCTGTAATTCTCTGCTGCATTAGCGTTCCTTTAAAAGATAGCATCATTTAGACAACAAATGATGTTATTAGTTGAAAGATAAATTATTTTAAAAAGAACCACAAAAATATGTTTTATGATTTTCAGCAAAATAAATTAACTCAAGTAAAAATTTTCTACAAATTTTTTGTGTTTTTTTTCAGTCTACTAATATTCAGCAAAAATTTTATTAATGTTTAGCAAGGGTTTTTTTAATTTCTAAGCCACTTAGTTTTAGCAAAACTTTTGCTGAATCTACTAATTTTGTTGCTAAAAATCAGTTCGCTGATTTTCAGCAAAACATTTTGCTAACATTATTATTTTTTTTGCAAGCACCCTCCTGACTAAAATTTTGCTGACTCAGCAAAATTTTTTGCTGACTTTACTAACTTTTTTATTTGAGTGTGTGGGTCGATTTACGGCATTCGTGATCGTAATTTTTTGATCGAAATTAATTTTCTATTTTCAAAAATAAAACATTTGAATGAAATATTTTTGATCAGGGATGTTGTAGTTAGGTCCTTGATTAAAAATAAATCTAAAACTTTTTGTTTTCATTGTTAGTATTTTTGTAGTTATTCATTAAAAATACTGTTTTCGAACGATTTCACTCGGTCGCGAATGCTGTAATTCGGCCACTGATCTATTATATAAATAAATTACACTTTGAAATTAAATATTTTTTGTTGTTATTCACTGCAATGTTGTTTTTTTATTATGCCATCTAGAAAATACAAAATTTTTTCAAAATTACACTCAAAAAATAATCTTAGTAAAATTTATTGCTATAAAATGTTACAATGTCTATTTTTTTTTCAATGTAAAAAAATAAATATTTAAAATAAAATTTCAAATATTTTATTTCAAATTAAATTGCAATTAAAACATTTGTTTCTTTTACCTCTACAGATCTACATATATAAATTTATATATCCATATTGAAAATGGAATGACTTAAATAAACGTCAAACAATTTGAGAATATAAAAAAATGTTGTTAAAACAAAGTAATGAAAACACAACAAAAAAGTAAAGTTTATGTTGGTTTGGATTCATGGATTGTATCTTTCATTAAAGCAAAAAATGCAACTATACAAAAAAATGACAAAGACTATGAAAAAAGTACGTTTTGTTAAAAAATTAAAAATACGTTTTGATAAAAAAAAATTAAAAAGTACGTTTTGTTGAGCTCGAATTTCTTTAGTTAGAACCCATTTTCTTTGCTAAAAACAAAAAAAAAAAAAATAAATATGCTAACTAAATTTTTTCTAAAAGATTTAAACCCAACACTGAAAAGAACTTCTCCATAAAAGTTCAACAGTTATTTAAAAAGTTAATCGGCAAAGTTGATTCCATGGAATATACAATTAAATTGCCAAAGAAATATATGTTTTAACTTTCTGTCTGTTATTCAATAAACCAAAACGCGGACTTTCAGTAATAGTTAAAATATTCACTTAAAATTTTCTATTTAAAACAAAAACTTTTTATATTATATTGAATATTGAAATAAATGAAAATAATCTATTATTTTTACTGATTTTTTCAATTAATAAAAATAAACTAAATAGTAATAGTTAAAATATTCACTTAAACTTTTCTATTTAAAACAAAAACTTTTTATATTATATTAAGTAATGATAATAAATGAAAACAATCTATTGTTTTTACCGATTTTGTCAATTAATTTTTCAACAGTTGAAAATAAACTAAAAAAAAATACAATTGTTTTAAACTAAAAATAAGTAGTCTTTTTTTAAACTGATTTTCAATTAATTTAATATTTATATTCAGTAGTCTTTACGGAAAAAATATTGAGAGTGCATGACAATTTCAAAAAACCAGTTTGTGAACAATTGCGAAAAAGTACGTTTTGTTCTGCTGCTCCTCATATATGTCACATATTGTATCAGTGTCCTGTAGGAGATGAAATGAATCAATTCCAAATATCTCAATGTTTCTTGAAACTTGAAGGATTGGGCCATGTCCTACCAAAATTTCAATCCCCTATGTGCAATAGCTTCCGAGAAAATATATACCAAAAATGATGAAAACATGATTCATATTTATTAACTTTGGGGTCATCCTATTCGGCTCTTAGACCATATTGGCCCAAGTGGTTGGTATGATCTGAAAACTACATATATCCTTTGCTAATACACATCACATTCGATACAACGAAAAATAAAAATGGGACATATATCAACCATTCGTCGTCAAAGGGTTAATTTCTCATATGAATGATAGTTTTATGACAACGGATTATGTGAATGTAGATTTGTCATACAAATGTGTAGTATGTATAACGTGACCAATTGTTTTTTTTATCAAAAAGCGGGACTAGGCAGACGAAAAAACTCGATTTTGGTGCTAAAAGCGGGATATTTAAATTTGTTTTTCCAAAAATACGAACTTCCTCAAATTTGGTATTTTTAGTTAAAATCGCTTGAAAATTTTGTGTTATTTGTTCAAATATTACTTGGAAAATTGAGTAAAGTTATTGTCATTTTACAAATTTCTTATCGTAATACACTCACAATAACTATTCCATAAAATTTCAACAGTTATTCAAAAAGTTAATCGGTAAAGTTGTTTCTATGGAATATACAGTTAAATTGCCAAAGAAATATATTTTTTAACTTTCTGTCTGTTATTCAATAAACAAAATTAACAGGAAAACAGACTTTCGTTAATAGTTAAAATATTTAGTTAAAATATTCAATTTAAAACAAAAACCTTTTAAAGGGTCCGCCATCTAACGTTTTTTTTTCAACTAGTGCTTATTTCGTCTGATTTGACAGATAATTAGTTTTATCCTTCCGGTGAACGAATATGGTCCATATGTTCATTATTTTGTGAAAAAAGTAAAAGAAACTGGCATCCTCATCGATAAACCAAAGCGTGAAAAGCCAAAAAATGTGCGTTAAGCGC
This sequence comes from Delia radicum, assembly GCA_021234595.1. NCBI lineage: Eukaryota > Metazoa > Arthropoda > Insecta > Diptera > Anthomyiidae > Delia > Delia radicum. The sequence continues at coordinate 40,075,281 of CM037853.1, read as the reverse complement.
CATCAACATCAATTTAAAGTCGTTCTTAACAATTGAACATTTCTGACACATCATTGAGACGAATTTTGCATAAAGACCTTGGTATGACGCCATAAAAAGTCCAATTGGTTCAGGAGTTCAAAAAAAAAAAAGTTATTTGGCTGACCCTTTATATTATATTGAGTATTGAAATAAACGAAAACAATCTATTGTTATTACCGATTTGGTCAATTAATTTTTCAACAGTTGAAAATAGACTAAAAAATATAATTGTTTTAAATGAAAAGTAGGTAGTTCTTTTTTAAATGATTTTCAATTAATTTAATTCAGTAAAGACGGAAAATATATTGTGAGTGCAGAAAAGTTTTCCATTTTTTATAGAAATTATGTTTATAAACGAAATTTTTGAGTTAAATTTGAGTATTTCGGTTTTTTATCTAAAACATATTTGCCAGCAATTTTTTAAAACTTTTCCGAAAATTGTTCTAGTAGTTTAAAGGGCTTTTGGAAAATTCTGCCAAAAAAGAATTTTGTATAAAATTCTGGAAAATACCAATATTTTCTTTTGTTTTTTTATACTATTTCTTGTAAAAAAATTTTAATTTTTTTAATATTTTTATAATAAAAAAAACTCTCAATTAACATCGCTAATAAAAACACTTAAAAATTTCATATTTAGAGAAATTCTTTCTATAAAAAAAATCTAAAATTAAATTTATATTTTCTTTGGTTAAAAATCGGTTTTGACTCAACGAATGAACATTTGAGTTTTCGATTCGAAACTAATCAAAAATTTGGAAACCCTTTTACTGGTTCTGATAACTTTATTTTAATAAAAAAACTCTTTAATTTCTAAAATATTAAAAAATATATTAAAATTAAAAATCGATCTAAAATATTAAAAGCGGAATTTTGGTTTAAACAGCGGTGAAATAATTCAAGGAGGTATCTGAATTTAAAAAGCGGGATAATTCCGCCAAAAGCGGTATGGTTGGTCAGATTAAGTATGTACTATATTGAAAAACACAAAACTTCCGTTTCTGTTTTATATATGAAGAGATGCACTCAAAGGGGGGCCATTTCAATAAAATTTACAGATAGAAAAAATAAAATGACAAATGTTTGTATGTGGGTGAACTTTTTTTGTTTAAAGAAAATTTAATAAAATGTTCAAAAAAAATAGATAAAAAATATTTAAATTTTGTACATAGGTAGTAGTACAATAGAAAAGTTTATCAATAGAAATAATGTTATAACATGAAATATTAGATGAATAAACTTAAAGATTTTGTGTGTCTGCTGGTGGCTTTTCAAAACTATTATCAATTATTAAAATACTTGATAATAAAGCCATTGGTTGGATACATAAAACCGTTAAATCTTGTCATTGATATGCATCATTTCGATATCTATATCCAATAGAGAAACAAGAAGTATTGCGATATGCAACAATAAGGGTATTCACAGTATGTTTGACAGTCTCATTAGAAATATAAGAAAATACTTAGGATATGTTATTTAAATCTAAATATATAATAATCAATAATATATAAATAATACTAATAATCAATTGTAAACATATTTTAATTGAACTTGATTAAAGATCAATCAAGCTGATTTCTTTCTGTTGAAATCTAAGGACAATACTACCCAGAAAAATCTCACTAATGGACTCTCATTACCAAAATCTAAATAATAAGCAGTAGAATTAGTGCCAACTGTATATAATTAGGTGTCAAAATTCATTATTTTTGTTCGACGAGGTCGTTTTTGTAAGTAGTTTTATATATTTGCTTCATGAAATAACGCACAAAATGTGTACGCTTGCTTGCTTAGCCGTTGCATCACACAAATATAAAAAATAAGTGTTCATCAAAACAAATAGTTATTCGTATGCTTATAAGCAACTAGAAAAATATGTGGTTACAAGTTTGTAAATAATAACTACTTATCAGTAGTTAAAAAATAAGTAGTTGACAAAAAGGCATTATATGTGTAATTAGATAAGTAGTTGCGCGTAAGCTAGACTACTAATAAAAACGACTTCGTCAAACAAAAATAACTAGTACTGACGCCAAATTACAATACAGGAACTGTAATTATAATTAATTTTATCATAAAAGTCAGATGCAAAAAGTTATTTTGTGACTTTTATTTTTCGACGAAAACTAAAAGTTATTTTGTAACTTTTGTTTTTTTCGAGCAAAAATAAAAGTTAATTTTTGACTTTTATTTTTTTGCAGCAAAACTAAGTTTTATTTTACTTTTACTTTTCGAGCAAAACTAAATGTTATTTTTTTACTTTTATTCTTTTGAGCAAAATTAATGTTATTTTTTGATTTTGATTTATTTTTTTTTTGACAAAAAAAAGTTATTTTTTTGATTTTTTTTCCTCTTCTTGTTTTTAAATTTATGGCAATAAAAAATTCCCATTAAGGTTATTTTTATCGGGATTCTTCAAATTTTTAAGCGTTTGTTATGAGGTTATAAAAAATAAAATATTTTAATGTATTTAAAAAAAAAAAAACTTATTTCTGCTTAAAACAATAAAAGTCAAAAATAACTTTTAGTTAAGCGTTTTCTTCTAATTTTTGCTGTTTTCGCGAATTCGATTGCTAAATAATGAATCGACACAATCATATGTTCATGTAGTGGAAAGAGACTTTTAGGAAGAGGTTTATCAGTATGAAAAAACTTTTTTTAAGCCGTTTTTGGTGAAAAGTTCGCGATTTGTTAAAAAAATAACTTTGATTTTTGTTCAACGAAATAAAAGTCAAAAAATAACTTTTATATTTGCTCGAAAAAATAAAAATCCAAAATTTAAAAAGCGGAGCATTTTATGCAGCCTTGTCATTTTAGCATCCAAATTTATAATTCATTATAATTATATAATAAAAAAAAAGATCTTATTAAAATTATGTAAACGTAATTTATTAATTAAAAATATCAAATATTTAATGATTAAAAAAAAAATTAAAAAATAGGTCTTATCTAGCCATATTTCATAAATAAAAAATAAATTTGGATGTAAAAATGGCAAGCCTGATTTTATGAAAGACTTCTCCACAAGGATCAATATGGTGTACTTGAGTCAGTTCTCCAACATTTGCCTCTATATGCTTTTTTTTGTTTAAAAATTCAAGAATAATTGTTATTTTTGGTCCATGTTATAACTACTTATATGGTAATGAAAGGTGTTGCTGGGCAGTAGCAATATTTAGGATACTTATTTGATTCCTAAGCTTTATATTAAACCCGCTGTTAAGCGTTTTTTCAAATTTGTGCTGTTTTCGCAAACTCGATTGATAAATAATGAATCCGTACAATCAAATGTAAGAAAAAAGTTATTTGCTGAAAAGTTTAGGATTTGTCAAAAATTTTACATGGCAGCATAGCTTTACAGGATGACCACAAGACCCAACTTTTAGTAATATATGTTTGCTTTTCAAAAGTTTATGTCGACATTTTCAGGCAAAAATACTTATATTTGCAAAAGCTTGTCTAACAAAAACCTCTGTTTTGGTAAGTACATATTTTTCTCAAAAAATAAGTTAGTAGAAAAGTTAGTAAAATATCTGGTAAATCAAGTATACAATTTTAGTTATACTTATATCTGTTCTGAACTAATGTTTTACTAATATTTTACTAATGTTTTAATAATTAAATTTGCTAAAAAATTATGCTAATAAGCATATTTATAGTGTGGACTACAACCAGATTGAAAAATATACGCAGAATGAATTAGATGTCGTGGCATGTCAAGTTGTAGTAGATAGGAGGACAATTATACTAAAAAGTACAACTCTTGTAAGACATATAAAAAAAATCAACCATGGAAGATTTTTTTTATCAGTTTTTCATACATAAAACAGAATTGTGGATTAAAACAACTTAAATTTTGTGTTGTCATCGGCTTGTGAAAGTAATTGACTATTAATAAAATTAAAAAACAAAATAAAGTACAATATTTAAATTTAATAAAGATTAAATGTGTATTTGTAAACTAAATCATTATAAATGACTATTAATGTAAAGTGCTTAATTTCCCAATTGCATACATTGCAAACAAATATACGTTCAGGTAGACAGACTAAAGCGAAGGACTAGGACTCACAACTTAGATAATTTTTTATGTTTCCTTTTTCTTATTGGAAAAAAAAAGGTTTACATATGTCATATTTTGTTATTTCTTCATTTCTTTATCAAAGTCATTTGTCTTCTTTTAAAAGATGCCATCATTTAGACAACCATTGATGTAAGTAGTTGAAAGATAATTTTGTTAATGTTATATATAATTATTTCTATATGTATATTTTCAGATATTACATTAATTCATGTCGTCAATGTGGGAATATGAATATTTTTATAATTTGTAACTTATTGTAAATTATTTTTAAAAGAATCACAAAAAAATTTTAAGGATTTTGAGCAAATAAATTAACTAAAGTGTACTAATATTAAGCAAACATTTTGTTAGCTTTTGGGCAAGTATTTTAAAATGTTAGCAAAACTTTTGATGAATCTATTAAGTTTGTTGCTAAAAATGAGCTCGCTGATTTCCAGCAACATTTTTTGCTGACTTTGCTAACTTTTTTTTTGATCGTATGGCTAATAAAACTTATGCAAATATACACATTTTTTGTCGGATTCTTTGCACATATACTTTTCAAAAGCATTCACATATCATACTAAAAGTAGGACTCTGGTTTGAGTTCGGATTTTCTCTCGCAATTGATTCAATCTCGCATTTTGCATATGAGGCAACATACAGAAATAATTATTTTCTAGCTGAGACAACCTCTTCATAATAGGAACACTCTTTTCCATGAACATTTCTCAAGATTAATTGCAAATTTAGCGAACAAATAAGCTAAAACTGTAAAATGTGAGAAAATTTTGAAAAACCGCAAAACAGCGGGTTTAATTTAAAAATTTGTTGAACAAATATGTGCCATAAATAAGACTACAGGAATTGAAATATGTCAGATTGATTGCATTTTAAAAATTTCGTATGTAGAAAACTGCATATAAATGCGCTAAACTTTAAAGTCATTTCGTGGAAAAACTGTACTAAACATCGAAATAAAAAGTGCGCCATTGAAATCAGCCTGTCTGAAATATATAGAATTTGTGGTTACACTCATAATAATCCATGCTTAAAAATACAAATCTATTTTTCGTAAATTTTTTTTCGTAGAATGTACAAACATTTTGTTTATATTACAAAACTTTTGTATAAAACAAATTATATAAATTTACAAATTTCGTAATATTTTTTTAGTACATTGTACAAAAATTTGTAATGTTACAAATATTACATATGGATGTTGATGTGGTTAGAGGTCGGATTTGCAATCAGAAGGTTGCGAGTTCAACTCCTGGCCAGGACAAATTTTTTTTTTGTTTATTAATGTTTTTTAAATTTCTATGTTTTATTTTTTTATTTCATTATTACTATTTTTGTGTTTTGATATAAATGGATATTTTGTATTTTGTTTAATAAAGAGGATCATAAAACAAGTTAGAGAGGACCCGAAAACACTACTTCCACTTTATTTGCCGGGTTTAGTATGAAATTCAATAAAACAAATATTTAAAAAGATAAAATATTTAATAATAAAATGCAATTAGTTTGAAATTGTTATTTAAGTTTTTTATTTTTATTATTATTATTTTATTATTTTTTTATTTTGTTTTTTAATTTATTATTTGATATATTTATAAAAAAATTATATTATTTTATTTAGTTCAATAAACATAATACAAATATTTAATTGCCATTTTACCTTTTTTATTAAATATTTGTAGCATATTTTTCTAGTTTTCATAAAAATCTCATAATATTTTCGACTTAAGTTCCTTTTTAGTTTGTTGTATTGCATCAGCTACTTTGGTGCAAATGGTAGAGGGGTCTACTTCAACACAGCAGGACGTCACTGAAATCGTGAGTTCGATTCTGGTGTGGCACCATTACATTTTTTTTTTTTTAATTTTAAAATAAACCCGTAAGGTATGCACCACATTTTTATTTAAAAAAGTTTTTACAAAACTTTACGAAATGTGATTTGTATATTCTACAAATTTTTTCAAAATAACCAAAACTTTCGTAAAATGAACAACGGTTTTCGTGTATTTTACCTATAGATTATTATGAGTGTATAATCTTATTAATTTTTAAGTTATTTTACATTATTTTGAGTTATAGTTGGACAATAATTTTACGTAATGTCCCATTCCAAAGACGAATCGCATATTCATCGATATCAAAAAAGTTGTACAGTTAATGGATGACTGTTGTTTGTGTACTAATCAGTAATTGTTGTTTTTAACTGCAATTACAAAACAATTTTTTTTTTTTTATTAATTAATAATCATATAATTACAAATTATATCCTATTACCCTAACCGAGCACTAGCTACTATGGCCTTCGGCGCGTTGTAGCGAAAACAGACCAGTGCCTCTGGTGGGAATCGAACCCACGACCCCCGCACTGATAAGCCTGCACGCTACCAACTAGCCTACCGGGGCGCACTACAAAACAATTATTACGACTGTAATTAAACAAAACAACTAAAGAAAAATACTGTATTTTGTTAACAGTTTTTTGAAAGAGTTCTTTTTTTTGTTGTAATCAAAAGACAACAAATTTATTAATATTTCTAAAAAAAAAAACCAGTAGTTTTTATAAATTTTTTCAGTTGTTTCAAAATTTTTGTAGTAAAACATTGTCAGCTATTTTTATGAGATTGTTAGTTGTTTTTACTGCATTTGTTAGTTGTTTTTCAACTGTTAAAAATAACTAAATTTGAAGTTATTTTAACGGTAATTACCTTTGTTGTCATTTTACCAGAATTTACAGTTGTTTTCAGTAGATTCTACTGTCAAACTTCTTTTTACGTATATTCTGTGAATAGCCCTTATAAATGAATCTATGAACTGAAATACATTTTTGTCGTATTGATTTCATACTAATGTCTTTTTCCTGTCTGGTCATGGTTGATTGTTTTGAGTAGAGGGTGTTACAGTAGTATCTGTATTTTATTTTCTTCATTATGAATTTTATTGCTAGAAAACAGAGCTTGACATTAGTTGAAGTGGAACTTAAAACATACTTTGAAATTCTTGTAATTTTTTTTTCAACAGTCATTGCAATATAAAATCTGTTAAAATTGAAGAGGGTGAATAAAGCTGTTATAAAGCAGAATAGACAAGGTTGACCGTGGACCCCACCAGATGAAAGTATACTTCGATTCAGGACCAGATTATCAAATAATTTTTCGGCGAAATTCATAAAATATATTTTTATCACCATCCAGCCATAGGTTTCGAGTCTTCATTTTTCTACCAAAACTTTAATATTATGCACTTTGGATTACCCCAGCGATTTAGATTACTTTTTAGTATACTACACTTCTGCTTCGTTGCCAAATATTGAAATCTCTTACCAACATTTATTCTGCTGACACTCAATTCACGCGAGTAGTAATTTCAATTTTATTTTCGCTCACCAAAGACTTACGACCTTTACGTGGAATTTATACGAACTGCTAAAAATCAGCTCACCGATTTCAGTCATCTACAAAGGAGTAGAAAGATAAAAAAAGAGATGGAGAAAGAACAGAACCCTGTGGTACCCCTGAACCTAACGGAAACTCGTTGGATGATACCCCATCTATAACAATACGTATAGTACGAGCTCTGAGAAAACTCAAAAAAAAAAAAAAAATCATTACCAACACCAAAATCAATTAACTTTGACAATCATGCGCAGTGCCACACACGATCGAAAGCCTTGGAAGTATCTAGACTACCCCTTTGCTCTCACCAAACATGTGAATGGACCGACTCCAACGCTCCGAAAGGTATGCCAGTAGGTATCCCGTATAACGAGTTCTGCAAAAGCCGTACTATCGATCACTAATAAGTGAGTTGGCTTCCGGATAATAAACAAGATGCTCCCTATCACCTCCAAGAAAGTCGCCTTTATCACCTCCTAGAAAGCTGAGAATATTGCAATTGGGCGGAAGTTTACAGAGTTATTAACCGCACCCTTTTTGGAAATTGGTTAAACGTTGGCAACCTTTTAGCACGAAGAAAAGGCATCTGCACGGTACGAAGAGCTGAAAAGGTTAGCCAATGGACGAACTAGCGTCGTAGAGCACTGTTTCGGTAGCAGTACTGATATGCCATCCGGCTCCGGTGACTTGTTTGCTTTGAGATCCTCAGAGCCCTTTTAACAGCACGAGCTCGAAAGGTTATCTTGGGCATAAGGAGTGAGATCAGTCAAACTAGTGCACGCATTTTAGCTAGCAAGTTCTTTTATATATTTCAAATGAAATATTTGTGAAGTGAGCTTTGGAAATGTACTTTAATTGTGAGTAAAAAGTATAAATCAGAACGATTACTTAGTTCGCCCAAAAATGGATTATCAACAAAATATAAGAGAAAAAATAATTGAAATTTGAAAAAAAGAAAAACCAATTCGTTCTCTTACAGCAATTGCTAAAGCATTAAAAGTTTCACAAAATACGGTTTCTAGCGTTTTAAAAAAATATAATAACATTCGTATTGTTAATAGAGGCCCACAAACCAATATTAAAATGGGTACTTCTCATCCAAATAAGGCTGAGAAAATAGTTGATCTTTTAAAGAAAATCCTAGCCAGTCAATTAGAAAATCAGCTGTAAAAGCCAACTAGTCAGAGTTTTTGGTCAGAAAAGGTAAAAAGTGAATGATTAAAAGCATATAAAGTACAAAAAGTGATGAGCCGGAATTACGGGAAGAATGACGAAACCCACGTCCCTGATGACTTTTCCCAGCTTTCAGGACAGGAATTTTATATAGCGAATTCAACAAGAAATGTGGTATATCAAATTTCGACAAAAAAAAAAACTAAATTTTCAATAAAATAAAAAGAAACAATTTAAGTGTTTGTCATGAAAATGATCAAACAAATAAAATCTAATAAGACAATATCATATTAGATTTTTGGACTTGAGGTAGAACCATATTCTAACTAAATATATGAACATATAGAAAGTTTGAAAAATCAATTTTTGTATTTTTAATACTAAAATTAAGATTTTTTTTTTTTCAATAAAATTTGTAGTTTGGTAAACAATTTGCACTTGCGGCAAAACGAGTACTTTTTCAACAGGCACTATAAACACCGATTTGTACATAAGAGAGCTTTTAAAAAAACGACATTAGCCATTTACTCGGGAACATGAGGTATCTACTTCCTTAAGACTTGACCTAGCAACTTGTTTTTATAGCAAATCTGCGCTAGAGTAGTACAGCTACAATGCAGCAAAAAATTGCTGACTTTACTGACTCTTTTTTTGAGTGTACCGAAGAAATAATGGGGTTTTGGTACAAATAGGGGCCGATTTCACCTAACTATCTAGAACTGAGACCAATAGACAGATATTGGACTCTGGTGAAAAAAATTATGAGGAACACAAAGCAAGTCGCAAAAGATGATAAAACTTTTAAAACTAAATTTTACCAATGGATTGCATGAGTATCAAATTCTAATGTTTGTTTTTAAAAGTTTGAATTTTGTCAGTACGACGGAGTTTCTGGGGTAGGAATATGACATGGGACCAATTTTTTAGAGCGCACAACAAGCCGACATTCTGGCTTAGGTGTAAGTCCTCAATGACTTGAGTCGGATTAGGGAAGCATTTCCCTTCTTCGAATCCTCTTTTCGATCTAACCTAACCTAAATGCATTAACCATATTCGTCACCAAAGCTTAAAATTTTCTCAGCACCAATTTTATTTTAACACCCGAAATAGAACAAATTTAATGATTCCTAGATGTAGATTGGAAACAACAAAGCAACGCATTGATTATGTAGGTGCTGTAAAATTTAATAATCTACCTGTGGATTTAAAATCAATTAATCGAGTTTCGTTATATAAATCATCTTGCAAACAACGTTTATTTAACAACTTTGAAACGCTTTTGTAATAAATTTTTCTTTTTTTTATTGTTTAAACCAGTTTTTTTAAATTAAATGAAATTTAATAATCTTTTAACTTAAGTTAAATATTCTATTTGTACTCTTAGCAATGAACTAGTATGCCAACTTGCCTTAATAATTCCTATAGGGCGCTGAGGCCGAAATTGAAATGTATTAAAATTTTTGTATAAATGAAAGGTCACTGAAGAAACACTAAAAGCCATAATGGCTAGAATTTCAGAAAAAGTAAAAATATTAATAAATACACAAATGACTTTTTAACGTTGTTTATATAATATCAATTTGTATAAAATACCATTTAATAAAACGTTACATTTATTAAAATTGATTGATTTAATCCAAATTTATATTGATTTATTCGTGTACTAGTTAGACTGATATCACTCCTTAGTACAGAATACACGCTCGAGTTCGGGCAGTGGTTGATATGTTTCCGGCAAAATTGAATTCCCTGCAAATAGTATAACCAACCCACAGTGGAATATATTAGAAAATTTTTGGTAGCAATGAATTTTTTAACAGGCATAAGTGACGTAATATCGAGCTTAATTCCCAAAAATAAAAATAAATTCTAAAAATGGGATTTTTTACAGTATATACAAATGAAAAATTTTTTTTTAACACAACTCACTTTTGGATAAAAAGACCTTTTAGAACACTTTTTTAATTTCTACTTTAAACAAATGTACACTTTGAATACACTAATGTAGTTAAAAACAAATTAAATTTTACTTAAAGAAAGGACGACTTACATTTCAGTAGATTCAACTAATATTGTCATTTGTTTTTTACTGCTCAAAAAATGAACCACAATTGTAGTAAAAATATACCACATGAAGTAAAAAATAAACAAACATTTATTTGTTTTATTAAAAAAAAAAACTACTGTATAAAATGAATGTAAGATCATAATACAGTAATTTGATGTGGTTTGTTTTTTGAAATTAACTATTGTTCAATTGTGATCAAAACTGAAATTTCCTCTACAAATGACGGTTTTTTTTCACTTAAAAATAAATATACTGTATTACAAATCAAACAACTACAAATATTTACAGTAGGACTTCCCTGACCTGAGTGTAGTTTTTGATTGGAACAAGATATTGCATTCATTTTTATTTAATCAAAAATTTATTTAGTTAAATAATCAATATTTTAAAATAGAAATTTGCCCGATTTCGTATTGCTATTCGCAAAAACCTGTACATGAGTCGGACCAAGTTCGGAATTTCACATTTTCAAATGGGAATATTTCGGGAACTATTAGAGATAGTGTCCGACCGAACTGACTTTTTTCGGCGGAAGCCGAAGCTGAACTTCGGCCATAATATCAATGTTCGGCCGAAGCCGAACTTTTTGTTTTAATAAAAAAAATATAAATTGTTTTTTTTTAGATCAATAAATTTAAACAAAAAAGTTATTAAACATAAACAAAATACAAATTTATAGGTATATTTTTTAAAAAAATCATATTTGGAAAATAGTTGTACTATTTTAAGTAAAAAAAAAGAATAAAATATTTTTAAGTTGATATAGAAAAAAAACTTCAACTTAAATATTTAAAATTAAAAAGTTTGATATTGTAATGACAGAAAAGTAATTTTTCCGCATTAACACCATGTGAATTGCTTCGTCTATCAGAATACAGCTGCTACAGCTTTGAAATTTGTAAATGGACTTAAATTCCAATACTCAAATATATTTATATTTCGGGACTTAATTCGTTTTCAATAAAATTTTCGTTTGGTTCTGCTACTTCTAAGTCTGGTACTGCATCATGTCTATCCCAAATTGATGAACCTGTTATGTATTTTCTTTTTAGGATTACCACTCGATTTTTTTTTTTTATATTTAATTATATCGCATTAAATTTAATTATTTGCTTATAAGTCTTGTAGGTATATTTCTGGAAATTTTTTTTAAAACTCTTTCGGCTTTTTGAAATTTTTTCACACACATCAATTGATATTTAAATATCGTTGTTTTTTTTTATATTCTATCATATTCAACGTTTCAACGTAAATTCTGAAAAGTAAATATAACCACAGTTGTTATTTATTTGTGCTTTTTATAAATAATCATAAAAAGTTCGGTAGTTCGGCCAAATTCGGCCAAAATTTGGCCGAACACCGAACTTGGCCGAACTGCACTTTTTGGCCGAACTCCGAAGCCGAGTACTCGGTCGGACACTAATTAGAGATTACCCCAGCTTATTTTGTAAGTATCTAATAGCAGATTACAACTATATTATTTTTTGAAAATCGGATTACAAACAAAAAAATGGCGAGCACTCAAAATTGTATATGCAAAAAGTTCCGCCGGTAGTCTGGAAGGTTTAAAATCAAAACCTAAGCTCGATATTACATCACTTATGCCTGTTCCAAATTTTATTGCAATCGGACTAAGTAAGAAATGGCCGAATTATTTCAAAAATTTTTTTTTTATATCCCACTGTGTGTTCGTACATAATCTTTTCGCGATTTAGTACTTTAGGACAAGCCAAAAACCATTAAATCCGTTATTTTAAGTATGAAAAATCGTCAAAAATCTTCAATCCCAAAACTCCTTATATTTCAATAAAAAAAGGAATATTACTTAAAACTTGGTTTTAGTCAATCTTTTTAACGATTTCAAAACTTATATTATTTAGATCATTCAAAATGTAATGTTTTTGAGCTTTTCTTCCAAAAATATATAACAAATTCTTTCGATTTTCGTTATCTTTTTTGAATAAAATTAAAATTATTAAACAAAAAGCTTCCAAAATTTTAAATTTTTTTAAAATAGTCAATTTTTATAGAAGAAATTTTGTAAGATCGTCAGTGGTCAATTTCATCAAATTTCAAAAGGCAGACAAATCGTCAAAGTTAGCAGAATTGCATGGGACGTATCAATGTAAACTCACAGGACGAACCTTAAAAAAGTGACAGGCCCGTATAATATAATAATATAAGTAACAATCCCGTGAGAGTTAAATCTCCCAAATGGAAGTTATTTTCAGATCAATGATTATTTTCTAAATTTTTGTCACGTTTTTATTTTTTTTTTTTGTTAAATATTTCAAAACAACTAAATGACCTTGAAATATCCTTTTAAAAATCAACCATAGCAAACACATACACATACGTTTAAAAGAACCCCTTGAGGAATAAATAGTGTATGTATGGATTTCAAAAAAAACTTTTGAATACATGAAATAATACAGATTCACTTAAAATTCTAATGAATAATTTAGTAAATGCCACAAAACAGATACTTGAATTCTTGTACAAACAACACAAAATAAAAACTGACAACTTAAGTAAAAAAGAAATAAATTATGGGAATGTTCCCTTTTGTGGCCTGTTCCCTAAGGTGGACATTTCGTTTTTTTTTTTTATATTCATGCAACAGAATATTTCAAAATTGTCAACTTTTATCGAGTTCAATTTCCGCCATCACTATTTTAACAAAGTTTCGACTTGAATGTATACATTTTTCTTGGTTATATTGTGTCGTTGCAAAAAAAAACGTAGTATAAAGTGTAATTTTTCGCAAACAAGTTTTAAATAAATTTTCAAAGTCAGATTTTTGTAAACGGTTAGAATTTTATTCACAATTTTAATAAAACTAATTGAATCCAAATATAAATAAAACAAAAATCCGAAAAATTAAATTTTCATAATATTCCCTGAAGTGGACTTTTGATAAATTTTCTTATTTTTTGATTTTTTCCAAGTTTTAGCGCCCCAATCGTTAACGATCCGCCTCTGAAATTTATTTTTAAGAAATATCGTGGGTTCTTATGTAGGTCTATCCACTAGCTTTTAAAACCACCTATAAATTTTCATCAGAAAAAATTATCTTTAAAAGAAATTTATGTATAAACCGTCCTTTAAGAGTCTAATTATGGTTGATTTGGACACATTTACCTTACAGTCATTGATTAGCTGATTGAGACTCTTCATTGAGTTGCTGACACAGTGGATTATTTTACGCCGGTCCCTATCAGAAAGCTTTTTTTTCGGGCCGCTGTTTTATTTTTACAACAATCACTATTATTATTTGCTAAAGTTATGACAACCACATGTGAACGGGTTATTTTTGTAGCAATTTCTCGAAAATTTAAGCCACTTTTTAAATAGGCTTAAATTTGCTCTTTTTCAAAATCACTTAGATATGAACCACGCGCCATTTTATTGCAAATTGATAAATATTGCATAATAAATAAAAATAATTCTTTAATTTGCCTTAACTTGCTATATTTCTTTGCTTAAACACTAACAAAACATTATTACACAATTTTTCCATTAAATCAATTAAGTAATCTCTTAAATTTTACAGAATAAGAGATCAGTTATCAGACTCTTAAAAAGAGTTTAAAGTTTTAAAGAAATATTGTTCTACCACAAGTCCAATAATCTAATATGATATTGTCATATTAGATTTTATTTGTTGCTTTTCAAAAAGTTTGATAATTTTCATGGTAGACAATACAATTGTTTCATTGGCATCACCCAAATCTTCAGTTGTCTGCAATAGATAAAGATAATGGGTTTAACTCAAACCGAGACTTCAGGTTTGAAAAAAAAAATTTTTTCAATTTTTTTTTCATATTTTTTTTATCTTATTTAAAATATTATTTCAAATAGATTTTTCTAAATTCGAAGTAGTTTGGCAGATACAGCCATTTTTGTCAAGTAATGTTTTTGGCTAAATGAGGCATTCGTTGTGTGTCAGAAAATTGAACTTAAAACTTAAACGCGTTTTTTTCGAAACCACTTTTTTCAAACTGATACGCAGGGTTTCGCTGAAAAAAAAAAATATGTTAAGCGAAGATGGATGTAAATTTTCTTAACGAGAAGATTATCAACAACAACTATTTTTTTTTTACACACGACTACAAAAAAAAAAAATGGTAAAATAACGATTTTTCATTATCAAACAGCCGCCAGTTTGATAAATATTTTTTTATGATTGAGCATATGACGATAAAGAAATTCATAACAACCAATTCCCCGTTTTGCTTTCAGATAACCGTGAGTCCCGGAAAGCTGCGTACCAACCAACAACACACCTTTTTTTTGGTAGACCCTACATTGGAGGCCAATAACTTTTCAAACAGCCCTCTTATTGACAAATTGTTAATTTTGTATTTTCTTGATGAATTGTGAAACCAAAAAAAAAAAGCCAAAATTAATAAAATTAGAAAACTTAAAAATAGAACCAAAATTGTAAAAAAAAATCATCAAAATTTAAAAACCGTGAACATTAAAAAAAAGGCAAAGCTAGAAAAAATCGTTAAAAATAGGAACAAATATTTTTTCAAAATTCAAAAAATAGCTGTAATGGAAAAAATATTGGCAAAAATGAAAAATCGGAAAAATTTAAAAAAGCCAATTATTTTAATTAAAAAAAACGTTAAAATTGAAAACGCGCAATTTGGAGTTTTAAAAAGTCAACAATATTTAAAAAATATCACTAAATTTAAAAAATCGCAAAAAAAAAATTAAAAACTTCTCCGAAATTAAAAACAAAATAACAAAAATTAAGTGACAGACGCTATTTTTAAATTTCGACGTTTTTTTCTTCCAATTTTAACGAATTTTGGAATATTCCTCTTGGTTTTTTTTTTATATAGCCCAAATACCAGGTGTAGGGCCACATTAGGGAACATTCCCTTAATCAATAAAAACAATTTCTTCTTAGAATATGATCATGAAAAACCAGTAACAGTTGAACAATAAACTTCATCCATTAAGTGAAGAAAGACAAAAAAATATATAAAACGTGAATGCTTTAAAAAATGTTGATATAATCTGATGGAAATATTTAGTAAACTTGTTCCAAAGGAACATACGAACAAAAAAATAATTGAAAACTAATATTGTCTAACTATGACAAAGAAGAAGAAGAAACAATAACATTTTTCTTAAGTACAACATGTGGAAATAATAGTTTCAAGGTAATTTACTAAAAAAAAAAAAGAAAAGCCAAGGTGAAATCAGGCATATCTTGTTTTTCTCAACTTGTACTACTCCACTCATATACTTCAGAGGAGGAAGAGTAGAAGGAAGAGATGTTAACAGGAAGAATTAAACAAAAACAAAGTTATGTTTGTTTTACTACACTGCGTTGCAAAACTATAATTACACATTCATTTCACTAAATTTCGTAAGTTAAAAAAAAAGTAGAAGAGTTTAACTGGCATAAATGTAAAACGAATGGAAAATTAATAATATTTAACAAAAAAACATTTATTTTTTATTTTACTATTTAAAAAGAAATAACAAAATCAATTAGTGAATACACTTAACTTAATATATCAAAATTTACAAAAATTTAAGAAAAATATTTTAAAGCAGCAAAAATGAGGCCTCTCATTTTTGTTTTTTTTTTTGAATCAACTCAAAAATCAAAGTTGAAAAAATCGCTACAAACAGGAAAACAAGTTTTTCAAAATTTTAAAAAAATACCCAAAAATTAAAAATCGCTAATATTTCAAGAAATTGCCCAAATATAAAAAACCGGCAAATTTGAAAAAAAAAAATCTAAAAAAATACCCAAGTTTTAAAAGAAATTTCCAAAATTGGAAAACAATTGTCAAAACTAAAATAAAAACTCAACTTGGAAAAAAATCACCAAAATTTAAAAAATCTTTAATACTTGAAAAAAAAAACGCCAGTATTTAAAAAAAAATCAAAATTAACGAAAATAACGCTAAAATTAAAAAAGTTACCTAAATAAATAATAATGTCAAAAACATTTTTAATTTTTTTTAATTTCGATGATTTTTTTTAATCTTTGGGGATTCATTCAAATTTAGGTGTTTTTTTTTTAATTTTACAATTTTTTTTTGTTTTTTTTTTCAATTTTAACGTTTTTTTTTTTAATATTAGCAAGTTTTTTTTTAAGTTTTAGCGATTTTTTTTTTAATTTTTATTATTTTTTTGATTTTGGTGATTTTTTAAAAATTTATGTTTGTTTCATTACATGTTGTTTTCATTATGGGTTATAAAAACTAGAACTGTGTGCACCAAATTCCAGGGACCGCAATAATTATTCCTTTTCTCATAAGTCAGATGATAACAGTTATTTTTTGATTTTTATTTTTTCGAGCAAAAATAAAAGTTATTTTTTGATTTTTATTTTTTCGGGCAAAAATAAAAGTTATTTTTGATTTTTATTTTTTTCGAGCAAAAGTAAAAGTAAGTTATTTTTTGATTTTTATTTTTTCGAGCAAAAATAAAAGTTATTTTTTCGAGCAAAAATAAAAGTTATTTTTTCGAGCAAAAATAAAAGTTAAATGTAACTGACACTAATAGAAAACATATGATTTTCTATTGTTGATTTACTTGAATAAACGTCACTACATTGCTAACTCTGTCAAAAAAACAGAGTAGTATTTGGAAGATGACAAAGCCAATTGTGATAATATTTTGTTGTTGTTTTTGTTTTTTCTTTGATATTTTAAATTTTGAATTTTATTTTTTTCGAGCAAAAGTAAAAGTAAGTTATTTTTTGATTTTTATTTTTTCGAGCAAAAATAAAAAGAAATTTTTTGACTTTTATTTTTTCGAGCAAAAATAAAAGTTATTTTTTCGAGCAAAAATAAAAGTTATTTTTTCGAGCAAAAATAAAAGTTAAATGTAACTGACACTAATAGAAAACATATGATTTTCTATTGTTGATTTACTTGAATAAACGTCACTACATTGCTAACTCTGTCAAAAAAACAGAGTAGTATTTGGAAGATGACAAAGCCAATTGTGATAATATTTTGTTGTTGTTTTTTCTTTGATATTTTAAATTTTGAATCTCGCTCCTAGACGAGGACAAGAAATTCTCATTGAGTTTGTGATTTAACATAACAAATATCTCTAGAAATTCTAATAACAAAGTCCCCTGAAGATTTCCTCTGGCAGGAATGAAATCCGGATAGGGACACGCCTACATCAGACTGTTTTTCATAATTTGTTAAATAAGTTTTGGGACTTTAGCACATTTAATTACTATAAATGTTATTTTTTGATTTTTGATTTTTCGAGCAAAAATAAAAGTTATTTTTTATTTTTTTAATTTTTTATTTTTGCTCGAAAAAATAAAAATCAAAAAATAATGTTTATTTTTAATCAAAAAAATAAATATCAAAAAATAACTTTTATTTTTGCTAAAAAAAAAATAAAAATCAAAATTTTAAAAAGCAATGCATTTTATTATAGACTAGTTCATAAGGATCAAAATGGTATACTTGAAACAGTTTTCCGACATTTACTTCTAGCTGCTTTTTTTGTTTAAAAATTTGAAAATAACTGTTATTTTCGGTCCCTGCCAAATTCATTTTCAATTAAACATTTAATACATATTATTAAACTTTTAATTGAAAGTGAGTTTGAAATGAAACAAAAGTTTATTTTAAATTTTGTTGATGATATTATTTTCTGTGTATAGATCTTCACGCATCAATAGTTAACTGCTTCTTTTAGATGAAAAGCGCTTTCATATTGACAGTTTTCTGCGTAAACTCGACTGGTTAATACGCCTCAAATATTCTTAATGGGGCTTTGATACGTGTCATGCCAACACTCTAATATGTTTTAATGATAGCCATTCCATCGTCTGACGAGGTACATGTACTGAGTCATTGTCTGGTTAGAAAATTAATTCTTCTTCGTTGCTATTTTCAATAAATGGCACCAATTTCTCTTCTAATACTGTAATGTACTAAAAAGAATTCATTCTGGTGCTTGGAAATGCCAAATCAACCATACCGTTGAAACAAAAAGCATCAAGATTGAAATTTTTCTAGTCAGAAAAATTCCCTTTAAACGAAATTTATGTTTAAACAGTCCTACCAACAACAGAGATCATTGACTTACATTTCTCCAGTTGGTTTGTAAATTCCTTTTAGGGAATTCAAGTCGAGCAGATTTGTGGAGGGGTAATAACCTTGGCATAGACATCAGCTTTTGGCGAGAAATTCTCTGGGAATCCTTTAAGAGCCAACTTATGGTAGATTTGGACACATTAACCTTACATTCCAGCTTTTATTTATTTTAGGGTCACGAAATAAACTTTGAACTTTTCTTTTTTTAAGGGGGGACATGACATTAGCCGTTTTTTGAAATCGACTTTTTTATAATTTTGTATTTTAGTAAATATTCTTAAGATTCTAAGAAAAAAAATTTCATGGAAAAATTCCTACGGGTTCAAAAGTTACAGCCGGATTAGTGAGAGCGCATTTTTAGTTTTCGCGCTACCTACGTACGGCAGCTGGTATATACTTGTTTCACTTGCTACCTGACTTTTGGTGGACTTTTGGCATATGAAGCTTCAAAAGAAGCCCGAATTGCTAAACGATTGCAAAAAACTGTAAGAAACAGCACTAAACAAGATAACGAAGGCATACAGTATGAAACAGGCATGGCAGATTGAAGGTAACCTTTTTTTCTTTGTTCACAAACTTTGAACGCGTTTATCTCGAAACCATGTTTTTCGTACTGGTTGCGGCACTAGCGGGTTTATTTTTTGACTAAATTTTTTGTTTTTTATACTTGTTTTTTAAACTTGATTCGCTATCGAATGACACAAGGTTTTTTTTTTTTAATTTTTTTCGATTTTTTATGAATTTTTAAAGTCAATATTTTTTTTCGAAAAACACACTTTTAAATTTGGAACATCACAAAAATTGAAAAAAAATTTAAAAAAAGCTCGTGTCATACGATAACCAATTTTGTTAAGATTTAAAAAAGTAATTTTTTTCCAGATCGGACAATTTTTTTGTTGGAATTTTGGAAAAATGTTTGTTTTTGACTGAGTTATGAATTTTTAAAAAAAGGTCTGTTTTCTCTGCCGCGAATGTAATGTCCCCCCTGAATGTCGGCGGAAAACGTTAAAATTTTTACACCAACTTCGTTTAAATTGCATTTCAAATACAAGCTATCATTAAAATTGTACGAAACTATAATTCTTATTGCACAATTTCATATAAAAAATGTATTTATCACCTCTGTCCTATGTTTCACATTCCCATGAAAGTGAAATCAATACGACTTTTTGGTGCTTTGTCTTTCACATACCCATTTTGATTTTCGATTTACTTTCCTGTAGAAAGTAAAACGAAAGCACTTTTTTCCTTACAGATTAAAATTTAGCATTTTGACCAAAAACATATATAAATTTTCGACATTTTTCGATTATTATTTCGAATTTTATACATTTATGGGGATTAGAAAGCACCAAATTTCAATTTTATGTACTTTTAAAATTTATTCGTATTCAAAAAGTAAGGAAACCTAGGACATGGGCGTATATTTTTTTGTAGAAGGCATTTGATAAATGTATCTTTTCGCTATTTTAACAATTAGTTTTAGAAAATTTTTATTGCGGTATCTTCAAGAGTAAAGTGCATTCTATCAATCGTATGATAAAAGGCTTAAAAACGAGCCAAAATGTAAATTTTTGGCCACTTTAACCGCGGTTTTCTCAAAATTATGACGTGATGGAAAAATATGGATGCCGGATTTGGAATCAGGTCATCAAAGAGTATGTAAATCACATATCGGCATTCAAACCAAGGAAGCTTGTCGAGGTGTGTTATTTGCAAAATTTGTAACAACCACATGTGAACGCTTTATTTTTCTAGCAATGTGCCGAAAACTTACGCCACTTTTTAAATAGGCTTAAATTTGCAGTTTAAAGTTATAAAAGAAATTTAGTAATATTAGAAAAAATAGCAAAAATGATTTGTTATTATAGTTATGCAACGCAGTGTATAAGAGACAAAGAAAGTCTTGAAACATGTAATTTAAACTAAACTTGTTTTTGTTCATTAAAGAACTTTAACTTGGGTCTTATATGAAGACCGGACACAATTCTTTCCTTTTAGTTTGTACAAGTACTTTGCTTTGCAATGTTGTTAATTTTATGTAGGTTTTTCTTTCTAATACAAAGGTTCATTTCAGACATATGGGAAAAACTTAATCCAAACCTCCTACTCAAAAATAAAAATTCTTTAGACTTACCATAAATATTGTACCATAAATAATTTTTTTGATATTTATTTTTAAACAAATACAAAATTGTAATCTTTATTATAAAAGAGTAACGTTATTGACAGACTCAACATTAGTGTCCGACCGAACAGTTCGGCCAGAAAATGCATTTGGACTGTATTCGGTATTTTAAAGAATTATGGACAAATTTGGCGGATGGAAAAATGTTTATTGGGCTGATCAGATGCTATTTTGAGTGGCAAATTTGAAGAAAAGTCTGTAGTTAAGCAATAAATTCACTGTTCGGCCTCAGAAAGTTCGGCCAAATTGAAAATAATTCGGCGGCCGAACTTTTAACTTTATAGCTAAACTTCGGCTTTTCTCTTAAATTTTATATACAAAAACGAATTAAATCGGTTCAACAAACATGTTTCCAATACCAAAATTTGTCATCATTGCCTCTAGATATAAAAAAACCGACAAAATATAGGTTTTTGGCCGAACTGTTCGGTCGGACACTACTCAAAATCATCTCCAGGCTATATCGCTCGAACCAGGAACTTGAAATTTCGCAAGGACGTTTCTCCTGCTTAAGAGATTTTGTAAAATTCTTTCGGGTAGGAGCAAACATGGGAAACCGCCTCCTAGATAACCATGAGCCTAAGGGGGTTTCTTGCAGAAAAACTGCTAAATTTAACAGAAAAGAACAGCAAAAAAATCCGCTAATTTTACAAAATTTTAGTTATATATTTAATGTGAATTTTAATTAATTAAAACTATCATTTTACTCTGTAAAATTAGCAAAAACTTTTACTAAATATTTGTAGAACCAAAATAGCAAACAAAATATTTAGTAAAAAAAATCTGCAAATTTTAGCAGTTTTTTCTGCAATGTAATTTTTAACTAATTTTTAGTAGCTTTTTTTTTGCTATTTCTAAGAGTGTAGATTTTTGGTCGATTTTAATTTTTTTGCAAAATAGATAATGTTGATTTATGTAAGTAAACATAGATCCAATGATATTTTTCGAGTTGCGGAGTGCTATTTTTCAATTTTAATATTTTTTTTTATAGTTTTGGAAATTTGTGTTGTTTTATATTCAATATAATCGTAATAATATCGGAAAAAAATCATTTTACTAAAGATTTTATTTTGTTATTTTTATAAATTTTTATTATAGATGTATAGGGCTAAAGAAACAATGGGTTACGCCTCAACTTAACTGAAATTCCAATTTGTTTGAAAACAGAAGTAAGCATTTCCTACACTATAAATCATTTGTCAAAAGATTTTTTTATTAGAAAAAAAAAAAAAAAAAAAAAAAAAAAAAAAAAACATCTATTCTATTTCTTTTATTCTCACAGTAAAATAAAAAAAAAAAAGAAGTATTTCAACGGATATGACCATCATTGATCTTATAATGTTCCCTATTAACTACTACTAAAGCACATCATATCATTACACCATGCAACAATACTTTGGGTATATGAGCCAAATTTTGAAACTAGGGTAAAATAAAAAAGATTTGCATAAAAATGTGTGTCCGTCATTTGGGAAAATAGCAAACACGGCCGTAATAGATAAGCGGATTATTTTTTATTTGAAATAATTAAAATTATAATTTGAAATGTAGTATTAAAAATTAGCAAAATCGGATGAAGATTTCAAGAGTTATGAGTGAAAAACTACATATATATAGAGAATTTTATTGGACGAGTTTTAATGAAAATGTTCACTAAATTAATGAACTTTTGTTCACAAAGTAAATGAAAAATGTCTTAAACTTTACGATAAAGCTTCATAATTTTTATAAACCGTTTTTAATGAAACTTTTTCATTAGGCTTATGAAATTTGTAATAAATGAACTAAAATTTTTCATGTAATTTTATGAAAAAACTGCATTAATTTAATGAAAAGTTTCAATGGACGAATTTCAGTGACACTTTATAGATCTACACCGTGTTGAAACGGTAATGACATGTCATTACCTTTCCCACTACCAGTAATGACACTAGCTTACTCTTACTTTAATACAAATATATATACATATATAATGTCCTATGGTTCCTTAAGAGGAACAAAGGACCACAACGAAATCTTTCCATTCGATTCACAACAATCGTTCCATTTAACACAAATACTTTAACACAAATAATAAGGACTCACGAATAACTAGTTGATTTCATCATTATTTCAATACAAAAAATAATGCGTTCCATAAGTATTTATTTTTATCATTACAGTAGTAACTCAATTCGATTCTCGATTCTTGCAACATAGGAATATTTTTCATTACGCACTCAGTACTTGCGACATCCGAAAATTTTGAACTCGATACTTGCAACATTTTTGTATTATATATATCAGCGTTCAATATTTGCTTAGAATGGGCGGAGCAAAACAATGCTTCATTAGACGATATTATGATGCTCCAGAGACTAAGAAGCAGTGTAGTACTGAACAAGCGATTTTGTACAAAACAAACAAAAATTTTAAATTTCTTTAATTCCACATAAAATATGTGTCTACTGTTATACGAATGCGTTGAACTTAAGTGTTTTGAATTAAAATATTAAACTTAGATTCTAAACAGATGTATGTGCCTTTTATTTTGTATGGGAAATTAATACTCGGTACTTGCGACAACCTCGAAACTTGCACCGAGCCCGGTTTTCATTACGTGCAAGAATCGAGTTTCTACTGTATTTTAAATATAAATTAATGATCTCACACTTTTTTGAAAGCCTATTTTAGGCTCATTATTTTCACACTTCTAGTAATTACATATATAACCACTTATTTTTAATTTTTTGTAAGCAGAAATATAATGAAATTTTGTGCAAGCACGTCATTTATATTTCTATCTATCAGGTATAGCTCTGATGGTAAAGCGTTTGACAGACAACCTGGAGGCCCGGGTTCGAATCTCGTGTCGGTACATTGTATAAAAAAAATATTTTTTTTTATTAAATTTTGTTTTTTTTTTTTTTAATTTATTTTTAGACTTATTATTTTTGTCCATACTGGTAAGCATATAGGTAGTCACATATTTTTCTATTTTTTGTAAGGTGTTTAGTAATGATGTCATTATTTTGCACGACATTCCCAAAAAAAAGTAATGACAATTGTAAGTAATTGCTATTGCCAAATATGTACTTATATAACCACTTATATGATAATGCTTTTCTACACTGGGCTAATGCGAAAATTCGTTGATATCTTGCATATAATTCTCAGAGAAGGAAAGTCTCCCGATTGGTTCTGTCTGATCTTAATGAAATTTGGATATGTGATAAAGAAAAAAAATAAGGTGAACGTATTTTTTTTAGCGGCCCAATTTCATGTTTAGGGTTTTAAAAGTGAGTTCAAACATATTTCGAATTGTTTCAGAGAAATTTTCGACAAATTGGGTACCAAATGAACTTTTGGAGACACATTAACTGGCATATGAAACATGTCCGATAACTTTCAAGTATTTTTGTTATTAAAAAAAAATGTGTTTTAAGCACAGACCAAAAATAAAAATTATTTTTTTTTAATCGCAAAAAAATGTAGAACAAATATTACCTTTAAATAATGCACTAATATCACCAAAGATATTTTATACAAAAACTATGCATTATTGCACATATTTAATATTTTTTTGATTTGCTCTCAAAATTCCTGTTATATTTTTGATTTTTATTTAAAAATACTTTATAAAAGTTGTTTAATGTTTTTTTTTTTTTAACAATCTAGTAATAACTTTTTCAAATTGAAAGTGAAATAAAAATTAAAACAGGCCTGTGTTGTGGTCCATACGTTGATGAAATATGTGGATTAATTTGCATTTAATCAATAGCAATACCAAGCTTATCACAAAATGTCAATAACAGAATAATTTAACTGCTGCATTTAGCGGTTCCCGAGCTTATCATTTTTCCCAGCAAAACTTTGGTAATGGGTAGGACTTATTTCAGACCTTCCAAAGTAATGACTATCCATTGCAGTTTTTGTTATTTTGAAGGTCCGAAATAATACCTTACTAATATGAATATATGTAACTGCTTTTTTGTAAGATAAAAAACAACGCCTTACTAATATTGTGTTAAATATCTGCTTATTTGGAATAGCAAAAATAATAAGTTACTTATTATCACTTATTTCAGACCTTTCGTAGTAATGACTATCCATTACATTTGTTGTTATTTTGAAGATCTGAAATAATACCTTACTGATATGAACATACATCACTACTTATTTTGGAAGCTAAACAATTATGTCTTACTAATATTGTGTTATATACCTGCTTATTAGGAAGGGCCAAAGAAATAAGGTACTTGTAAGGTAATAAGTAACTACTTTTTTGTAAGGTATATTTATAAAGATTCATAATATAGTATAATTAATAATTTAAATGCAATTTATTTAAGCAAACAAATATATTGTTATACATAAACGACTCTCACAAAACAAAAGCTTATTT
Organism: Delia radicum; assembly: GCA_021234595.1. Taxonomy (NCBI): domain Eukaryota; kingdom Metazoa; phylum Arthropoda; class Insecta; order Diptera; family Anthomyiidae; genus Delia; species Delia radicum. The sequence goes on along the minus strand of CM037853.1, from coordinate 40,049,875 downwards.
AGTAAATAACAAAATTTAGTTTAGCAACTTTATTGCTGATGTTAGCAACTTTGTCTGCTAGGATCCTCCCAGCAAACGAGTTGCTAATATTACAAACTTTTTTTTGGGTGTACTAGTATATAAGACTTTTAGTTTTTTATAGTGAATTTTTTTTGTTCTTTTTATGTTTAATAAATGTTATTAGAAAATAATAAACAAAGTCTTTTAATTTTTTTCTTGAGAAAATATTAATCGCTGTTCACCACTTATTACACTTCTTCCTGGTAAGCAATTATAGTCCTTCCTTGTAATGCCTAAAATCAGTAGTTATTTTAGCACCTATTAAGAACTAGTTATAATTGTCCTTATTAATAACTAGTTATTTTATTGCCTATTAATACCTTCTTATTTAGGTACATGTTAATACGTACTTATTTTTGCACCTATAAATAAATCCTTATTAACATCCTTACAAGTAATACGTCATATAATGGCTTTAAGCATTACTTTTGATGCTACAAATAAGAAATGAAATAAGTACTTATGTGTAACTGGCGATTTCACTACATATTTTGTAACGTATTATTTTTGTCCCTATATGTAAGCACAAGTCAAGGCCTTGCCTCCTATGACACCCCCATGTTAAAATCAGGTGTTCTTGGCCTCAACTATAAGTACTTCTGATTCTTGTTTTCTTCTTACATTTCCCATTCTATGGTAATAGCAAGTTTTCCTGGGTTATTTATAATCGTTTCTTACTTGTATAAAAATCACAAAATAACTTTTTGAAAAAATAAAAATAATATTTTGAAATATTTTTGTTTGTAGAAAATAAAATCAAAAATATTTTAAAAAGAAATATTCGACAAACAAACAATTTTTTGAATAAAAGTTATAACTATTAACGTCCCTGGTTTTAAGTGAAATTAAAACTGGATTTCTGTTAAAGAACTATAGTTCAATTAAGCTTAAAAATGTGTATATTAATGACTATTAAATTTAATCGAGGGGGTGTCTGAGCTTTTTTCGACATTCGTAATTTTTAGGCTTTTATGTGACTTTTTCCGAAGAGCTTTTTTGACCTATATTTTAAATATTTTAAATAAATGGTAACCATAAGCCACTACTTAGGCAATATTGGTATTCAAATTTTTGTTTTCTCGAGTACATCAAAACTGTTTTCTAAAAATTTTAATTGCATTAGTTTCTCACATGTTTCCATATAAAAATGTATAAACTTTGGCCTCACCTTTTAACCCTTAAACATGAGATTGGACAGCAAAAAAAAAATACAGGTGACCGAAAACATAAAATCAACCACTCGATTTCCTCCAACCCATCTGATGTCAACCAAATTTGGTATACAAAATGTATCATGTAACTATAACCTCGTCCAAATGTAGGATAGCGAATCCCAGCAGATCTTGAAATATGGCGTTTCAAAAAATGAAATATGGCGTTTCAAAAAATATTCAAACATTTAAAAAAAAGTAGTCGCACATAATTCTTCTTATCTTTCTAGCGGTTTAAGCTTCGAGAGTGGCTTTACTTTTACACACAAATTATTCACTTCTCCACGGCAAAATGCATTGTTTTCAAAAACCGCGTTTCAAAATGCTGCATTTAAAAAAACTGGTAAACAAATAGAAATTGTGTACAAATTTAACTAAAACGTCGATAACTCAGAAACATGCAGGAGTACTACATAGGGATTTGGTAACAGTATAGAAGAAGAATCTATAATTAACATATATTTTTTCAAAAAATGTTAGAAAACCAGTTTTTTGAAATACGGCGGTTTGAACAACGGTTTTTGAAGAAATGCATTTGCCGGCAATAAGTGAATTATTTTTGTGAACCAGTAAAACCACGACTTAAGTAACCTTTTAAATGAGGCGTCAATTACTCTTGTAGCTTAAAGCGTTAAAAACATTTTGCAAAACTTTTATTTTTATTTTTCAAAAAATTATTTTTTTTTTTTACTATATTTAGTATTTTTTTTTTGAATTTTTATTCATAAGTTTGAGTCCCGAAAGAACTCCACATATTAATTTAGTAACGGCATAGTGGAATAAATTATAATTAACTTATGTATATATTTCTGAAAATTAAAAAAAAAAATTTTTAAAAATACAGCGATTTAAACCGCGGATTTTGAAAAAATTAATTTTACCTTTAAAGCACGACAACAGTGGCATTAAAATCAGGTACCACGGAATCGTAGTTTTCGTAGAATCGTAGCTTTAATTGTTAAGAAGATATGGACGATTAAGTACGACTTATTTTTGTTAAATTTTCTACTTTTTTCGTATTTTAAAACGCTATATTTGCACAAGCGTTTGAGCTAACAACCCAAAACATGTACGGTGACACATTTATAGTGTCCGAACGAACGTACGTTTTTTTGACGAATCCGTAGCTGAACTTTTTAACTTATTTCTTAATTTAAATAAAACGTGAATTTTGGTTGATTTTGACAACGATATTTGAAAAATTCAAAAAAAAGAAATATTTCAACATGATTCAAAATTTCAAAACAAGCTAATTTAGACAGTTTTGTTAAAAAATATTAAATAATGAGTTCAATTATTCACTGTTGAAAAAAATGGGTATGTTTGAACTTTTTTATTTTTACTTAAATATAATAACGAACTTAACACAAACTCTAGTGTTTGTACTCAAAACTAAAGAATTAAATCTGAAAATGTACTCAATTTCGTCAAATACTCGGTGTTCGGCCGAACTCCGAAGCCGACTACTCGGTCGAACACTACATATTTATATGACGCTTACCTTCCATACCAAGTTTGGGTAAAATTGAAGGGGGTAAAGGTTGAAAATTACATATTTTTCGATGGTTTTATATGAGTCGGGTTTACTATAATTTTTTTTTTTTTCCTTTATCAAATATCCAAATTTCATAAAGATCGGAGAGAACCCATCGGAAGACTCCCCTTGTCAGTGAAGAAATTTTCTACAAAATCCTATTAGCAAACGGTTTTTTGATGCAAATCATTAAATTGTGTAGCATGGTGTTAAAACTATATAAAAAAATGTTTGTAATAAAAAGAATTCATTGTATTCTAAACAAACAAATATTTATCTTATTTATAGAGTGAAGTGGAGGATTATGGACACAAAGATATATGTATCGTAAGATAGGTACTACCCCAACCTACCAAATATACAATACACACATTTTAAAATCTGTTTCATTTCGTACAAATACATTTTTTTTTTGCTATTTTATGAATGAATTAATATTTATGTATATTTTATTTTTTTTTTTGATGAAATTTTAATAGGGAAACCTCATTCATGTATTGTATTTTAATATGTGGTCGGTCTGTGGTCATTCATTATTTAGTGGGTCAATAAAACTATACGACTTAAATGATAATAATAATAATATTGAAGAAGATTTACAATCAATTCATATTTAATTACATATATAAATATAAATAATAATGCTTTAAGAATATTAATTTATTACTTTTTTCTTTATATTTTTTTTTTAGTTTTTAAAATCGTATTTAATATAAAGGGTGTTTTTTATAGAGGTATAGAACTTTGAAATGGAATAAAACAAAGATGAATTTTTTAAATTGACGTGAAATTTACTTTATTCGAAATTTTTTAATAATTTAAATATGATTTCTGGCATATGACCGCCACGGCTGGCTCGGACGTAGTCTAATCTGGAAGTCCAATTTTCGATGAATTTTTCCAACATTTGTGGGCGTATATTGGCAATAACGCGGAGAATGTTGTCCTCTAAGTGGTCAATCGTTTCGGGCTTATCGCCGTAGACTATCGACTTCACATATCCCCACAGAAAATAGTCTAGCGGCGTTAAATCCCACGATCTTGGAGGTAAATTCACGGGTCCAAAATGAGAAACTATGCGGTTACCAAACGTTTCCTTCAATAAATCAATTGTGGCACGAGCTGTGTGACATGATGCGCCGTCTTGTTTTAACCACAGCTCCTGCACATCATGGTTGCTCAATTGATGAACGAAAAAGTCAAAAGTAATCATGGCTCTACAGCCGTCACCATTAACTGCAATGTTCTGACCCGCATCGTTTTTAAAGAAGTACGGACCAATGATTCCACCAGCCCATAAAGAACACCAAGCAGTCAGTTTTTCTGAATGTAACGGTGTCTCAGCATACACTTGAGGATTATCATCACTCTAAATACTGCAGTTTTGTTTATTGACGTATCCATTTAACCAAAAGTGAACTTCCGTAAAATGGAAGTAGTGCGCGATACTTATTTCGAAAAGAAACATGATTTTCAAAATAAATTTTCTCAATTTGGAAGCGTTTGTGGGCGTTGTGGTGTAATGATTAGCGCGTTGGACTGTTACACAGATGGTCCCGGGTTCGATTCCCTGTGACGACAACATCAATTTAGAAAAAATAATATGTATGAGTTTTCTATCACATTTTCTAGCCCATAGCACTTAACCCCACCGAAGTAAAAAAAAAAAAAAAAAAAAAAAAGCTTCAATAAATTCGCGTTCTAAGACTTATCATCTCACGCAATTACAGTGTTTGTAATGTTTAAAGCCCTTCATCTTTCACCACCTTTCATCTCTCCACATTAATTAATAGGAAAAATAAATAAAAAAAAAAAAAACATAAATCACTTGACAGCTGACAAAATGACCGCCAGTTAAAAAAGTGTTGCCAATTTAAAGTTCTATACCTGTATAAAAAACACCCTTTATTATAAATAAAGGTTTAATGTAAATCATATGTTTTTTCCCTATATTTCAAACGGAACTTTTTATGTATATTCAACTTCCGCTGGTAAACGTATTCCGTTCCCCCTGTTATTAAATTAATTGAAAATTGTTAAAATATTCGCGTCTATTTGTACTTGTAGCATTCAACTCTTTAATTTTTATTATAATCTCACTAAATTTGGTTATAAAAACTTTATATTTTATTGAAAATTGTTTTTGTTGAATGCTATTATATCCATTTTATGTTAATTATCTTTTTGTTTGATTTATAAATGGACAATTCTTTGTAATTGTATAATAAATGTAAGTTGTTGCATTGAATATTAATTATTTTAAGTTTTGTTAACTTTTGTTAACTTTTGTTTAACAAAAAACGTTATAAGGTCTAGGGTAAAAATGATTTTAAATACAAAAGAAAATTTATTTTAAAATATTAATATGGTCTATTACGTTTTCATATTATCTTTATCCAATAAATTAACTCGCCTTAAAGCTATATTCATTAAATTGGCCGCAATTGCGTCAAATACGAGTAATTATTTTATTATCTGAAATTATGCTATTTCGGCATGAATAATAGCGGTATTCATTCTTGGTAGTACGTAACCCTTGTAGATCTGGTTAATGGTGTGCGTTTGATAAATTTATCAGAATTTACCAGAACCAGCAACAAAATGTATTGTACTAAAATGTACCACGCTGTGGCGAAATACCACAGAAAAAACTGTGGCAAACACTGTTCTGCCGTCCAAAAAAAAAAAAAATATTTTGTCTTAACTATTGGAAAAACTTAAAAATTAATAAAAAAAATTAATAAAAAATATTGAAAAACCCAGTTTAAAATGAAAGCATTTTGCATTAAAAATTAAAAAATTTGTGACTTTTTTCTTTTTCTGTTAATTTTGACATTTTTCTTAAATTAAAATAATTTTTGATACATCATCAGCTGATTTATAAATTTACCATACATTAAAAAAAGGCACTCACGCTTTGTTGTGAACAAATCGTAGTAAATATAACACCAAGAATGAAAACCACTAGTAAATAATTTTTGTAAAGGGATTGTTTTTGTACATAGATACCCTCCACAGTGTATATACTACAAATGAAGCAAAAAAAAAACATTATCGAGGTGAAAAAAAAAAATGTTTGAGGTGGAAAACTTTTTTGGATGTAAAAAAAATATTTTTGTGGTGAAAAAACATTTTTGATAGTGTCCGACCGAAGACTTAGGCCAGAAAATACTTTTTGTATTAATGAATCGTTTTCATTGAAGTGGATTCATTGATTTAATGAAAAAATTCATTAACTGAATGAAAATTCATTAATGTTGTTAATTTTTTCAATAATTTTTTTTATGATTTTTTTATAATTTCATAAAATAAATTCATTAAAATAATGAAATTTTTTTGAATTTTTTCAATAATTTTTATAACTTGTAATATGCAAAAAAAAAATTTTTATGTGGTTATGTGTTTCTTTGGATATGACCCAACTCATTGGCATAGTACTTTTTGGAATGTTGCCTAGAAACGTGGTAAAAAAGGTGCTAACTTGGGGAAATTCTCCCACTTGGCGACATTGCCAAGCCGCTAAAGCTAAGAACTTGAAATTTGGTATGTGGGAGCAGGAGCAGACTTCTGTATAGAGCGGATTTCCTACGGGGAGGAGCAGTAAGGGCAAAAATATTCCCCTTGGCGATCTGGGCAAACCGCTGAAGCTAAGAACTGGAAATGTCTAATCAGGAGTAGACATCTGTATAGAGCAGATTTTTGGAAATTCCTACGGAGAGGGGCAGTCTATAAATTTGGTATGTGGGTATCACGAGTAGATATCTGTATTGACGTTATTTTTGGAAGTCCCACGGGGAGTGGTAAAATGGGGAAAATCCGCCTTGGCGGCCTGGTCAAACCGCTGCTGCTAGGAACTTGAAATTTGGTACTTCAGTTTCTAAATAGGAATAGATATCTGTATAGAGCCCATTTTTGTAAATTTCTACGGGGAGGGGCTTAAATGGGAAAAGTTTTACCCTTAGCGACTTGACCGCACAACTAAAGCGAGGAACTTGAAGTTTGGTATGTGGGTACCTTATCACGATTGATCGGATTTCTTGGCAATTTCCAAACCCTTGCTGCTACACTCAGAGAAAAAGCTTCAACATATTTACGAAAAACTCTAGCGTTGATCCCAACAAGATTTTTTTCATCTTTTACATCAATTCATAATTAGTGATTTCTATTTGTAAAAGTAACATTTAATTATGATCTCAAACCTGACAATTCAAAATGATATGCAATTTATGAAAAACTTCATAAATGTGATAAAAACTTCATTGATTTTAGTCCAATGTAACACTTCATAAATATGATGAAGCTGTTTCAAAAAAGGGAAAACTGATGACAGGCATCTTTAAATTTATGAAATGTTTCATAAATATAATGAAGAAGTTTCATGACTTTTTTGAATTGCTTTACAAATGCTATTAAATATTTCATAAGTAGAATGAAGTAGTTTCATAAATTTTAATGAGTTTTATACTTGTGAAATGTTTCCTAAATATTATGAAACGTTTCATAAACGTTTCATATTATATTAAAAAAATACTATTCCAATTATGTTTCAGCCTTAAATTGAAAATTATATTTTCTAAACTTCAAATAAAACTTTCAATAAAAAGCAAAAAATTTTTTTCACAAAGTTTATGAAACTTTTTATGAAATGATGAAGGTCTATGAAACATTTGTCATACATTTTTGTGAAACTTTTCATAGTAATAATGAAAACTTCCTAAATATGACGAATAATTGATGACAAACTATTTATGAAACAATATCATCAATATGATGAAACTTTTTTCTCGAGTGTAGGAACTTGAAATTTGGTACGTGAGTTTATAATCATAAGTAAACATCTGTATAGAGCGGATTTTTGAAATTCCATCGGAGAGTTAAATAAGGGGCGAAAGTCATCCCTTTGGTCAGAAATTTGAAAATTAATATATATTTCTTCAAATATAAACCAGCTCACTTATATAGTTTTTGTGAAAGTGGTAAAAATAGGGGTTAATGTAGGGAAAAATCTACCTTGGCGGCCAGGCCAAAACCCTAAAGCGAGGAACTTGGAATTTGGTAAGTGGGATCCTTATTACGAGAATTACGACTAAAAGGTTGAAAAAGTCTCTAACTTGTCGGAATTGACAAACCGCCGAAGCTAGGAACTTAAAATTTGGTATGTGGGTTTGAGCAGGGACAAAAAAGGTAAACTTTTACCTTTTCAGGAGTAGACCTCTGTGTAGAGTGGCCAGAAGTTTGGATTTTAAAATGTATGCCCAAGATCGTGGTAAAAATAGGGTTCAAAGTATGTAAATATATCCCTTATTTAACAGCTTAAGGGAGGATCTTGAAATATGGTATGTGGGTTCCTGATCCCGTGTAGACATAAAAGAGATTTTTGAAAATTCCTTCGGTGAGGGCCGTCAAGGGGAGTTCCCTGGCCAAACCACTTAAGCGACGTACTTAGTGTGTGGGTCTTTTATGACTAAACGTTATAAATTTAAATCATATGTTCCCTAGAAAAGGTCCTAAATTACTGTTAAGGTTCTTTTAGAATTTAAACGAGGAACGTAATAAAAATGTTGGTACAAAGGCGAAATTTATTCCTCCTTCATATTTTACAAAGAACTGCGTAAAATTCGGATTTATTTGTGGAAATTCCTGCTCATAAAAGTCGCTAAAGTCATAATCTTAAAATTTAGTTGGTCAATGCACACATCACAAACCGTTAAAGGAACTTATAATGTAGTGCAGGCATCCGCTACTACTGGGTATTAAAAAATTGTTACACTGAGGGCCAAAAAGAGGAAGTCTTCCTCTTAACGCCCTGCACAAACGATTTCGAGGTATGGATTCATTTATTGAATATATATTTTGGGTTTTTATAAAATCTTGGTATAAATGGGGCTTAAAAGAAATAAATTCCACCTTTAATGACCTATGCATTTTCTTAAAGGTAGAAATCTGAAACTTGAAATCATAAAATCATCCAATTTAAAAGGATAAACCAATTTATTGAAACAAATTCTAATTAATTTTTTATTCTAATATATTCAGATATACTACCGGTAACGAAGTATAGGGCTTTTAAGCTTGTACATTTACAATATTGTTTCCGTAAAGACTACTGAATATACACATTAAATTAACTGAAAATCAGTTAAAAAGGACAACTTACTTCTCGTTTAATTTTTAGTTTATTTTCAACTGTTGAAAAATTAATTGACAAAATAGATTGTTTTCGTTTAGTTCAATACTCAATATAATATAACAACTTTTTGTTTTAAATATAAAATTTTATAAATTTTAACTATTATTTGTTTATTTTGTTTATTGAATAACAGACAGAAAGTTAAAAAATATATTTCTTTGTTAATTTAACTGTATATTGAAACAACTTTAACGATTAATTTTAAAATAACTGTTGAACTTTTATGGAAAAGTTCTTGTGAGTGTAATATAACAAAAATAATGTTTGTAAGGTGGTTGACAGTTCCTCTTAGCACGGAATGCTCCTGAAAGAGTTCAGTGGCTTGTTCTAGGCTAGTTCTGCGGCATGTCAAAAGCGGTAACTTTCATCCCCCTATTGCAAAGTTTTAAATAACCCTATGGGGAATGGGACCGGTTCTGCGTGTGCCACAGCATAGGTCCCTTCGTGCCAGAGACCGGTCCTCTGCTACCCTATGCAAACAACTGGCAACTTTAACATTGGCTTGTCATAGGAGGGGGTCATTTGTCCTGCTTTAAGTCACATAGTGGCATGCCACAGGGCTAACCAAAGATGAGCATACCCACAAGACTGTCGCAAAAGGGCCATGTCATATAATAAACGAAAACTACACAGCTTCCAATGGGTAAAATTCTGGCCAACTGGCTTTTTCTTGTTAATAAGCATTGTGGTTAAGTGGTATGTCCTCCCTTTACCATTCACAGGAATTGTAAGTTTAGGACAATTGACACTGCTTAACCCACTTCAGTATTAAATTATACCAGTCCTGTGATAAGTCCTTCTTTAACCAGTCACTTTCAGTTCAATTGACTCCTCATTCCCCATAGGGAAGTGACAGGTCCATTTTATATTAAAGGACCGGCTCTTTAGCAGCTCACATAAATTTACCATAGGGTTGAAACATTTTTAAGTTAAGTTAAGATTTTTTGTTAAAAGAAATTTAGAAAATCATGACAAAATTGTATAACAATTGTCACGTTTTGTAAGAATAATAAAAGCATGAGTGTTAATGTAGAATTATTAATTAAAATTTTTTTCAAGAAAATGATTAGTGAAAAGAAAGTAGAGTAGTAGTGTTTACTAATAACTAAATTTTACCTAAATTTATTTGATATTTTCCTGTGTCTCGTTGTGGTATTCTGTGTAGTGTGCCTAAAATAGAAGGGGAAAAGAAAAAAAAAGTATTTTAAAATATTATATAACAAAAAAAAAAAAAATTTAAAACTACTTGAAACTATACACTAATAATATATTTATTAGAGTTCGTCACGAAAATTTTATTTTGGGATATCATCACTTTTATTACGTCACTATCAACTTCTTCAAATTTCAACTTCTTAAACAAACTCTGATTTTGGGTCCCTTTTCCTACAGAGCAAAAGGAACTGTATTCATATGAAATTTGAATTCACCTTTCGATTCGACACCAAAAATTATTTAAAAAAAAACTTTTTCCCCCGTTTTTAAAGTGAATCATTTAGGAAATAGAGTGAGAATAATGCAAAAAGGATAATGCTTTAGGATAACCCAGTAAAAAGTTATTAAGGCCTAGTTTTTGGGATGTCAATTAAACTTAGATTCTTGGTCTGTTAAGTTAATCTCAAAACAAAATTAAACTGAATTTAACTGGGCCTACTGTTTTCAATTCTAGTTTAAGCTGAGAATAATGCAAAAAGGATAATGCTTTAGGATAACCCAGTAAAAAGTTATTAAGGCCTAGTTTTTGGGATGTCAATTAAACTTAGATTCTTGGTCTGTTAAGTTAATCTCAAACAAAATTAAACTGAATTTAACTGGGCCTACTGTTTTCAATTCTAGTTTAAGAAATATCAAATTACACGATGATGCCACATTGATTTTGACAAAAATTTTAATTTCCGGTTGGAATTGCCCTAAAAAAGTGGTAGCGTTTTATTTTTTATTTGTAAATACGTTACAGTGTGGCATCACTTACACAAATTATTATCTAAAAGCTGTTTTTTGTTGACAAATTTATACTTTAGTTTAACTGGCCAACCAGGCTGAGTTAAACCAAATTAAAAAAAGTTATACCCAAAACAAAAAAATAAAAAGGAGAGAAAAAAACAAAAAACCTGTATTGAATATCCACCAAAGGTGGGCCTTGCACATAACAAACAAGTTTTCAATTTATTTTTTGATCAACGGTGATAATCTTTTACTTCTAGCTAATATATATATTAGTTCTCATGTAGTGAGTAAACTAGTGTATATGAATGTTTGATGTTTGGCTTGGGATTGTTACCTCTTTCAAAACGTGTTCTGATAATGGCAACCTAGAAAATTCCCGAAATAGATCTATTAACACATTCCCGAAAGGATCAAATAATAAATTTGAAAACAAAAAAACTCTATAGATTATTTGTTAGGACAATATCCTAATAAAGAAATATAGAGTATGGCCTCGAACTTGAATAATTTTCATTTTCATTGCTAAATTAAAAAAAAAATATAAACCACATTTGAAAAACAAAATTCTAGGTTTAACTAAAGCTTAACTAACAAACACATTTAATCTACATCTTAAAAACTAAGCCTATATTTTCAAAATGTTGTCTTTACTAAAATGCAATATTTTATTGACTAAAAACTTTTTAACGGGCAGCGATATATCGAAAATTTTTGTACCATTATCCACAGTTGGTTAATACATTTTAATTGTGTGTGATTGAAAAAGAGAGTTTTCCGTCTAATCTCTCGCCTGAACGGTGCACTTTAAAAACTGGAAAAAAGTTTTTTTAAAAAACTTTTGGTGTAGAATCGAATGTCGAGTTCAAATTTCATATAAATACATCCCTTTTAGCCTGTAGTAACCATAAATCAGCGTTTTTTGGTCACCGCTTGCATGTGGAAAAAAAATTATTACTCCATTTCTTTCATTGATGCAGAAACCGTAAAAAAGTGATGATATCCCAAGATCAAATTTTCGTAACGAACTCTAATATTGATGTACAATATAAAATTAAATGACTAAAAGTGAAGTTGAACATTATGCATTCATTAAATTTAATTTAATCTGATCTAAATTTTAATTTTATAAAAATGTTAAATGAAGGAAAAAACTAAATGAACGAAAATAACTTATATAGATTTAAAGCTTTAGACATTGTTCTTAATTTCATAATATTGTAAACATTTTAAGTATTTCAAAATGAAAAAAAAAAAGTTTTAGAGACAAAATAATCTTAAATGATTATATGCATAAGTGCAAGTGATTTAGGAGTCTTTACGAAGCATACAAAATTCAATGGTTGAATAAATAAATGAATGAATGACAGAATGATGTTATTAGAGAAAAGTAACAAATCCTAAATATAAACACACTTTACTCTATATATTTAGTGAAACTTTTCAGGTCACTAACCTGAATGTAAATGTTTACACGGAACAAAAAAAAAAAAAAATGGGATTTTACCGGGGAGGATCTTTGCGTAGTGTAAAATTTAATATTTCTGAGTTTAAATAAACCAAATTAATACATTTTATAAACAAATTGTTTAAGAATAATTCAAAATCTTGCAATTTTGTTATAAAAAATATTGTATAATCTTTAGGCGTTTAATAAGAAAAAAAATAAAGCACACTTTAAGGATTATTTAAAAAAAAAATCTCATTGCAGATTTTAAATTAAAAAAAAAAAATATCATAGTTCAATATCATCGCAAATTTGAATCATACTTTAAGCTGCTTAATAGAATGTCCCTTAAAAAGCGATTTGTTGATTTTTCGTTCATTAGCACTTGTTTCACTTAATTTACTAATGTTTATGAAAAAGTTTGAAGTGGAAAATATATTGCAAATGGAAAAATACTTTGATATTTTATAAATTTTAAACAAACAAAAATTTGGTTGGAATTTGTACAATTGTCCAATCCAGACTTTCAGAAAAAAAAATCACGTTTTCTTATTAATTTTTTCATAAAAACCTATTTAAAAAATAAATGGTATAAAATTTTTTTTTAGTCCTACACTTCTCAATTGAAACTAAAAAAAAACAAATTTCAGTTTTCTTTATTATGGCAAAAAAGAACTTTTCATATTGATTTGCCAACTCTCCGTCCACCTTTCGAAATAAAAAATGACCAATCGAATATTGACGTTATCATTTCAGTGTTGGCATATCACTTATTTTACCATTGTTGCCGATGCTTTCCCGACATTTAAAAAAACAAACGGCCAACCGAAGATTGACGTTATCATTTCAAGGTTGGCCCAACACTTTAATTTTTGAAAAGCGGACGTTTTGCCAATGCTTGTACCACCACATGCAGTTCTTTGCCAACTCTTTGCCGTTTGTATTTTTCTACCTGGTCTATTTTCCTGATATCAACACAATGCAATAGTAGGGGCCATTCCCGGAGTGTTGGCTCAATGTAAAAAAATTAATAAAAAACGAGATTTTGTAGGAAAGAATCTGTGCGTTGTGTAAAATTGTTTAGTTCTGAATTTTAATTAACAAAACAAAATATATTTGATTTATAATTTGTTTTAAAATAATTCAAAATAATGCAATTTAGTTATGAAAAATGTTGCATAATCGTTAGGCGTTTAATAAAAAATAAAGCATAATTTTAGGATTATATAAATTTAAATCTTATTTTAGATTTAAAATATTAAAAAAAATATTTATCTGAACTCAATATCATCACACAATTTGAAGTATAATTTAACCTGCTTACTAAGATGTTCCTTAAAAAACGGTTTGACAATTTTCACCACCCCAACGCCAAGATTAAAAAAAACACAAAAATTTGATAAAAAATTGTCGCACTTGAAAATAATCTCAAAATTGTAAATAAAAAATATATTCAAAATTTAAAGAAAATCGCAAAAAACATCAAAATTAAAAAAACTATGAATTTAAAACTAAAACGAAAACTAAAACTAAAAGACCTAGAAAAAAATGTCGACTTGACTGGCTAGATTCTTCGATCGCGCTTTTCTCGACAACTGAGCATCGCAAAGCAAAAAGGTAATTTATTTGGAACATAGCCTGTAACTCAAAAACTGAAGTAGATCAAATTACACGGACAACTGTTTTTCTCTTGGCGAAACTTTATTCAAAAATCGACTAAATAAAAATTAAAACGTCCATATCTTGAAAACTAAAAGACCTAAAGAAAAAATGTTTGCACCATTGGTCAAAACTCAACCCAAACGCTTGATTGGTCATCAAGAAGAAATTTAGAACCGGTGTTCTTTGATCGTGTTTTTCACGAAAACCAAGTATCGCTTTATTTATTTGGAACATCGCCTGCTTCTCGAAAACTATAACTCGTCCCCATTACTGCCGTACTGACCCTAAATTTAGACTTTATTGGCTAGATTTTGAGATCAAAATTAGCCATTTTTTTTTTTAAATTTTATCTTTTTTTTTAATTTTGTAGATTTTTCAGATTTTGCAATTTATTTTTATTTTTTTTTTTTTTTTAGCGATTTTTGGGAATACCTGAATAAAAATGATTTTTAATAACATTGGAAATTATAGGCCCAACTAGCTTTATTAAAAACGATTTCTTCCATTTGGAACCATTTGAAATAAACCTGTGCGGTGTTATGACAAATTGTTTTTAATGGACATCCTACTCCTTACATTTTACAGAATAACCAAAAAAAAAGTTAGCATACTTTTAGTTGCAATATCGACTTAGATTTTAAAGCATACTTTAAGGTGCTTCAATTTTGTGTACATAATGAAAAGGGGTCTTAATTTCTTTAAAGAAAATCTTGAAAACAATTTCTTTAAAATTCATTAAATATCCTTGACATTTTTCCTTATTTGAAATATTATGTTCATAATAATGATGGAGCCATATGAGAAAATCTTTTTAAGATTGTATAAGATGTTTTAGCATGTTTTTTGCGATAACAAATCTCTATGTTGTTTATCTTTACTGTTTCTGAAAACAAAAGAAATATAATGTTAAAAATTGATAAATTTTTTCAACGGATTTTTCTTCGTTTAGTTTTCTTTACGTAAAATGCAAAAAAGTGTTTTGAGACGTGCTTGATATATTGTCGCATGATTATATTTTATGAAGCTACAAATTTTATTTTCTCCATCTGATGGGGGTTTTTTGGATTACTTTTAATGCACTACAATGTGTGCATAAGTGCTCATCAAAAGTACATTTATCAGAATGTGGTAGTTTATCTGGTGAATATAAATTTTCTTATAAAAAAAAAAATAATAAATGGAGATTAACAAAAGAAGAAAAACCTAAACGAGATAATAAGTAGTACAGGGTGTCCCAAAAAAATTGTTGTTTTTTGCTCAAGCTTAATTTGAATGCTTAAAAAGTAAAGTATTTATTAGATTTATTGCATATATTTTGAAAATAACGCTTTTTAACTTTTAAAGTTTTTCCGAAGATTGAAAAAAACTAATGACTCGACGAAAAAAGTTTATATATAGCCATATATAGCGTGCTATAACTTGATGTAATTATATATAATTTTATACGTCGTCATATGTAAGGATATATATTCACATCTCATACTTATTTTTACGAAAATTTCTAATATAGCGCTATATATCGTCATATATCATTATATCTCATGTTTTTATCTCTTCATATATACTTGATATAGCTAAATATGAGATCATATAGACTTCAATTTATAATTATATATACACTCATAGAAATAAACCCGTAAAAAAAGCAGAAGAAAAAACTACAAAAAATTTGTTAAAATTGACCTTGCACAAAAAACTGCTAAATTGTGCAGGCAACATTAAAAAAAAAGCAAAATTGAACTCAACAGCAACATAAAGAAAAGAAATATAACTCAAATGACAAAAAAGAACGAAAAGAGCGACATACCTAAAAGAGCTGAAGATTACAAACTAGCTCACTAGTTCAAAGCAAAGACTAGTTCAATTGAACTAGGTCGTTCACGAACTACCCAACTCTATTTCCTTTGGAAAAAACCTCATATTATAAGGGCCTCTTTCCATAAAAAATTCTGAGTACTATTTCCTACAAAAATATTCTCAGATTCTGTGTTTTTTTTTTTAAGAAGGACCCTTAGATTCTATGAACTTTTCATATTGAAAAACTTAATATTCTAAGAATTGGAAAAAATGCTTAGAGTCTGAAGTTTTCTCTAACGGGAAAGGTCTTCCAACTTTGATTTTTTTTTTTTTTTGTAGGAAAGTTCTTAAAAATGCCTTAAAACCCAAACATTATTGCACTCAGCATTTTGAGAAATTTTAAACATAGATTCTGCTTAAGTATTCAACTCCAAAATATACCAAGTTTTTTAATTTTTTTTATAAAATTTCATCAATCTTTAAAAAATAGCATATTACTACAATTTAACATGGAAATGGTCGACTTTTATACTGCACGATTTTTCTCGAAACACTTTCATATTTTAAATGAGTTATCTTTGAATATAGTCAATTCATAAAAGTGTTGAATTAAAAAAAAATAAATGTGAACTAATCGAGTTTTATCGAGTAGTTGTTGGCCCAGGACACAATGTTCATCCGAGTGAATATTCTTTAGAAATTTACCTTTATATACATTTGCTATACTTATCTTTAATATTTAACTTTTTACATTAGTTCATACGAACACTTTCGCTACTCGAGGTACAAACCGAGTAGTTCAAACTCGCAAACTACTCCAGTATCGGGTTTCAGGGTGTACTCGGGCTACTCGAGTTTTATCGTAGGCACTGGTGCCTATCACATAGTGATAGGTAAAAACTTTGCAAAAAAAGTTATAACCCTAATGGACACACACAAATGAACGGATATCTCCAGATGGATTCAAAATGTTATTATGAGACCAGAATGTAATAGCATTTTTAGTTACAAACATAACACCCTGTACCCAGCGAAAAATAGTGCTTCCAAAAAGCGCTTGTGGAAGGCCTTCTTTGAACCCGAAGCGCTTGCTGAAGGCTTTCCAGAAGGCATGATTTTTGTTCGCGATGTCCCACTTGGTAGGTCTCTTTTAAGCAGGTGAGAAGCGCTTCTATCATGTGATCTAAGAATCACATGATAGAAGCGCTTCCGGAAGATCTTCCAGAAGAGGTTCCCGAAGCGCTTCCAGAAGAGCTTTGAGAAGCGATTCTTCCTTCAGGGAAGCACAATATAATGCCTTCCAGAATTGCTTCATAGAAGGCCTTCTTTACTGCTTCATTGCATGCCTTCTTCACTGCTTCTTTTCATGCCTTCTTTACTGCTTCAAAAGAATGCCTTCAGGGAAGCACAATATAATGCCTTCCAAAATTGCTTCATTGCATGCATGACGGCGAAGCGCTTCTTTGGAAGCACTGAAAAGAAGTTACTGCTTACCAAATCGAAATTATTTTTTGCTGGGTACCGTTGTATGTTGGTTTAATCACCTTTAGTATAAAAACATTACGAGCAAGTCATAATACAGAAAATTAAATGACACCAACAAGTATGTCAAAAATATTGCTACAGGCATGACACCGCTTTCCGATTTTTAGAAGAGTTTAGTATCATGTTTAAATTTACTTCTGTGGTATGGCATCATGTGTCAATTGCTCTCTCCTATAGTAACGCCATCTAAATATCACAGGTCTATTTATTACAATGGGCCGGTTATGTGGCCGTTCACATAAATTCCACATAACCAAAAAAAAACATTAAAAACCCATTTCAATCACGAAAACCACCAATTCAATAACTGTAATTGCTGAAATTCTCCCAAACAACAAAAATTGTTTAATCTATTACAAAAATAAATACTATAATATTGTATACCTTCACAAAAAGCAAAAAAAAAATTGTTATTGCCATACCAAATGTTTTGTTGCCATACCAAATGTTTTGTTGCCATACCAAATGTTTTGTTTTTATAAAAGTTGCCATACCAAATGTTTTTTTATAGCTTGCATTTTATAACATTGCATTTAAAACGGCATATAATTCTCATTTAGTAAACAGATTTATTTATACTTATGTGAACAAATTCACACTGATTCTTTTTTCAATTTTTATTTCTTTCTATTGAAACGTACACAGAAAAAATTATCAACCTAAAATATCTAATTAAGATTTGATTTGAATTTAATTTGTTTCTAAACAAATATTTAATTGAATCAATTAATATTTTAATTGATTTTTAAACATATAAATACATATTTTATTTTAGACGCAATTATCATATAATTTTTGATACACTGTATGCATAAATAGAAAATTTTCAGTATAAAATACCAAATACATTTGAAGTTATCAAACAAAACAAGCACACACACAAACAGACTCAGCATTGCAAAAAACACACATGCCAATGTATAGATCACACCCTTTTTTTGTGAGTATCATATTTTTTTTTTTGTAGAAGTTATTTATAACTTTTTTTGCTTCTTAATTTTAATAAAAGGTTTAATTGATAGTATCATTGCCGTGATAGGTGCAAAATCAATTAAAATATAAATTGATTCAATAAATTTTTTAATTGAAACCCGTTTTTAGTTTTTTTCTGAGTATGGCAACATTTTTTGTTGATTTTTTTTTAAATAATTTTTAATTTATTTTTAGCATTAAATCACTTTATCAATTTAAAGATAATGTTTTAGAATAAATTAATAAAGGGTCCGCCAAATTTTTTTGAACTCCTTAACCAATTGGACTTTGTATGGCGAAATACCAAGGTCTTTATGCAAAATTCGTCTCAATGATGTCTCCGAAATGTTCAATTGTTGAGAACGACGGTGAATTGATGTTGATGGCGCTTCACGCACACTTTCTGCCACAGCAGCAATATTCTCCGGTGTACGCACTGTTTTTGGCTTTTCACGCTTTGGTTTATCGAGGAGGAAGACAGTTTCTTTCACTTTTTTCACAAGATAACGAACATACGGACCATATTCATAAATAAATATATAAAATATATATAAATAATTAAAAATAAAAAAAAAAATATTCGTTCAGCGGAAGGATAAAACTAATTATATGTCAAATCAGACATGAGCTAAGTGTTACCATTCAGGTAGTTGAAAAAAAAAGTTAGATGGCGGACCCTTTATTTACATTTAAAGCACTGAAAATAAATTATTTAACTTAATAAAGTAATAAACCTAATGAGAATTAATAAAATCTAATTAAAATGCATTTAAAATATATATCACTAATACATAAACATTTATAAAAAACAACTACATACATAAATATTACAAAAAACAACAACAATGTGTTTTGAGCGATAGTACAAGGTGGCGCAAAAATAAGCTTCCGATGTTTTTTGGCTGTAATTTAAAAAAAAAAATGAAAAACTTTGATTCTTCTTGTGGATTATTTTTATTTGGTATTTTAATTTTTTTTACATCAAGTCGAGAATATAATGTCATGTAAATTGCCGCCGCCACAGTTGATTGTCATTTGAGCCCTTTTTATGGCATTTTCCATCACTTTGGCCAAAACTTCCGGCGATAGGTCCTCACATTCTTGACGGATATTGTCTTTAAGAGCTGCAAGAGTCTAAGGCTTGTTGACATAAACCCGCGACTTCAAAAAGCCCCACAAAAAGAAGTCTGGAGCGGTCAAATCAGGCGATCTTGCTGGCCAGTGCAAATCGCCAAAACGGGAGATTAGGCGTCCGGGAAATGCATCCTTCAGCATATCGGTTGTGGCACGTGCAGTGTGTGCCGTTGCACCGTCCTGTTGGAACCACATGTTTTCCAATCGCAATTCATCAAGTTGCGGCAAAAAGAACTCGTTGATCATTGCTCTGTAGCGCTCACCATTCACAGTAACCGTTTGGCCCACGACGTCTTCGAAGAAAAAAGGTCCGATGACTCCTCCAGCGAAAACAGCACACCATACAGTGACTTTGAGCGGTTGTAATGGCTCTTCGTGGGTTACACGCGGATTTTCAGTGCCCCAGAAGCGTAAATTTTGCTTATTTACGTACCCGCTAAGATGGAAATGGGCCTCATCACTCATGATTATTTTTGATGAAAAATCATCTTCCTCTTGGTGGTGAAATATTCCGCGTTCTGGAGCAGTGTAGCGTAACATTGTTTATTAACGTGTATTTCGCATGTGTTTACTACACAAATGTCAAAACAGAACTGACATTAGGGGCCAATCGCAAATTTTATAGCATTTTCTGATAGGAGGATTACTTTTGCGCCACCTTGTATAAAAGAAATGTCAAGCAAGTTCCGAATTTGAGCAAATACCTAATTGATTCAATTATTTTTTAATTGACAGCATTTAAAATTTTCTACAAATCGATTTAATTGAAAAAAGTAAGGAAATCTTCTTTTCTATGCATGGAGATACTTTGTTTGCCACCTGACGGTACTATTGGAAGTTGTCTATTTATCACAAAGTTTTTTTTTAATGTCCCACGGTAAATCAGCGGATAAAATTGCGTACAGAGTTAAATTTGTAAAAGGTTTTAAATTTTCTTTGGATGTTTCTACTAGAAGCAAGTTCTAAGGATACCGCCTACACTTTTTTTTTTAATAAACTATTTCAATTTGTTTCTTTTGTGATATAGTGACTTTATGTATTATTCTTATTGTCATTTTTTGTTATTCTTCTTTGCAGTTAAGTGCCATATACAAAATTTATTATAATGATAATGTTAAACACTGTCTTTCTTGGGTAATATAAGCTCTATTGTACTTTGAGAAATGTGCATGCATGTATGTATAAGAAATAATATGCACGCATATAGATGCGTCATTTTGTCAACAGAGAGAAAGATATAAATATTATTGTCAAGGACTTAAAAGCGACATGGGGATAGACAGAATTTATGCAAATGTCAAAGGTGAAAACGAAGAATATATTTTAAAGAAGAGTTCTCTTGGACATGCATCACATACGGGTATATTTTAAGGTTGAGGCAAAATTTAAGGACGAAAGTGTCAAACCAAATTTAAAGGTAAAACTGTCAAATAAGGGCTTTTTTATAATAAATTATCAACGTTGCCAGATTTTTGTTAGAATAACTACAAGAAACACTAAAAATAGAGAAAAAGTTCAAAAGTAAATTTCATCTTAATTCAATATCAACTAAGCAAAATTGATTGGCGCTTTAAACGTAGTATGTCATTTGCTTGGATTTGGTGAGTTAAATAAGAGATATTTACAATTAACATTACAAGGCACGAAGAATGTTGCATAATAACTTTTTCTATGTTTTCTGTATTATTCAAGGTAAATTATCACAAATATTTATTTATTTTTATTTTATTAATTAATAATCATATAATTACAAATTATATACTATTACCCTAACCGAGCACTAGCTACTATGGCCTTCGGCGCAGTTGTAGCGAAAACAGACCAGTGCCTCTGGTGGGAATCGAACCCACGACCCCCGCACAGATAAGCCAGCACGCTACCAACTAGCCTACCGGGGCGCACAAATTTTATCACAAATAAATTATAATTTTTCTATTAATTTAGAAAAAATTGTTCATCATCTTTAGCCGAACGAAAAATAACACCTCACAGTAAACTCATTTTATATAAAACTATTAAAAAAATATAAAATTTTCGACCTCTACCCGCTTTAATTTTGTCCAAACTTGGTATGGAAGGTGAATTATAGAAGGTTGTTAGCGGTTGTGGAAATGTAGCGAAAATATCGAAAATTTAACAAAGTACACGCAGAGAAAAAATATAATTGAACATGATTGCGACCACGAAACTATCATATTATGGTCCTAATTATCATACATATCGCACTTGATCAACAAGAGGGTATTAACTCAAAATTTTAAAATTTTCAGTAGTCAAAAAACTGTTTATGGGCACATTTTAACAGAATTTAAAAATCCAAACATATCATAAATAAGCATATTCCATTTGAAAATATATATACATTGTTTTTGTTTAAAATTGTACCACTCATTGCAAAAAAAAAAAATCAATTTTCTGAGTTAATACCATTTTTTTGAAATTTTATCGATTTAAATTTATAGAATAAAACAAATTTTATCAACAAAACAGTATCAACTCAAAATACAACCAAATATAAATAAAACAGTTTGATTATTTTTAACATAAATAAAGGCTCAAATCAAAATAATACCTTTTTTATGAAAATATACGATTCATTTCTATTTGAACTTTTGTATTAACTCGAAATAATACCTTTTTGTTGAAATAAAGGTAATCACTACATTATCATGAAAATGGTCTCAAAAGTGGTTTTCGAGATGAAGGAGTAATCGGAATACGTTGAAATTTTTACAAGAGATTGATGTTTTTAGTTGATTTCTTGAAAAAAGTGATATTTTAAAAATTTCGAGTTAATACCCTCTTGTTGATCAAGGGCGATATGATTCTGGCTGATCATATTATGATTACGAAAGACGATTTCGTTGTCATTTAGAATCATAATACGATTGCTGCGATCATATTATGATTGTTAGGCACTGTAATCATACGCACACAATATTTTTTCCGTAAAGACTACTGAATATACACATTAATTTAACTGAAAATCAGTTAAAAACTGGACTACTTACTTTTCGTTTAAAACAATTGTATTTTTTAGTTTATTTTCAACTGTTGAAAAATTAATTGACAAAATCCATAAAAACAATAGATTGTTTTCGTTTATTTCAATACTCAATATAACATAACAACTTTTTGTTTTAAATAGAAAATTTTAACTGAATATTTTAACTACTACCGAAAGTCCGTTTTTGTTTATTTTGTTTATTGAATAACAGACAAAAAGTTAAAAAATATATTTCTTTGGTAATTTAACTGTATATTCCATTGAAAAAAAACCGATTACCGATTAAACTTTTAAATAACTGTTGATTTTTTATGGAAAAGTTCTTGTGAGTGTAACATGATGCTCTTAAACTACCATAATATGATGCTCTTTTCTCTGTGTGTGGTCGCACTTAACGGTCTAGATCTTTTTAACGGTTAAAGCTTCGTGATTTTTACCACATTTTAAAGCCACTGTTTTGCTTTAAATATGCCGTTGTCAAATTAATATCTGGAGCTCTTACGGGACTCAAAGTTATGGACAAAAATCTAAAAAAAGATACTAAATATAGTAAAAAAAAAGATTTACATAAAAAAAGAATTTATTGATAGAAATAAAAGTTTTGCAAAAGTAGTTGCACATACTTGCCCACATCTTTTAACGGTTTAATGGCGCTTTCTTTTCTGACAAAAATGTAAATTTTTTTTGCACTTTGAACACAAATTTCCTTTTTTTGTGTTCTTTACTAAAATAAGGTGAACACTGTGAGAGGGTACCGTGTTTCTTTCTATCTGGTTCATAAGTATAAGTATCTGGTTTCTAAATCTGGTTCATAAGTGAAAAAAAATAAAATTCATTATTTTTTATGAAAAAGTTCATATTTTTAATGGTTCATACTATTTATGAAATTTACTTACTATTTATGAAGTGTTCCTAGTTTCCCTAGCATTTATGAAAAGGTACATAAAATTCCCAGTATTATTGCAATTTATGAAAGTTTTCTTAAATATTAGGATTTTGTACATTGGCAAAATTTTTTAAGTACTTTTTTATAAATATTAAGTGTTTCTACGTATATTTTAAGAACCTTGTCATAATTTACGAGACACAAACTTTTGCAGTATTTTTTTTTGAACTGCTCATAAATGTTATGAAAAAGTTCCTAAATTAGTATTTACATTGGCGAATTTTTCATAAAATATTCATAAATAGTAAGAATCTTTTTTTTTTGTGTACGCCATTAAAATCAGAGTGGCCGAATTATATAGGATCAATGTCGGTACTCTTGTTTACGATTTTAGGGGTCAATTTTTTAGCCCATTTTAATATATTCTTTGTCAATTATAAGCTTTTCAAGTTTGAAAGAGGAACCGAACAATTTAGGGTTTTTGTGCCCTAATTTGAGTCCCTCAAAATTCATACCGATTTGGGTATCAAACGATAGATTATTAAAAGACATTCGTATGTAAAAAAAATGCATTGAGCCGAGTTATAATTTAAGTCATAGGCGCTCAAAATTTAAAATTTTTAGAAAAAAATAATTGTGTAATTATTTTTTTTTTTTTTTTTGTAAAGTTTTAGTATTTTGAACATTTTATTTCATCAGCAGTTCTGAATTTTATAAATCCGAAATTATATATTAAAATTCAACTGAAACTACAATAAAATGCCAAATTTCTTGAAAATCGGACAAGAATTTCATATAAAATAAGGGCGTGTTCCAATTCGAGCGCCTGTAACTCAAAAAGCATGATTCGGTGCAATCCAATATTTTCACATGATGAATGTCTTGTAATAATTTGTTGTTTGGTACTAAAATCTTTATGAATTTCTTGGCACCCAAAATGGAGCACAACTTTCGGTTCCTCTTTGTCCTGCAAACTTTAACTAAAGACAACTTAAGATAAAACATTCTTTCTATTTTATTATTATAAAGTTAAATCTGTCTGTTTAGTAAAATCATTGTATTTCACAGACGCGACTATAATTTACTTTTGAATCATTAAACAAACGTAATTTATCAAATTTAACAAACAAATTACAAAAAATTAAAAGCGAAAATTAAGCCATTTTTATAAAAATGAATGAAATTTAATGAATGCACAAGAAAAGGAAAAAAAAAACTACAGAAAAACATCCCATCTACACCAGCACTCGACTTTAGAATGACAGACATACTACTAGTGCAGTGCAGAGATGGACACAATTTTTTTTAGGGTGCCAAAAAAATTATGTGCAATAAAAATCTAGAAGTCATGTAACCGCAGATTTAATGTGCTACAGTGAAAATATACTTCAAAAGCGATATAGTGTGGTGGTTCGTCTGGTTGAGTCTGGTTATGTCTGGCTGAGTAAATCTAATATCAATTTTCGGATAATTCACGAAAATCTGAAGTTATTAAGACTTCACAGACTAAAACATTTTAAAGTTGTTTAATTCTTAGGCGATTTTCAATTTTAAAACCGATCTAAAAAGTGAAAATTTCCAAATATTGCATACTCGGGTGGCAATGATAAATCAACTTTGGATGTTTGATCAAAATCGAGGGCATATCGTGAAACTTGGACTAAAACTTAAATGGTTAAAATTTGTACCAAATCGAATATAATTGACTTAAAACAATCGATTTTTTTTACAAAGGTTTACTTAATCTTGACTAACTTGATATTCCAAGTATCCTCAAAGTTTTCCCAATTTAATTAACCATTTTGTGCTAGGGGGGTTAAAATGACCCATCCATTATAAAAAAGTATAAAATCTAAAAATTTTCCAAAAAAAAAGTTGACAACGTTGACGTTCGAAGTATATTAAATTTTCTGAAATATTTTCATTAAAATTAACCTCTTAATTGTCTATTAATTAAAAAACAAAAAAAAATAATCCGAAACTAACAAAAAACCTAAAATATTAGTCCTTAAATACGACAAGTATTTTATTAAAAGAAGCATTAAACCTTTTCTAAACCTATTACCTATTTTCTCAAAATAATTTTATTGCCAATATTGTAAAAAATAATGCTTAACCCTTTCACTACCGACTTTTTGTTAGTAGATATATTTCTATTTTGAGTTTAGATTTTTGTTGGGGTCCTTAAATTGGAAAGAAAAAGGTTAATACATATGCCCCCTCCCCAAAGTACCCACAAAAAATTGGGTCCGAAATTCGAATTTTTTAAACTTATCAGCTCATTTTTACCACTATAACATTCGAATAACCAAAACTGCTTTTTTGATTTTGTTCTGGCTATTAGATAAAGCTATGTGCCAAATTTTAAGGTTCTAATTTTGTCAGTGTAGGGGACACACAAAACGCTCTGGAGCTATAAAAAATCGGACTTTGTTAACAAATATTGCAAATATACTGCCCTGATGAACAGTTTATGCATGCAATGATTTTTTTTTTTAATAGCCAATATCCTAATGACCATATTTAAACAAAAATCTAAAGTTTTATTGCATTATCATATTTTTTTAATAATGTGTATACTGTGGTGTACAAGGGTAGTCAAAGGGTTAAGTAAATAATAATAGGAACGCTAGCCAGTTTTTTCTTATTGATATGTGAATTATAAGTTTTGGTTAATAAAATCAATGAAAGTTAAGCATATTTTAAGGTTCTTTCAAAAATATTTGCAATAGCTTACAAAAAGGCACAAAATAATGGATACACATTACTCTCTCGCTTACAAAAAAAAAAAAAAGAATGGTACCTATTACATCGCAAACAAAAGTAATGTTGCATGTAAAAATCTGGCAATGAGTTGAAGTCCTGTTTTTACTGGGTGATAACGAAATCAATATTCAATAAAGTTTTTCTAAATAACGGCGACTAAAAAATTATTTTTCATTATAATATTGCTGTATAACGGTAAAGATAAGGTAATAATTTGTGACCATCTCTGTTTTTAATAGCAATAACAATTTTAATAGGCCATTTTGACCTTCATAGCATAAAAGGGTTAATGTTTATAAACAAAAAAAAGTCTTAAGTAATTAACAGTAAATATTTAATGTTTTTATTTTTTAAATTTTGGGTATAGATGCATTTGATGCTTTGGATCATTTTGACCCGTATAGCACAAATGGGTTAATTGCAGAAAAAATATTTCAGAAATCATTCATTATACTTGAAACATAAATTTTGTCAACATTAATCAACTCACGCAAAAAAAGGTCATTTTAAGTTAATTATAGCGGAATATACTGAAGTTTTCAAAATTAACACTTTGACCTTAAAGGTGCACGGCTTAACGTTATGGTTCAAATTTTCACCATCTAAGTTTTAGACCAAATGACATAAGAATAAGCTCGGTTGCCGTTGGAATTGCAAAAAAAAAAAAATCCCCAAACATTTCATTGACCCCATAATGCATATGTTTATTAGTGTCCGACCAAAAATACTTCTTTTGGCCGAAGTCGTAGCCGAACTTCGACCAAATTTTCAATGATCGGCAGATGCCGAAATTTTTGATTTGATTTGATGAAATTTGTTTAAAGTAATATGAAAAATATTTAAACATAACTAAATCCCAAAAAATCTTTTTTTTTTATATATGAAAACTAGCTGACCTGGCAGACGTTGTCCTGCCTAAAATTGTATTTAAGGCTAATGACTTTTCAACAAATAGCATATTATTATCAAAACAGCTCACACAAAGTTTGAAGACTCCCGCTGTAATAGTACTTCAGATATGCAATTATAAATTTTTACTTCGTATGGGAGGTGCCACGCCCATTGCTTGGATCCCGCCCACTTTTTGCAAAACTATGCATATTATTATCAAAACAGCTCACACAAAGTTTGAAGACTCCCGCTGTAATAGTACTTCAGATATGCAATTATAAATGTTTACTTCGTATGGGAGGTGCCACGCCCATTGCTTGGATCCCGCCCACTTTTTGCAAGATTATTTATATTCTTATTAAAGTAGCTCACACAAAGTTTGAAGACTCCCACTGTAATAGTACTCGAGATATACGATGATAAATTCTTACTTCGTATGGGAGGTGCCACGCCCATTGCTTGGATCCCGGCCACGTTTTGCAAGATTATGCACATTATTATCAAAGTAGCTCACACAAAGTTTGAAGACTCCCACTATAATAGTACTCCAGATATGCAATAATAAATTTTTTACTTCGTATGGGAGGTGCCACGCCCATTGTACCTATATAGGTCAATTGTAAATCTAAACCATCCAGGGACCAACTCAAATACACACAAAAAATTTCATCGAAATCGGCCCAGCCGTTAAGGAGGAGTTCAGTCAGATATGAGTTAAATTATTTTAACCACGTCTTTTGAAATAAATGGGAATGCTTGAACTTTATTATTTTAACTAAATTATATAACAAATTTAGTACAAATTCTTCTGTTTGTATTTGTTGTTCGACCAAGTTCTTGGCCAAAATTTGGCCAAACTTGGCTGGCCAATGTTGAGACAGTCAGTCAGTCAATAACGTTATTTGTCCATTGGATTGGTCCATTTGTCACAGATTTTTTTTTTTTTTTATTCCTGCTATTTTTACTCATATCTGCTTATTTTACCATTTTTTTATTTTTAATTTTTATGCTTAAAACCAGCCAGCTTTTTGTTAAGATTTTTGAGCTTTAAAATTGCCTTTCATAAATTTTCTTCGCTTAAAATGCCCTTTTTATAAAAATGTTTAGCTTTTACTTTTAAAAAGTTTTACCGTTTTTGCAATGTTGCCTTTTACCAATATTTAATTTGCCATAAACACCACGGATTTTGTCATTTTTGGCTTGTCTGATAATTATCTTCAAAATGAGATACAGCTCCTTTATATCCCAAATCTTTAAAAATGTTTAAGGCACAAATGCCCAAAAACTAGAATTTTCGCTGATTTTGCGATTTATGAAGAATATAAAACAAATGATTTATATAAATTGGCCATCGATATTTGAATCGATTTAGAATTTAGTAATATATTTTTAATATTTATTTTTTTTTTTCGATTAAAACTGTTAGCTGTAGGCAAATTTGCAAAAAAAAAAAAATCCAATTTTAATTATTGTGCCATATTTTTGACAGCCCTGTACTAGTAAAACAAAGGAAGAACTGCAAAAAAAAACACGACAAATTTACAATTTGACATACAGACAGTAGAAGACTACAGAATTACATTCATCAGTCACTTTCAGAGTTTATGTGACAAGAACTTAAAACATTTCCCCGCTTGTTTTTGCCAAAAGAATATAAAACTTCGAAAAAAAAAATGTCATACAATAAGTAGAAGGCGTAAGTTGTTGTTCTGTTGTTTTTAACTTAAAATTTTTACATAAAACATGATTTTTATAAAACAAAACCATCCCTCCCTGTTTGTATTTCACTTTTGGGGTTAAAATATGATATTTTTTTCAGAAAAATTCAAAACTTTTGTTGTACTTGTTTATGACAAAAAAAAAAAAAAACTTTTAAGTTTCCTATACAATTTTTTGCAAATTAATTTTTTAAGTATGTACTTTTAAATTTTGTTCTTATTAAAAGTGAATTTAGATTGAACATTTTCTTATGATTTTTTATTATTCTTATACAGTCAAGTTTCTTTTAAATTGCCAAGGGCAAACAAATTGTTTGTGCTTGTTTTTTATGTGATAAAAAATATGATTTTTTTTTTTTCGGTGAAAATTATATTTTATAGCCCCTACTTTTTTTTATAAATTAAATTTTTAAAATTTAGAAGAAAAAAGTTAAATTAGACAGAGCTTCTTAAGCATTTGATTTTACATATATTTTAATATTTAAGACCTGAAACTTCTATTGGCTATTCAGATGAAATATTGGATTTAAAAGTTTTCGATGAAATAAGGAGTAAACACATTTTTTTGTTTATAGTTGTTTTAGCGACAAAAGATCAATGAAATATTGTTCACTTAAACGTAGTCCATAATTTGGTCGTTCTAAACTATTCGTTCTACAATTTCCATATTAGCTTTTGTTCTGCTTTTGTTAGTTTGTATTTATCATTCATATTTTATGACCTACTTTTCATCATCATTATAATCATCATATTTGTGATAGCGTGAGATTTTTCACATTTTTGCAAAACTACGGCACAATACAATTAGAACTATAATGATTTTGTTTGTTACTACAATAAAAGCAAATGATGAGCTATTGTTGGTGGTTAGGGAATTCAAAAAGCGGGCAATTTAAAATTTTCTGGGAATTAGAATTTTTTTTTTAGGAATTACGGGGATTCCGTTTTAATAGTAAACAGTAATAATCTCAATGAGAATAATAAAATTTAAAGCCAAAAAATCAATAAATATTCAAGTGGCATTACCATTTAAATTATACACAGAGAGAATTTAAATGGACGAAAAATAATAAAGATTATTTTCAGTAATGAAACTTTTTTTTTTACAACGGATCGAAAATTTTCTTAAAACTAAAGAAAAGCTTTATAATGAAACTTCTTTATTGAGTGAATAAAGCTTTTAATAAATTAAATAATTTTTTTCATAACGACAACTAATAACGACTATTTTCAGTAATAAAACTTTTTTTTACCACGGATCGAAAGCTTCTTAAAACTAAATAAAAGCTCTATAATAAAACTTCTTTACTGAGTGAATAAAGCTTTTAATAAATTACATAATAGCCTAATGAAAAGTTTCAATGGACCAGTGTAACTTCATTGCTTTTATGAAAAAACTTCTTTAATATTATGCAGATAATTCACTCAGTGTTGCACAGTTTTAAATTTTCAGAATTCTTGCACAAAATTTCCATTATTGGGCTAATTTCCATCCCTGGCTATCTCGGCACAATATATCCCTGGCTGCATTCTCTTATTGCGACATTTAGGTTCCATTACTCAATGCCCAGTTAAATTTAACACTGTTAAATTGAAAATGTATATGGGAAATAACTACAAATGTGTCAGTTAAAGTCCCAGTTAGTAGCTAACGGGGCATTGTAAAAATGAGGCTTAAAATTTAAAGTACACAGAAAAAAATATTTCCCTACTTTTTTCAATTAAATCGATTTGTTGAAAATTTTAAAAGATGTCAAGTAAAAATTAATTGAATCAATTAAACATTTACTTAAATTCGGAATTTGCTTGACATTTATAGTATAAATAAAATATATTGTTTTTGTTTTTTGTAATATTTATGTATGTGGGTATTTTTTATAAATGTTTATGTATAAGTAATAAATGTTTTTAATTCATTTTAATTAGATTTTATTAATTTTCATTAGGTTTGTTACTTTATTAAGTTAAATAATTTTGTTTCTGTGGTTTAAATATAAATACATATTAATGTATTCTAAAACATTATGATAAAATTAATAATGTTATTTTTGAAGTTAAATTTTGTTTAATAAAAAACAATGATAAAAATAAATTTAAAATGATTAAAAAAAATACACTGGTTTTAACAGAAGGGCTAATTTTAGCAAAAAAAATTGTTTGCTATATTCCCAATATTTCAATAGAAAGATAAAAAAATCTAATTTCTGTGTGAATTTGTTCACATAATAATAAATAAATGTGCTAACTAAATGAGAATTACATGTCGGTTTAAATTCAATGCTAAATATAAAATTCAAGCTATAAAAAACATTTGGTATGGCAACAACAATTGTTTTTTGCTTTTTGAAAGGTATACAATATTGATAGCTGTTTAATCAAATGAGTTATTATATAATTGAAAAATTCAATTAAAGAGCTATCAACATTTAAAAAAGGTTTCGGAAAAGCTTGTTAAAAAACGTTACGAGATTGATTTTGTAAGTAATACTCCCGGAATGACATTTAACCATAGAATCTATGGCATAGAGTAACTATTACAGAGATGGAATAACTCTTAACAGAGATGGAATACCGATCAAGTGCCTCTCGGAAAAAATGTGAGCTCTTCCCAACTCAGTAACAAACATTTACTCTTTAAAACGAGTGCAGTTCCATCATTTCGTTGAAAGCTTTTTCTTGGGAGGTTGCCATATTTTTGAAAAATAAACAATGTGGGCTTGCCAGTTTCGGTAAAAATTATGATAATTTTTTTTTTTTATAACATAAAACCAATAACAAATCAAATTACAATTAAATAATTTTAATACAATTTTTATTGTTTTGTTTGTAAAAAAATGCTTTTCAGGATATTTTTTTTTTTTCAATAAAAATTTTGTTTTTATAGGAAATAAAAAAGTATTTTTAAAACTTTATGATGCTTTTAATCGTTTACAAGTTAACAAACTGCAAAAAAGTTTATTTAACACGAAAAGTTAATCCTAAGTTTTCTGTAAGTGCTCTATCAAATTCCGCTCCAGTCACAAAAGCCGGACATCTGGGACAGCCATATAACTGTTTAAATGAGGATTTTTCTTTGTTTGAGACTACACCCATAGTGTCTGTAATCCTATTATGATTACACAAAACCAGTTAGACTTAAATTTTAGATTTAATTAAATTTTCAATACAAAAATGTCAAAAAGATTAAAAAAAAAATTACTAAAAATACTCTACCCCTTCCCCCCCCCCCCCAACATTCTCCTGGATCCGCGCCTGCTTAAATTAAAACGACAATTCGAAGAATTGGCTAGATTTTTGAATTAAAATAAAGCAAACATCTGATTATTTCAAGGACATTGACAATTTAATGAGCGACATAGACATTTGTTACAATGCGGATGAATGGAGACTATCATTAAAAACTATTCTCCAAGAAGTAGACTACAATCAACTTCGATGGAAAGTTAGCTCTGTGACTTGAAGGTATTAGCAATTCTTCTAGATTTGAGTGTTGGTTAAACGTAAAAAAAATAAATAAAACAGACGGACCGAAAAAAAGCTTTCTGATCTGAGCAAGTGCCGTCATTTACTTCGCATTTAACAGCTCTTCAAAACATACAACCTCGTGGATTTTTTTAAAAATGAAAAAAGTGAATTTCGAGTGCTCATTAAACATTATTTTTTGCGAAAAAAAACCGTCAATAAAACCAAGGAAAATCTTGATAAATACTATGGGGACTCTGCACCATCGATTTCGATGGTAAAAAAGTGGTTTACTGACTTTCGTTGTGGTCGCACAAGTACAAATGACGCTGAACGTTCTGGACGGCCAATTGAGGTCAATACACCCGAAAATGAAGAAAAATATCCACGATTTAATGTTGGCCGATCGAAGAGTTAAAGTCGGTGAGATTGTTGACGCCATAGGCATTTCATATGGCAGTGTGGTTTGATTTAAAATTATCAGTTGAGTTTAAGAAAACTGTCTACAAGATCGGTGCCGTGTTTGCTCTCAATTGACCATAAACGTAATGGTGTGACAACTTCAATGGATTGTTTGGAGTTGGCAACTTATTGGACCGATTAAAAAAAAAACGACCCCATATGGCCAACAAAAAAGTTCTTTTTTATCAAGATAATACACGGGTGCACACGTGTGCAGTCTCAATGGCAAAATTCCATGAATTCGGCTACACTCAAAAAAATAAGTTAGTACAAAAGTTAGTAAAACGTCTTGTAAATCAGGTATACTATTTTTTAGCAAATTTTTTTGCTAAAATCGTGTTTTCAGCTAAAATTTTTGTTATACTTATTCAGCACTTAACTTTTTTATACTAATGCTTTACTAATATACTAATGTTTTACTAATTAATTTTGCTAAAAAAAAAATTGTGCTGATAAGCACATTAATAGTGTGGACGACAACCAGATTGAAAGATATACGCAGAATGAAGCAGATGTCGCGGCATGTCAAGATGTAGTAGAGAAGAGGAAAATTATACTAAAAAGTACCACTCTAATAAGACATATAAAAAAATCAACCATGGAAGACTTTTGTATCTGTTTTTCATACATAAAACAAAATTAAGGATTAAAACAACTTAAATTTTGCGTTGTCACCGGCTTGTGAAAATAATTGTCTATTAATTAAATAAAAGACAAAAGAAAATATTTAAATTTAATATGTATTTCTAAACTAAATGTTTATAGATTAATAATCTAGTGTGGTCAAATTGCAAACAAACATATACAGACATGTAGACAGAGTAAAGCGAAAGACAAAGACACACATCTTAGGTAGATTTGTATCGTTCCTTTTTCTTATTGCAAAAAAGGGTTGTTTTTTTCGTTTCGTTTGTTTTTGTTTATTTTTTCGTTTCGTTTCTATAATTATCTTCGGCAGTTGCGTCCTTTAAAAGAAAGCATCATTTAGACTACCATTAATGTAAGTAGTTGAAAGAAAATTTTTGTTATGTTATATATATTTATTTCTATATATTTTCAGATATTAAATTAATTCATGTCATCAATGTGGGAAAATGAAAATTTTTATATTTCGTAATTATTATAAATTATTTTTAAAAGAATCACAAAAATATGTTTAATGATTTTCAGCAAATATATTAACTAAATTAAAATTTTTTTACATTTTTTTTGCGTTTTTTTTTTCAGTCTACTAAAATTCAGCAAAAAATTTATTAATTTTTAGCAAGGCTTTTTTATTTCTAATCTACTAAGTGTTAGCAAAACTTTTGCTGAATCTACTAATTTTGTTGCTAAAAATCAGCTCGCTGACTTTCAGCAAAAGATTTTGCTGACACTAGCAATTTTTTGCTAGCACCCTCCTGACTAAAATTTTGCTGACTCAGCAAAAAATTTTGCTGACTCAGCAAAAATTTTTGCTGACTTTACAAACTTTTTTATTTTGAGTGTACGAATCGGTACCTCATCCGCCGTATTCTCCGGATTTAGCCCCCAGTGACTATTTCCTATTTCCAAACCTAAATAAATGGCTCGGTGGAAAGAGCTTTAGCTCCAACGATGAAACGATTGATCAAACAAATGCCTATTTTATGGACCTCGAAAAATCCTATTTTTGGAAGGGATACTATGGACCTCGAGAAATCCTTTTCTTTTGAAAGGGATACAAAAATAGGAGAAACGTTGGACTAAAAATTTTTTTTTTTTTTTTTGCAAATAAACTGTGTTTTATTCAAAAGTCACGGACTTATTGATCCGCCCTCGTACATATTTTACGATTTTAAATGCATATTTTATGTACATAAAACACGAATATTAATGCATTAACTTCCGAGCCCTATTAATTCAGAAATAATTTTTAACTATGAAAAGAGCCTATGTTGAAGGTCCTTTAAAAGGAAATTTTAAATTTTTACTCATCTTTCGTTTGATGATTTTAATATATATATTTTTTTAAGCAAATTTAAGATTTGCAAAGTTTAAAAACTTTTTGTTTATCAATGTTAAAGTTTTATTGATTTTTTTTATTGCTGTTTTTTATATTTAATATTTATCTTTCCATTTTCTCTACTCTCTATGGTATTGTGTCTCTGCACAACATACGGAAAATCTATTCATTCATGCATTTAGTCAACCCAGCCAGTCAGCCAGTCATTCAAAAACCAACAGTCAACACTTTTTTCGATAAGTTTTAACCCTTCAAATGGACAAGAGCTTTAAAAAGGACCAATTGGTAATAAATGGGGAAAGTAATTTTATGCAAATGTATGTTATTTGCGGCTAATCGAAAAATGATAAGACTAAATATTTATCCGAATCATCAAATTTAGATCAAAAAGGCATCGATTTATAGCTGCATATTTTGGTGTAAGTGCGTATGTTCCATTTTTTTTTTAAAGAGAAGCAACACTCAGAAAATTCTTCCTATTAATTAATGTGTTGCTTTCTTTGGAAAGGGGATAGTGGAGAGATGAAAGTTGGTGAAAGATGAAGGGCTTCAAACATGGCAACACTGTAATTCCGCGAGATGATAAGTCTTAGAACAGTTGTTGGTCGCCACCTGATGTAGAGTTGGCGAATTTATTGATGCTTTTTGTTTCATAGCCCTGATTCATTATTTTACTTCGGTGGGGTTAAGTGCTATGGGAACACCGAAGGTGGGCGCAGCGATACATATAAGTGATAGAAAACTCATACATGTTATTTTTTCTAAATTAACGTTGTCGTCACCGGGAATCGAACCCGGGACCATCCGTGTAACAGTCCAACGTGCTAACCATTACACCACATTATTATTATTAAGTTAGTTAAAAAATAAAATTTGGATTCATTTTAAAATTTTGATTTAAGCCTTAATTAGTTTGGAAGCAGAAGTAAAAATGTAACGTAGCATTCTTTTAATGAATAAAAAGAGTATAAGAATAGTTTTATTATCTTTCTCTCATAGAAATAAACTTGTAAAAAAGCAGAAAAAAGCTACTAAAAATTTGTTAAAAATTACCTTTCAGAAAAAACTGCTAAAATTAACAAATTTTGTTTTACTAAATATTAGTAATACAAGGATAGCAAAAATAAATATGTTGAATTTACAAATATTTAGTTATAGTTGAGCTAAATTTTAGTTAATTGAAAGTAACAAAATAGTCTGCTAAAACCTGCAAAAAGATTTACTAAATATTAGTAGACATAAAAATCGTTAAAAAATGTGAAATGTTTTTTTAGAATATGTTGTTTTAACATAAGTATACATGCCGGATTCCCAATTCGTTCCCAATATTGGTAACACTAGCAGTTGGACTGGCAACCCTGCCAATTTAAAATCTTTAAGATTTAAAGATGTTGGCTAAACTTGTAAGAAAAACGAAAATAACTCATGTTGATCGGGTAACACCAATTAACATCGCTGATTTTCTGTGGTTTTCTGTGTGTGAGAAATGAAACCTTTAAGCAAACTCTGCAAATTCTTGCTGAACCTAAGAAAAGCGTAAGATTTTGTTCCTATTGAAAATATAGATTGCAAATGAATTTTATTTTTATGTTTTTTAGCTTTGATTTTAGCAAACAGCGTTTTTTGTAAGAGCATATATTTCATGTTTTTAGTGCATATTTTTAATTTTTAGTTGCATTTTATAAGAGCCTATTTTTCTTTTTTTAGTTGCATAAAATTCCTTGCCCTAGTAATAAACATTGATAGTCCAAAACTGATATGGAGTACACAAGGCATATTTCGTTTCGATTTTGATTCTGTTTCTGATCTGCCATATATATATTTTTCACAATTTAAAAATTACGATGTAAAAAAATGAAATGTTGTTTTAAGTGCATATATTTTATGTTTTAAGTTGTATTTTATAAACGCATAATTTCCTTTTTACACAGAAAAAAATCGCTATAATTAAAAAAAATTGCCAAAATTAAAAAAACGACAAAATTTTAAAAAATTAAAAAAATAGCCGAAATCTAAAAATAGCAAAAATTAAGTTTTTTTGAGATACGATTTTTTTAAATTTTGACAATTTTTGAAGATTTTTTTTTTTTTTTTCAATATCGGTGATTTTTCCATTTTAAAGATTTTTTATATTTTGTCGATTTTTCCAAATTTTTGGAGATTTTTTTAAATTTGTGTCGATT
Organism: Delia radicum; assembly: GCA_021234595.1. Classification (NCBI taxonomy): domain Eukaryota; kingdom Metazoa; phylum Arthropoda; class Insecta; order Diptera; family Anthomyiidae; genus Delia; species Delia radicum. The sequence continues at coordinate 40,013,020 of CM037853.1, read as the reverse complement.
TTTACGAATTTTAGCATTTTTTTTTTTAATTTGAACAATTTTTCCCAATTTTTGGCAAGTTTTTGCAAATTTAATTAAAAAGTTTTAAGAGCCATCTACTAAATATTTGTTTGAAATTAAAAACAACATTCAATTAAATTTTTAATGGATATGATTAAAATCTGAATTGAAACTGAAATTAATTAAGGTGTTACAAATTATTACCTTAATACGGTAGTATTAATTCCATTAAACTGTTTGAATTGAATTGACAAATATTTTAAGTAAAATTCGATTTTAGTTTCTTCTAAGTAAAGGGTGTTTTTTATACAGGTATAGAACTTTAAGTTGACAAAAATTTTTTAACTGGCGCCCATTTTGTCAACTATGAAGTAATTTATGTTCAGTTTGGTTTGACATTCCACCATGAATAGACTGACGCCTGAACAACGCTTCCAAATTGTGCAAATTTATTTTGAAAATCATGGTTCTGTTCGCGCACTACGTCCATTTTACGGTCAACATAATCGTCCATCAGAGCAATTAATTCTATTAACTATGGAACATTTTCGCACCACGTTTAGGTTAGGTCGAAAAGTGGATTCGGAGAAGGGAAATGCTTCCCTAATCCGACTCTAGTCACTGAGGACTTACACTTAAGCCAGAATGTCGGCTTGTTGTGCGCTCTAATGTCTATTTCCTACCCCAGGAACTCCGTCGCATTGACGAAATTCCTCAAACTCTTCCATCCTGTGCCCTTAAGATCCCCCAATGTGACTAACTCCAGGGAAGATCCTCCCCTAGCCAATTCATTAGCCATTTCGTTCCCCGCTATACCACAGTGTCCCGGCACCCATATAATCTCAATGCGTCCCCGTGCAGAGAAATCGTTAATTTCCCCTTTACACCTGAGTATCGTCATTGATCCCACAGAGTCCGTAGATAGAGCCCGGATAGCCGCTTGGCTATCCGTGAAAATCACAATATCACCGGTCAAGCCCATGATATTTACCTGCTTAATGCATTCCGTAATCGCGGTGACCTCCGCCTGTAGTACGGTATTATGATCAGGAAGACGGAAGCATTTGCGTACATTGAAGCCACCACGTTTACTCTAAATGATAATATGCATCCACAGAGACGTCGTACAGTGCGTACAGAAGAAGTCTTTGCTGCTGTAGATCGTAGCGTAGAGGAAGACGCAACTCAGTCTATACGCTATTGTACACAGGAATTGGATATGTCTATTTACTTTATGGAAGATTTTGCGGAAAGATCTTGGTTTGCGTGCTTTTAAAATCCAACTCGTGCATTAAAGCCACAGGATCACCTAGCAAGGCGTAGATTCGGTGAATGGGATTCGGTGAAATGGAAAACATTTGGTAACCGCATAGTTCTAAGTTTCGGACCCGTGAATTGGCCTCCAAGATCGTGCGATTTAACGCCGCTGGAATATTTTCTGTAGGGATATGTGAAGTAGTTAGTCTACACCGATAAACCCGAAACGATTGACCACTTGGAGGACAACATTCGTCGCGTTATTGCCAATATACGGCCACAAATGTTGTAAAAAGTCACCGAAAATTGGACCACCATACTACGTCCGAGCCAGCCGTGGCGGTCATATGCCAGAAGTCATATTTAAATTATAATGCCAGAAGATTATCTTTCGAATAGAGTAAATTTCATGTCAATTTAAAAAAATCATCTTTGTTTTATTCCATTTCAAAGTTATATACCTCTATAAAAAAAAACACGCTCTAGTAAATATCTAAAAAAGATTAAATAATTCGTAAGATTTTTATTTAAATTGAAAATTAATTTACCACGGAATTTGTAGGTAAAATAAGGTGCATATTAATTAAGGCTCCAAGGACCAACAGATTTCAGAAAATGCACTTCAATAACATAAATATTGGTCCAAACCTTTATTGGGGGAAACAAGTTTTACTCGTTTAAAGGTTAATACTCATATCGTAGTAGTTGTAATTGTCGTTCTCAGAAAACAAATTTGTATCCATTCATTTACTTTATCCTTTTGCGTCTCGTACAACCAAACCCGACTTGCCAATTCATTTTACTTTAAGTAAACATATGCATGCATACATCCATACAATTGCAGAAAAAGTACAAATGTGTTCATGTGTGTAGGAGTAGTAGTATTATTGTAAGTAGTGAATCCTTATAACAAAGGTCCTGTCATTTGTTTTTCGTTTTTTTTTTTTTTTTTGTTTTTCTATATCCTTAATAGAGGGTGGATTTCATTGTAAATATGTTGTAGTATTTCTATATGTATGCTTGAGTGCTCTTGTATTTTTACATCTCTATTTTAATGCTGTCCTTTTTCATCGGGCAGGGTTAACCATAGAGCATTTAGTGTTAATGCCTTTTTTTTCAGCCATCATATAGTTTTTCAAAAACCAATTAAACATATTGGTTTTTTGGTGGGCAAACAGAAAATAATATAAAAGAATTGTAATAGGAAAATCGTGTACATTGTAATTACGTATGTTCTCTTTTGTCTAGAATATTTTTAGAGCTGATACATTTGTCGTCCGGTCAATATTAATGGCCGTCTGTTTAAAAACTAAAAGTCATCTGTTAAATTTTCAATAGATTTTATTCTTAAGTAATTTATTACTAATTTGGAATTATGAAATATTAATAGTAAAACCAAGGACACTAAACATTAGAGGATGTGCAGAATAAAAGCAACCGAGACAGACATCGTGTCATAACGCCAAAAAAGAACAGCAACGGATGACAACTTTCTTGAAGCTAAATTGATCAAAATGTCTACTTTTTCAACTAATTTATGAGGAAAAATATTTTAAAAAACTCCTATTTTTTGGAAGAAATAACTGAATTTTACACTGAATTTTTGGTTAGAAAATGTTGAAATATTGGGTAGAAAAATGTTTTTAATATTTTTAGTGTAAATTTATAGCAAAAATAACCTTTAAAGACAATTTTAAATTATTTTGTATGTTAAATTCTGAAAATATGTACAAAAATATAGTATTTTAAGCCTCAAAATGTTAAAAAAAAAGCTAAAATTGTATCAAAATTAGACGATTTGCGAAAAAGGCACTAAAAGAGCTAAATGCAAAGGCGATAAGCGCCAACCTAGCGCCTTTTTTAGAAAAAGCGCTAACAGAAAATAATGCAAGTTTTGAGTAGTACAAAAGCTCTACATCTTGAGCGAAAATCGCTAAATTAGCATCACTGTTTAAGACAGTGATTTTATTTAACACTGTACTTTTAATTTTTTGAATTTTTTCATTAAAAAATGTATAAATGCTTAAGATCCTTTATAAAATAAAGGATCTTTAGCTCAATAAAACAAAAGACAAAAATTTATTTAAAAAGATCGAAGAAAAATAAGAAAATTTAAATTATTTATTTTAATTTTACCACGTTTTAATTAAAAATATAAACAAATTAAACACATTGTTTAAAAAAATCACTGTCTTAAACATGGAACGCCTTTGTTGTTCTTTTTGTAAGGACATTGGTTAAACAATCCGAAATTAAAAAGGATTAATATTTTAAAAATTATTTTTTTTTAGAAATATCGTTATAACTAGGACAACCAAAAATAAGTTTGATCAAGTACAAGTTCTAATCTTGAAAAAATAAAAATTTTAAACTAATTTTGTTAAAAAATGTTTCAATTTTTGTATTAAAAATATAAAAATAGTTTTTTCGGACTTTCCATATCCTCGTATATCTAGTTAGAATATTGTTCTACCTCAAGTTCAAAAATCCAATATGATATTGTTATATTTGACTTTATTGTCTTTATTAGATTTTATTTGCTTTTCAAAACGTTTAATCATTTTAATGATAGACAATACAATTGTTTCATTGTCATCACCCAAATCTTCAGTTGTATGCAATAGAAAAAGATAATTGGCTGAACTTAAACCGAGACATTACATACAACAGACAAAATTCTATGAGTAACTTTTTGTCTCTTTTAGTGTATAATCTGCCTGATCTGGTAACCTTAACTATAAAATCAAAACTATTTGAAAGCTTTTCAACGGGCTTTGCTAAAGCTTTTTCTGCTTTTTAAACGGGTAAAGCTGCCCTCTGTGCAGCCTTCATAAAATTTTAATTTACTAAATGTTTTGTAAAGAAACATATCGTGTGCAGTGCAGTGCACGGTTTGGAAGTAAGAAAGCTTCAAAATTAAATTTTCGACAAATTAATAATTTTTGAAAAACACAGTTTTTAAAAAATCTAAAAAACTAATTTAAGTTGCCAAAAAAAACTTTTGATAAAATAATGTAAGTAAGATTGAAGCTTTATTTTTAATAATAACACCTTACGTTGGTCCAGGGACATACAGAATTTAATCAGGATACCTCTAAAGGACATCGTCTTAACTTAGAAACCAATAACAGGATTTTTATGAAATTTGTCATAAAGAAGACATTAAGTATTAGTAGTCAAGCGTTAAATTTTGAACAATACATATGAAAGTTTGGATACATTTTCGTCCAATTTCGCTTTTCCCAAAAAGCGAAATTCGCCATGTCTTCTTAAATAGAAGCAGAAAATAAATAATTTCAGGGTTGTAGTTATATCTTGGTAAAAGCAATAATTTTTGTACAAAACTTCTATTTTAAATGTTAGTTAGCGTTAACTTTTGAACAATACATATGAAAATTTAGATACAGTTTCGTCCAATTTTGCCATGTCTTCTTAAACAGAAGCACAAAAAAAAAAAATAGATGATTCATATCGCGTAAAGTAAGTAGGCAACGATAAAAAATCTTATAGAGCTTATTGTTTAGTTTTCGAGACGAGCACATGGTATAAATTTCATTGGAAAACAGCGTTTATCCGGTAGAAGATTGAAAATTAAGACTAAAAATTTTCATAACCTCTAAAAATTATTGTTATAGTTTTACGATTCTATTAGTTTACTTTTGAATGGATTAACAAATACAAACAAAACAATACTAAAATTTGTAAAAATAAAAAAGCCATTCATGGGACTAATTAATTGAATTGACTAATTTATTAAAGATTTCATTGCAATTTCAAATATATTAATTTAATTACTTTTCTTAAACTTCGCGTTCTTATGAGATCTTTAGCCAGTTCGAAATACTATTATCAACCTAGCTAATATGTTTGATTTGCTTTATTTTTGTAAATACGCGGATGTTGAAAGCTCGTTAAAAATTAAAAATAATGAATTTCATTGATTTGATTTCATTTCATTGTTTAATGGCAATAATTTTAAATCTCAAATTACAATTGACAGATAAGATTTTCGAAAAACTAATGGTGAATATCGATGAAATCAGGGATTCACAGGAGCATTAAGTAACCCTTATAATACAAATAGGAAAGATCCCGCAAAATTAATTTTTTTTAAAACATGAAACATTGGTCCAAAATAGCAAAACGGAAAAAATGTACTGCTCAAGAGTATTAATTAGCCCTCATAATACATATAGGCAAGGTCTGGGAAATATCCCGAGAGATTATTTTTTTATGAAACAGCCACAGGGTGTCCTATTTATTTGTTTACCCAAATACATATGTCACAATACCAATTTAATCACTCCGATAATAAAATGGAATATTGGTCTAAAATGGAACAATATGAAATGAAGGGGAGAACAAGTGGAATCGGAACACTTAACTCATTTGAATACAAATTAAATTTCACTTGAAGAAAGGACGACTTACATTTCAGTAAATTCAACTAACATTGTCATTTGTTTTTTTACTGTTCAATAATTTATTTTTTAAATAAAAAAAAACTACTGCGTAAAATGAATGTAAAATGATAATACAGTAATTTGATGTGGTTTGTTTTTAAATGAACTACAAAACAGGAGTATTAATACACCGTTATAATATAAGTGGGCTAGATCCGGAAGCGATATCTAATGATACATTTTTATATTTTATTTATTTTATTAATTAATAATCATATAATTACAAATTATATACTATTACCCTAACCGAGCACTAGCTACTATGGCCTTCGGCGCGTTGTAGCGAAAACAGACCAGTGCCTTTGGTGGGAATCGAACCCACGACCCCCGCACTGATAAGCCAGCACGCTACCAACTAGCATACCGGGGCGCACTACATTTTTATAAAACAGATAGTGATAGTTAATACAAATAAACATACTCAGATAATAGAAAGTTAGTTCCTCGTTCCGTTTAGGCATTAGTGTGATTTCATTAGCTTTAGTAGGACAAATGCTAATGCCAAAAAATTTCATTAAATGGTAAAGAAATTTTTTTGGCATTAGCATTAGTGGATTAAAAACCAATTAAACTTTTCAATTTAATTGAGTAACATTCAAATTATAAATGAAAATCTTTATGAAGAACATTCCGTAGTGACTGTCTGGTGATATCAATTTAGCAGAAAAGTTTCCTTGTCGAGACTCTAGAATTAACTTGTATGGCAGCAACTGCAGCAGCAATAGTTTCCTGCGTCCGAACTAAAGAATCTCGATGATCAGAACTCTTAACTCAGCTGTTTCGTGTAACATTTCACTGTTAAACATATTCAGTTTGGTCTATAATTTAACTGTGAATCGACTTACAAACGAACAACGCTTGCAGATTATTGAGTTTTATTATCAAAATTCATGCTCGGTTAAGAAAGTGCAAATTGTGCAAATTGTTTGCAGCGACGAAGCTCATTTCTCATTGAATGTATACGTGAACAAGCTAAATTTGCGTATTTGGTGTGAAGAGCAGCCAGAAGCACTGCAAGAACTGCTAATGCATCCCGAAAAATGCACTGCTTGGTGTGAATTATGGGCCGGTGGCATCATTGAACCGTACTTTTTCAAAAGACGACGAAGGCTGGAACTTTGCCCAAAATGGAAGAGCTGGGCTTGGGTGACATGTGGTTTCAACAAGACGGTGCCACACAGCACGCAAAACAATGACCCAATTGAGAAGCGAGTTTGGTGAACAGTTTATTTCACGTTTGGGGCCGGTCAATTGGCTACCTAGATCGTGTGACTTAGACTATTTTTTGTGGGAATATGTTAAGGCTCATATCTATAGGGACAAGACCGCAACGGTTGACTCACTGGAAGCCATTATTGAAGAGTTTATTCGTGAGATACCGGCCGAAGTTTTGGAGAGAGATTGCCAAAATTGAACCCAGCGTATGAACCATTTGAGGCGTAGCCGCGGTCAACATTTACATGAAATTATCTTTAACATTGATTATATAGATCGTTCTATGAACTTAAATAAATATTTCATATATTTCTCTAAATTTTATGTTTTGTTTTTTTCATCAAATCCGAAAGCTCTATTGTTTTTTTTATCGATTTTGTCAATAAATTTTTCAACAGTTGAAAAAATCTAAAAAATACATTTGTTTTAAACGAAGAGTAAGTATTTCTATTTTTAACTGATTTTCAGTTAAATTAATGTGTATATTCAGTAGTCTTTACGGAAAAAATATTGTGAGTGTTTTATAAATAAATTACAAGTAGGAATTTTTTTTTTTTTAATTTTTTAATTAAAAAGCTTATGAGATAAAATTATATATGTATATATTTTTTTTTAAGAGAAGTAACACTCAGGAAATTCTTCCTATTATTTAATGTGTTGCTTTCTTTGGAAAGGGGATAGTGAAGAGATAAAAGGTGGTGAAAGATGATGGGCTTCAAACATGGCAACACTGTAATTGCGCGAGATGAAAAGTCTTAGAACAGTTGTTGCCCGCCGCCTGATGTAGAGTTGGCGAATTTATTGAAGCTTTTTGTTTCATAGCCCTGATTATTTTACTTCGGTGGGGTTAAGTGCTATGGGAACACCGAAGGTGGGCGCTGCGATACATATTAGTGATAGAAAACTCATACATATTATTTTTCTAAATTGATGTTGTCGTCACCGGGAATCGAACCAGGGACCATCTGTGTAACAGTCCAACGCGCTTACCATTACACCACAACACCCATGAGCAACCACGAGATCAGCTTATGCATGCAATTTTTTGGATCAGATGAGATGTGATGTTTAGTTACATGCGAAACTATATGTAATCATATATGATTATATCGGAACTTTTTTCGCCGGGCGTCTAAAAATTCCATAATCATTTAAATAATTATTTTAAAGCTATGGCTCAAACATTTACAAGGAAAATGAAAAACCAATATTTTTATTACTTTAGAATCTTTCAAAAGCAGTAGACATAAAATTATATGGTGGCTGTTGCTGTCAAAATTCTACGCTCAAAAAAAGAACTCAGTAAAGTCAGTTCGAGTGTAGGTAATAGAATAACCTTGGCCTCATCCAGATTAATAATAATAAAAAAAAGAGGCACATACGACGTTTATATGAAAGAAAGTACCAATGAAAAAAAAACGTACTAAAAATGTTATTGCTGATGAAAAACTAACATAAACTTTTCCCTTAATTTATTTATTTTATTCTATTTGACCAACGCAGCGGAAGTTATTGGTAATCTCGGTAACAACCATAACAACATCCACTTCATTTAAAACACCTTATATGGTATTGTATGGTATGGTGGTAAATGGTAGTAAAAAAAAAGTTATTTTTCAATTTCAATACTTTGAAACTATAAAAAATAAAAATTGAAAGAGAAAAGTATATTTTTTATATTTGTTTTAAACAAAAACTCATAAAATGGAATATTTTGCCAGACACTACTGTCTGTCGTCTACTGCAATGCACAATGGATTCGCGGGACACTCTTTTTTTGGCCAAAATCAGCAAAATAAAAAAATGTATATTTTGCGGTTTGAAATCATTTTTTTGGTTGTTTTTTAGGTTTAATTCATTAATACACTCATAAAAATAAGTTAGCAGAAAAGTTAGTCAAACGTCTTGTAAATCAAGTATACTATTTTTCAGCAAATGTTTTGCTAAAATTATGTTTTCAGCTAAAGTTTTAGTTATACTTATTCAGCACTTAACTGGTTTGAACTAATGTTTTACTAATATTTTACTAATATTTAACTAATTTATTTTTCCGAATTGAATTAAAGACAAAATAAAATATTTAAATTTCATAAAGATTAAATGTGTATTTGTAAACTAAATGTTTATAGTGATTAAAAATGTAGAGTGGTCAATTTGGAAACAGATACATATGCGTTCAGGTAGACAGACTAAAGCAAAAGACAAGGACACACATCTTAGGTAATTTTTTAGGTTTCATTTTTCTTATTGCAACAAAAGGATTGTATATGTCATATTTTGATATTTATACGTTTCGTTTCTAGAATTATCTATCATTTAGACAACCATGGATGTAAGTAGTTGAAAGATAATTTTGTTTATGTTATATATAATTATTTCTATATATTTTCAGATATTACATTATGTCGTCAATGTGGAAGTATGAACATTATTACAATTATGTCGTCAATGTGGAAGTATGAACATTTTATATTTTGTACCTTATTGTTTATTATTTTTAAAAGAATCAAAAAATTTTTTTTTAGGGTTTTCAGCGAATAAATTAACTAAAAAAGTATAGTTTTTCTAACAATTTTTGGAGTTCTTTTTTCAGTCTACTAATATTCAGCAAAAATTTTATTAACTTTAAGCAAGGGTTTTTTTATTTTTTTAATCAGCTATGTGTTAGCAAAACTTTTGATGAATTTACTAATATTGTTGCTGAAAATCAGCGAGCTAATTTGCTGACATTAGCAATTTTTTTTTTGAAGCACCCTCTTGTCTAAAATTTTGCTGACTCAGTAAAATTTTTTGCTTAATTTACTAACTTTTTTTAGAGTGTATGGATGAAATTTTTTTTAAATGATCTAGTAAGCCGAACACTTGATTAAAGGCCTATCGGTTTACAACATTTTTGTTTTCTTTTTTAAAGAGAAGCAACACTCAGGAAATTCTTCGCATTAATTAATGTGTTGCTTTCTTTGGAAAGGGGATAGTGGAGAGATGAAAGGTGGTGAAAGATGAAGGGCTTCAAACATGGCAACACTGTAATTGCGCGAGATGATAAATCTTAGAACAGTTGTTGGTCGCCACCTGATGTGAAGTTGGCAAATTTATTGAAGCTTTTTGTTTCATAGCCCTGATTCATTATTTTACTTCGGTGGGGTTAAGTGCTATGGGAACACCGAAGGTGGGCGCAGCGATACATACAAGTGATAGAAAACTCATACATATTATTTTTCTAAATTGATGTTGTCGTCACAGGGAATCGAACCCGGGACCATCTGTGTAACAGTCCAACGCGCTAACCATTACACCACAACGCCGTTGTTGTTAATTGGAAACAAAACGGAATTTTTAAAGGAAATTGTGTTCTCCAAATAATTTATTTTCTTAACAAATAAATTTTCTTTAAAAATTGCAAATTGTTGACAAATCTAACTTTTTTTTTTTTTGAGTGTATGGATGAAAATTTTTTTTAATAATCTAATAAGCCAAACACTCGATTTAAGACCTATCCTTTTACAGCACTTCGCTGTTAATTTGAAATAAAACGGAATTTTTAAAGGAAATTGTGTTCTCGAAATAATTTATTTTCTTAAAAATTGCAAAAAGTTGCCAAATCTGACAAAGGAAAACTAATGTTCAGGGACCGAATTACAGCATTCGTGATCGAATGAAATCGTTCGAAAACTGTTTTTTAAGGAGTAACTACAAAAATACTAATAATGAAAATACAAAGTTTTACATTTATTTCGAATCAAGGACTAAACTAGAACATCCCTGATAAAAAAATTTCGCTAAAATTTTTTATTTTCGGAAATAGAAAATTAATTTCGATCGAAAAATTACGATCACGAATGCCTTAATTCGGCCCTAGATGTCAGTTTAGGTTTTTTGATTGATCATATAACTATAATTTTCTATAATTTGTTTGTAGGCCTATCTAAAGTTACATTTTTTATTATTTTCTTAGATTTGCTTATAAACTTCAACTTTAATTTGTTGTATAATATCAGTAAATGACAATTTACAAATGCAAAATGTGTTTTCTGTTGTTTTTAAGTGTTTATTGTTAGATTGCAACAAAAACAGAAACGAAAAAAGAATTTGAGAAAAATTAAATTTTTTTGCCAAAAAAAATTGTCTTTGAAACCATAGTGCAATACAACACAGTTTGGCTTAATGCCAAGTTATAAAGTTTTAAAGAAAAATATAAACATAAAACAAAATTATACATGACCATTAACAAAAAACCATAATGAAAAGTAAGAGTTACATTTTATATCCCGCTACCACCTCCTAGTTATTTTAAACCCAAATAATATTTTTGATATGTGGGTACGTTTTTTCTTTCAATGGAACAAATTCAAACATTATAGTTGGCAAAATTGTATGGCTACTATCCACATTATTTTAGTTAAATGTCAATAACACAAATTGCAAACAACATCCTTTTACCAAATACTATAGAGTCTCAAGAGAATAACGAATATAAAAAAAATGCTTGCTTTAAAAGGATTGAGTTTGAGTATGATTAATACAGTCAGGAAACTTCTGCTTTAAAAAATTGAAGTTGTTTGGGTTGTAATAAAGTTTCTTTATTTTTAATGTAAATGCCAGTCATTTGTAGAACAAATTAAATTTTTTACTAAGATTGTAGTTCATTTAAAAAAACAAACCACATCAAATGACTGTTTTATGATTTTACATTAATTTTTTAAAAACGTTTTTTGTTATTTAAAAAAATAAAAAAATAAATCTTTGTTTATTATTTACTAACATATGTGGTTAATTTTTACTACAATTGTGGTTAATTTTTTGAACATTAAAAAACAAATGATAAAGTTAGTTGAGTTTACTGAAATGTAAGTCGTCCTTTCTTTAAGTGAAATTTCATTTGTTTTTAACCACATTTGCAGTGGGGTTTACCTACATAGTATTCTAAGTGTAGACTGGTACACGTTTGTATGGAAAAATAAGTGTTTTCCGATTCTTTCTCCACAATCTTGCTTTTGTTTCTTTTATCAAAAACTTGCTTTGCATACAAATATTTGTACAATATTAGTTGTAACTTTGGTAATTTCCAACATGGTGGGTTTTAGAAAAATAACTGGGGTTATCATCATTAGATAATCATTAAAAATGTTCCCTTGCCTGCACATTAGGGCGGGTCGATTTAAAAATCGCTCAACGTTCAAGGAAAATCGTATTCTAGGGATCAAAATAAGAAACTTTTCCGAAGGAACCATACCTCTAAAACGAATTTTGATGTCCCGACTTTTGACCAGTAGGGCCAAATTTTGAAAAATCCCACTTTGATATTTCAGAATGTAGGAGGAATCTCTCCAAGATTATGAGAGCTACTTCTTCTCCGGGAGACGCGCTAGCAGATTAATGCAAAAATCATCATTCTAGGTGACCGTTAAGGTGTTAACCGTGTTTTTATAGCAAAATGGACAAATCTCGGGATTAAGATATTTCAAAAAGTAGGAGGAGTCTTTCCAAGATTAGGGTCTCTTTTTCCTCTCGGGAAGACGCTCTAGCAGATGAATGCATAAATTATATTCGATTGGGTTGAACTCGATTGGGGCACTCTAAATGGGTCAAAGTGGAATTTTTCAAAATATGACCCTACGGGTCAAAAGTCGGGACATCAGAATTCGTTTTAGAGGTATGGTTCCTTCGGAAAAGTTTCTTATTCTGATCGCTAGAATACGATTTTCCTTGAACGTTGAGCGATTTTTTTGCCTCCATACAAATCGACCCGGCCTACTGCACATGGAACTGTCTTCGCCTTTTTTACACACGGTTCTCACATTCCAGCCCTTGCTTCGACTGTTCCTTTGTCTCAGGCGTGAAGTGGTGGACACATGTCTCATACATGGTTACGAATAGATGCAAAAACTCGGCTTTATTGTGGTGAAACATCGCCAAACACTCTATTGAAACATCTTGACGACGCTGCTTTTGTTCTATTGTGAATAAACGCGGCCCCCATCTTGCGCACAGCTTTCTCATCTCCAAATTTTTGGTCCATATGCGATGTATAGCACTTTTTGAAATGCCTATCATTTCTGCCAATATTTTATAGTTGTAACGTAGGAGCAGACTCCCCCAGAGAAGAATCTACCACCCAGAGAAAAATCTAGCACTTTTTGAAATGCCTATTATTTCTGCCTATATTTTATAGTCGCAACGAAGGAGCAGACTCCCCCAGAGAAGAATCTACCTCGGACTGAGACCTTTCATATAAAAGTATTGAATTACATAATGGTGACCAATTTTTTCCATGTTTAAAAATTCAATGAGATCGATTATTTGTTATAGCCTAAAAAAATACTAAACAACGTACCGCCTTGAAACTTAAAACAAATGTTTTATAAGGTTCCCACATATGTTTATAAGATTTTCACCTAAAAGTCAGGTTGGCTAGTTTTGGGACCGAAGTCGTTGCAAAAGGGAACGTTTTTTGCCATTAAATGTCACTTTTCCAATTATTTTGTACACACAGAGAAAAATGTAGCTATTTGCCAACTGAAATTCGGTTACTACGACTCAAATTCGTTTATTACGAGTTTCAGTCGGTTAGCACAGCTTAAAATTAGTTTTCACAACAAAGTTCGATTAATTCGACTGAATTTTAGTTGCAAGACCCTAAATATTTTGAAAGCTAATGTAAATATCGTTGTACTAACCGAATTTATAAGTTGTTACCATTAATATACACTTTTCAATTCGGTTGGCACTTTATTTCTCTGTGTGTAAACATACCCTTTTTACTTTTCTTTTAAAAATTCAATAGAATATAGTTGAAGCCCTTTGTACATAAGTTTGAGGCAGTGTTGCCAGGTATGTGGAAAATAAAATCGTCAAATTTTCCAATAAAAATCGTCAAAATCGTCATTTTATTTTCAAAAATCGTCAAAAAAATCGTCAAAACAAAAAATATTTGTTACAAGTGGGATAAAGTTTTAATAGAAAAAAAGAATAATATTGTAATTCACATTTCTAATGCTCATGTACTATCGGTGTAATATAATACGATTCTTTCCACATTTCTGTAACTTCGAAAAATCATGAAATTTTATAACGATAGCACTTTACCACTTTAACTGTTAATTCCTTCTACATAATTCTGTAAACACCACTTCAGTAGCACAATTTTTAAATCTTAAATTCTTTTACATAGTTTAGAAATTCTTTAACAATGTTATTTTCTTTAATTATTAAATTTGGACTTCCATTAACGAATTAAAGTTTCAAATTGCATTACATGTGATGACATAGTTTAATACAATAAATTTAGAAATTTTTGATTATTTCATATTTTTGGGTTGGTTTTTAATATTGCTAAAAATTATTTATTATTTTATTTATTATTTATATTATTATTTATTTTTATTTTTATTTAAATATTGTTTATTACTGTATGTTTTCCCATTTTCAAGTATAAATTGTGAATATCTGAAGTTTCTCTTTGGAGCACTTTATTTATATTATTATTAGGCCTGTTTTTTAAGCACCGGATTTATTTTTGGATTTATAAATGAGAATATTAGATGTTTTTTTTTTAATTTAAAAAATATTTTATTTTTATATCAATCTTACACTAATTATACTTTATAAAAATATAAATATTAAAAAAAGCAGGGTTGGCATTCAATAACTTTTCATAATAACGATTGGCTATCACAGTAACATTAATAGCGGAATAGAAATTAAAAAAAAAGCGATTCCATTACAGACATGTTTCTTCTTATGTAAACGGTTTTAGGTTTCTATTTAACCTGTTTGATTTTGAAATATCTTGAACTAGTTAAAGTCAAAATAACACTAAAATACCGAAACGACGATTTATAACGTTATTTTGTTGATGTAACAAAATTTAATGGGTAGAATTTTTATATAAACCCTGTAAAGACACATGCCACTATTAGAATCGTAGCTTTAAAACGTTCATAACGGCATTGGTGTGGCCGTGGCAGGCAACAGCCATTGTAATGATAAGTTAGTGTTTGCCAACCATGCAAAAAAGTAAGCACATACTCAGGGAACTTCTGCTGTAAATATTTGTCCTTGCTTCAGTTGTAACACAGTATCTTTATTTTTAAGTGAAAAAACAGTCATTTGTAGAAGAAATTTAATTTTTGACTACAATTGTAGTTCATTTAAAAAACAAACCACATTAAATTACAGTATTATGATTTTACATTCATTTTATACAGTATTTTTTTTATTTAAAAAAATAAAACAAATTAATGTTTGTTTATTTTTTACTGCACTGACTGAACCACTCATTAATAATACAATTGTTGTTAATTTTTTGAACAGTAAAAAACAAATGACTATGTTAGTTGAATTTACTAAAATGTAAGTCGTTCTTCTTTAAAGTGATATTTCATTTGTTTTTAGCTACATTTGCAGTGGTCTTTACCGTTATTAAGTGCAGAAAATAAATTAAAATACACCTAACATGAATCCATAAAATAACTTTTTTGCTAAACTTTCAATAAAAAATAGTTTTTAATTTTAACGAAATAATAAATAAACATGTTTTGCTGGCATATTAAACGTTTGTCAAAAAATCGTCATTTTGGAAGCAAAAATCGTCAAATCGTCATTTAGTAATGCTATAAACACATAGACGACTGCAGCTACACGACTACAGCCTGTCAAAAATAAAATACACACGTTTATATGAAAACGATTATTTTGGCACCAACACAACTACACGGCTACCCGACTACTTTTGCCGCTGTAGTCAACTTAGGTTAATTTCTATTTTTGTTGGCTGCAAAACAAAAATAGTGTTGACAATAAAACAAAATATGTAACAAATTAGTGCTTAAAAATATTTTATTTTGTTAAACACAAAAAACGTCGCAACATCAAATGGTATAATTGCATTAATATTCAAGAGGGGTTATATAAATTTATTTTCACGTTATAATAATGTATTATAAATAAGTAATTGTATTTTTAAGTGAACTTTATATACGTGTCTACAACCAAGCATGTTGTTCTATTTTAATAAAGAAAAAAAAGATGTAATTGGCTTTACTGAAACAAAAATGCATTTGTATCAGGGATGTTAAATGGAGTTTTCAATTTTGTACCAACATCCAAAAAAAATTGTACTTTTTGGACGTTGACGGTACCATTTTTTTTAAATTTATTAAAACAACAAAAAAAAAAATACATAAAAATTCTCTTGTACAGAAAAAAAAACAAAACCTTCCAATAACATACATTATATGTATGAATAAAATAAGGCATAAAAAAGTCTTATGAATATATGAGACCAAATCATGGAATTATTTGTTTAGTTAATAAACTATTTGGAATTTCTACATCATAGCAGCATAAATTTGTCGCTCTTAACCAATCCTTAGTCTGTATGAGACTTGATAATGTTGGCTAATGTAGTCTGTTTCTTTCCTTAGTTTTTATTATATTTTGAAAAGAAAAAAACTCTTTCCACATTTGCAGACCAGTGTGGAATGGATAAAATTCCAGCAACGACTAGAAATGTCTGGAAACATATTGACATTCAGTTCATTTTGAAAATTAGCTACTACCGACCAAAAACTACAAACGTTTTAATTTTTTAACGACTTCAGTTAAAAAAATTTTAGTTTTTACTCTGGCTCAAGTAATATTTTTACTAAGAAGACAAGAATGGAGCAAAATTAATGATTAATCGGTTTTTTGTTAAAGTTCTGCCTATTATGGAGGCTATAACTTTTCTAAAACATTGGGTTCTGATGAGATCTTTAACCAGATCGAAATACTAGTATTAACCTAGCTAATATGTTTGATTTGCTTTATTTTTGTAAATATACGGAGGTTGAGAGCTCGTTCTAAATTAAACATATATAAGATTGTTTGGAATTTTCTTTCATTTCTTTAACAATAACTTAATTTTCGTTTGAGTTTGAATTTTAACGTCTTTTTCAGACAATTGCAATTAATACTATAATTAATATGCAATTTTATTTAATTTAATTGTGAAAGGCGTGGTAGAGAAGAATGAGTGTATTTTCTAAAAATCATAACTACATTGCAAATATTCAATTTTTTCTGAATCAGACTGCGCAGTTTGTGGTATTGAACGTTCGTCAGTGACCCTGTTTTTTAGAATTTTTGAATAATGTAATATTTGTTATGTTTTTATTTGTTCGATTGCGTCTATATGAAATTTTTCTGTGCAATCACTGACCGTGGTATAGATAAACTGATTTCTAATGCCACATGCACTCGCACTACACGTTAGACAGAGCGCTTTAGCCCTCTGAGCTATAGTTAGGTCGAGTTTTGTTGTGATTAAAACTAGTTTTATTCAATACACGGTGTTTTTGTTCTTGCATACATAATCTCAGAAGTACAACTCCAACAACACAACAGTTCTATTTTTAGAAACTCACTTCACTCTAATGTCCACTGTTTTCCCATATGTTATAAGTGATGCCATATCTATATATCAATTTTCACTTCTTTGTCAATATATGTAAGAGCTGCCAGATAAATTTTGTAAAAAATCGTAAATTTTTAATCGATATTAAAAAAAAAAAAATTGCCAACTTTATTCTTCAAAATCCTTAAAATGTTGATAAATCGTAAAATCTGGCGGATATAGTCGCATATATTTTAAGAGCTCATTACATAAAACGAATAAATGCAATGAAAAAGGACACAATAACAATTTGTTTGCTATACTAAAAATTCAAAAAGGGGAAAAATTAAAAATTTTTAAATTGTACCAAATGAGTCGCGGTAGTACCACGGTACTTTAGAAGGTCAAAATGTACCAAAAAAAGTACAATTGTACCAACTTTAACATCCCTGATATGTATAAAAAACAGCTGTTGATATTTTTAAATTGAATCGTGATCAGCTGTTTACTACGCTGCTGTCGTTTCCAAAATAATAAGTAGCTGACCACACGGCGACGATTGCAGTCAACGGCATTTGCAGTCGTGTAGCTCTGCAGTTTGCTGTGGTCTATGTGTTTATAGCATAACTTAGGTACTAAAAATCGTCAAAATGACGATAAATCGTCAAACCTGGCAACAGTGGTTTGAGGACAAATTATGAAAAATATATATGGGCTATTCTCAAAAATATTTAAAATTGTGGTTAAATTTTTTATTTTTTTTTTTTTACTTTATGGCACATTAATAAAATTTAACACTATCAAAAACCACTATCTAGGCACGTCAAATCCGTTTGTGTGAATCGCGTTCTGCAAGGGGAGCATAAGCTATTGTGGTTTAGGTCCGATTACTGAATGTCCAGTTAAAATTTAACAAACAGTTAAATTTAAAATGTATATGTGGAACAACAACAAATGTGTCAAAGGCCCAGTTAGTAGCTTACTGGACGGGACATTCAGTAGTCGGGCCTTAAAGTTTAAAACTTAAAAAAAATCTTAAAATTACATTTTTTTTATTGATTTCAAAAAAAATTTCGTAATTGTGTAAAATTTTTTTATATTTTTCGGTGTTTTGTGTTATTTTCAGCTTTCCAAAAAATATTTGTCAACTTCTTTGGGGTTTCAAAAAATTAAATTTTTGACTTAAATTCGAGGTTTACGAGATATTAATAAGTAATAACTTGCTTGAGAGATTATATTTGAGTTTAGAGTTGTCAGTTAAAAGTATTTTCTAGAAAATAATTCCAACTTAGTGCAGTTTTTAACATGATGTTTTTTAAAACGATGTAGTTGGTTTATTTGGTCCATAAAATCTTTGTTTCTTAAAAGTTTTTAATGCTCCCCAGGTTTTGTGTTAATGCAACGCACAGTGTTTCCAAAAACATTTTTTTGAGCAAATAACATTTCAGACCACAATTCTTAACAAATTTTAAAAATTCCTTTTATTTTATTTAACCTTCATAAGGTCTTCAAATTTACTGACGTTAACGATCTTCGGGTCAAATTTGACCCAAATAGAAAATTTTATATAAAAACTATTGTTTTTCAATTAAGTATGATTTTCAAGTTGATATTTTATTGAAGTAGCATTTAATATTAACATTTATTGTGAATACACAAGTTTTTTTATTATAAAGAGCAAATTTAAGTAATTAGAGAATGTATACTTAACTATGGCATTGGGTACACAAAGTTATTGTATTAGAGTGCTGTTTACATACAAATTTCTTACAAGTGCAACATACAAGTGGTGTTTTGTTATCTGATTTGGGACATAATTGGCAACGACTTCTTTTGCACGAATTTTTGACCGGTTCACACATTCTTTCTTTGGTTTTGTTTGAAGATGACGGCTGTTGTTTCTGCTCAGTAACTGCGCGCAGTTTATTTGCAATTTCCCGCGAAAATTGGGCTCTGGGTAATGTTTTTCGCTGCTTTATATAGGGCGTGGCAATTTGAAAACCTAAATTTTCTAAAAAATGTCGACGTTTGGCAAAACAGTTTTCTTTCTAGCCATGGTTAGCTGATGTGAACAATATAAAAGCGTTGTATGCTGATATATCTAGTATGTTACTAAATACTACTTGAGGCCATCGATTGGTTTTCCTTTTGCAAGAATAACATGAAACAACCTTATCCAGCGTATCCACCCCTCCTTTACATTTATTATAATCTAATATGATTTGCGGTTTTTTATCCTCGCGATTACTAATTTCTGACCTATGATGCAAAGTGCTGAGAAGATTCACAGACTTATTTTTTTTGGGAATATATGAAAGGAGGGTAGTATCCTTGATGAGAATACAGCTCTGCCTTTAGTTGCCAAAAGCTCTGGTGGCAATTCGATTTTGTTTTTACGTATAGTTCCTACTAAAGTAATTTGCTTTTCTAGCAATTTTTGTCCCAATTGGTAGGATGTAAAAAAATTGTCTGCAGTCACATTATGACCTTTCAGACCAGCTGTCAAATCAAGAACTACACGCATTCCTTGGTTTCTTTCAGGCATAGCTCCAATTTCCTTACCTGTATACGGTTGTATATTCCAGGCATAGCTAGTGGACGAATCGCAAAGAACCCAAAATTTTATACCATACTTCGCTGGTTTTGATGGTATATACTGCCGGAACGGGCATCTTCCTCTGAATGCTACTAGCTGCTCATCAATTGTTACGTCTTGAGATGGATTGTAAAGTTTGGGCAGAATTTCAACCCACATATTCCAAAGCTCGCGTATCGGCGCAAACTTGTCTAAAATTCGGCGTTCACTGCGGGTATCCTTGTTGTCAAATCTTATTATTCTTGAAAGACTTTTGAATCTTTTTAACGGCATGATTGCTCTAAAAATAGGTCTTCCTTTTTCAGAATCCCACAAACTTTCCGTACTTTCATTGTTTGATCTATACACTCCAGCTAACAAAAGTGAACCAATAAATGCGAACATTTCTTTGTCGTCAACTTCTATCCAATCAACACCAAATACACGTTTACCTTCATTATTAGTATACTTCAAAATAATGTTCATCACGGGAGGTGGAAAAAACAATTGAAAACTGGAAATCTCTTCCGTTGTAATTCTTGAGCAAGAATAGCGGGTCAAGCCTGGCGTCATGCTAATAATGTTCTCCGTTCGGAATCTTCCATGAATATTTGCAAGAGGTTCCTTGAAATATCTTATTTCACCACTTTTTGATGTCATTCCTTCAGTAGCTGCTTCATCAATTTCATCCCCACTAGAACTTTCAGATGTCTCAACATATTCCAGATGATCTTCATTTTCTGAACAAATTTCTTCTTCGTCCGACAATGTATTTAGCATAATTTCTATTTCACTCTTATTCATTTTTCTACAATAATTACAGAAACAACAATTTCTAACTTTGATGCGACCTATTAGTTCTTTGTTTGTACAATGACTGAAAACTATATTGTTATAAGCAAATAAGAAAAACATTGCTTTGGTATTTACCCGGGGAATCCCAATGTTCATACAAATAAAATGTTCAGCAAGTATGATGAAAAGAGACAAATATATATATACATTTAATTGTAGTGTTGCCAATGCTCTGAAAAAATTTAACATACTTGTGCGTAACAAAAATTCATAATTTTTGCTCCAGGTCAAATATGACCCAAAGACCTTAAGTGTAAAAAATTTTATAGATATTTTTTTTGCCAATATTTTTTTCTAAAAACTTAACGTATTTGTTGACATTTGAAATGAAATAAAAGTCATGAAATATCAAAATGATCAATCACTCACTTTTGGAAAAAATTCAATTATAATTTCAAAATGGGTCAAATTTGACCCGAAGACCTTATGAAGGTTAAGTTACTAAATTTCGCACAAGCCTGTCAGGCCAGATTTTTTAATTTTTAATTTTAAATATTTTTGAATTTTTTGTAAATGTCAAAAAAAAAAGTTCAAAAAAAACTAGTTTTTCAGTTTTTTTTTTTCCGAAAAAATAAAATCTTCCGGGAATTTAAATGATATGCATCTTGAATAAAATATATTTTTTTCCTCTATTGGCTCTGTCAACAATCCCAGCGAAACCTCGGTAATAGGTTGATATTACGAAACATGTTACCTGGTAATAAGTTAAACTTCTTACCTTGCATTACATCGAAACTTTTGGTATTACTGACTGCAGATGAGTAATACCAAATTCACATGATTAAATGTTTATATGGTATAATTAGTTCGTTTCTATACTACAAATTTGACAATTCTAAAAAAATATGCGATATAAAAATTAAAGACTTAAATAAAAAGTTTTTGAAAACTCTTTACCTGTAAGTGAGGAGTAACATGTTACCGACGTAAGTAGTTATCTCGATGGACGTGCCCTTGCTAAAATAATAGCGTTTGTAATAGAAAAGTATCTTATTACAAAAAGTCTATTTTTCCGCCCAAAACTTAGCGTGCTGGCTTATTAGTGCGGGGGTCGTGGGTTCGATTCCCACCAGTTACTGGCCTGTTTTCGCTACAACGCGCCGAAAGCCATAGTAGCTAGTGCTCGGTTAGGGCAATAGTATATAATTTGTAATTATGTCTATTAATTAATAAAAAAAAAAAAAAAATTTAGTTAAATATTTATAAAATTTTTGTTAAATAATTATAAATTTTTAGTTAAATATTTATAAATTTTAATTTAATACTCAATATAAAAGAATCAAAATTTCAAAAAAAAAATGCATTTATACTGGTCAGGCGCGTATCCAGGTGGAAGTGAAAATGGGACATTTCCTCCCCCCAACATCTAAATTTTCAGTATGAAAATGTAAATTTTTTTTCGAAATCAGCCACTCTAAATACCAATCATATATAATCAGAATAAAAAATTGTCTACCGGGTTAAAAATCAACATATATGCCTACATTTATGAACATGCATGTACTCATTCATTCTCATACAGTGGTGGACATATAATTAGAAACGCTGTTTTAATTAAGTAAAATCGCAGTGTAACTATTTTTAAGGCCTGCACTGTAAATTAAAAGTACCGTTATTCAACATGAAGACAATCAACAACGTTGTTGATGCAAAACACATGGAGTTAACCGTTAGCATTTAAAAAAAAAATAAGATTATTCCCCAAGTAGTTGATTTTGGCTGGCTACGTAATTAGAAACATGAAGTTTTGGCTTTAATTTCTAAACTTATCTTATTATTAGTGACAAAGTAAGTGTAATTTAACAAGCAAAATATTGACTTGTAATAATATTGATACATACGTTTTAGTTTATAAAATGGGAAAAACAAGTCAAATGAGGAAGTTAATTGTGCAGTGTTATCAGAATGAATAACTGTCCATGTCGGCTATCGCACAAAGATTTTCTTGCTCTAAAAACATAGTAGTTGGTGCAATTCACTTGTACAATAAGACAAAGCAGTTTGAAATCTCAGCCAGGAAGCCTAGGGAACGAAAGACCACTTCAGCAGAAGATAGAATTATTTGTAGGGCCAGCAAAAGAAATCCATTCCTGTCATCGAGAGAAATAAAAGCTCAATTTGGCCAGCAAATAAATGCGGAAATATCCACACGGACAATAAGAAGACGCTTACAAGATTCGGGACTTCGTGGGTCATTGCACAAAACAAAACCCCATGTCTCAAAAAAATATTAAGAAGCGGTTGCGGTTTGCAAGAGAAATGCTTAAAAAAGATCAAAGTTATTGGAAAAGAGTTCTCTGGAGTGACGAATCTAAGTTTAACTTGTTTCTATCTGATGGAAAAACGTATTTGGAGACGTCCTCCAAACAAAGCCTTAGACCCCAGGTACACTGTGAAAACGGTAAAACATGGTGGTGGGTCTATTATGGTCTGGGGTGCCTTTTGTTGGAGTGGTGTGGGTCCAATCGTGGGAATTCAGGGAATAATGGATCAACATCAATATAAAAGCATTTTGGAAAATGTAATGGAACCGTTATCTTTTGAGAATATGCCCGTCCATTACATTTTCCAGCATGACAATGATCCAAAACACACTTTACGGTTAGTGAATTCTTGGCTTTTGGATCAAAATATTGGTGTGTTGGACTGGCCCGCACAAAGTCCTGATCTCAATTCAATTGAAAACTTATAGGCAATTGTAAAAAGAGATCTGAAGGACAAAAACCCACGAAACAACGACGAATTGTTTCAGTTAGTGCAGCAAAGCTGTGAAAACATATCTCTGCAAACATGCCAACGTTCAATACAAAGTATACCGAAAAGACTAGAAAATGTGGTCAAAAATAAAGGTTATCCAACAAAATATTAAGGGATATTTCCATTTTGTATAACTTTACAAAGATATTTTTAATTTTTTTTATATTTAGTTAACTTTCTTAAAATGTTATTCAAGCTGTGAATTTTTTACTTTAAACTTAATGACGATTCGTTACTTTACAATTTCTAGTTCTTAGTTTTAATAAAGTAAATTTAGTTTTTTAAATATATTTCCAAAACAATATGCTACGCAGTTGTTTCTAATTATATGGCCACCACTGTATATGAAGTGAAGTGTCCATATACCACCATATAGGATTTATATATGTTCTTAAGAATAATGTAAGCATGTATGCACAGCGCATACTGTTGGGACATTTATTCTTTCTACATTTACTTACTCTGGGGACTGTCCGCAAAGTTTTCATACATCTAGCGTATAAGATGAGGACAATTGGTTCGATACACCGCATACTTAGGCGACAATTTTGCGTGTGTCCCTAAAGCAGGGATCCCCACACACATACATTCACATTTATGTTTGTGTTGGTTGTTTGATTTTGAGCGTAATTTATTTTTCTCTCATTGCATTAGGGTTGCCAGGACATATTTGGTGCTGTCCCCGAACAAATTAAAAAAAAAATTAACACAAATCGCCACATGTGATATAAATATATTAAAAATACCATTTAATTTGTTATTTTATTTTGTACTTAAATAAAGACTTAATGTCAAATAAACTTTTAATGAAAGCTTGGAAGTAAAAAAATTTTTATTTTTTTATTTTGAAAATAAACAATATAAAATTCATTTTAAATTACGTAATTACATTTTTAAATTGGATAATTATATGTTTTATAATTTTAGTAAAACTTTAATTCGAATTTTTGTAATTATCATTCAGGGCTAATTATGTAATTGGCACTCGTATTTATATTAAAGTGAATAGAAAAAACAAAATTATCGGTCCTGTTCTGTAAACCAAATCCGAGTAAATTTCATATTTTCAAAAAATTAATAATTGCACCATTGATGCGTTTTAAACCGTAAGTAATAAATTAATTTCAGATATATTTTAAGCTCTAAAAAATAGAAAATCACGAAATAAAAATAGATTTCAGAAGAATTCAAAGAAACGCTTTAAGTATATGAGTTTATTTAATTCATAATTATAAAAAAAGTAATAGTTTAAGAAAAAAAAAAAAAATAATCCATTTTTTTTGCATGTTGATTATACGTTGAGAAACATTTCGAAATCCAGTAAGAAATCTTGGTTGCAGTGTAATAAATTAAGTATGCACTGATGATGGCAATGTGATGTTCGCAAGATTTTTTTAATTGAATTCTTTCTATGAAAAATTTATAATCACGCACCACAGTGCGTTGGCACACTAAGCACTCAGCTTTACCGAAGTAATTTTCGGCAAATAAAAAAGCATTCTCCCATTCTATATTAAACATTTTATTCAGTGTTGTCTAGTAACAAGCTACTACACAACCTGCTCATAGGAATTATATAAAATCTAAATGGCAACCCTGGAAAAAGAAACAAGCGACTGCACAACTTGCCCGCATGAATGATCCAACAAGACTAAATGATTTTATTAAATAAAAATACAAATTATCTTCTCATGCTCTCTTCATTAGCAAGAGAGCATTCGCACATGTGCGGTGTTTTGCAGATCTCTGCCCTAAAGTATGCGCTGTGCATACATATATATATAGATATATTTTCTCAAATTTCGTTAATGTCCACATATTACCGTGTATGGAAATGTATAGACATGTATTATAGACATGTATTATATAATGTTAATATTAACTCAATTTTCGTTAATGCACACAGATGAACATCTATGACTCCTGATATGAACATATAAGAATGGTTTATGAACACATATGAATCATGTATGGATGCATGTGGACATGTGTGAATCATGTGTGTTCATATACGGATCCATATATGTCGATTTTTAACAGGGTATCTAATAAAATATATTTTGCAGAGGCTTAAGGATCAATTTCACTCAATTTTTAAAATAATATGATGACATTTTATATAGCGTTTCTTTTTTTTTTTTGCCAAAGTTATGAAAACTGACAAGTTTTAAGAAAAAATCCATATAAAAAACTTAACCGGTTAATCGGCCTATTTTAACCGGTTATTCGGGTCGAATAATTATTTGAGTTTTAAATTATTTGTTTCTATATTAACCGAAATGGAGCCGATTAATCTAGGAATCGGTTAATCGATTAACCGAATTGGAAACACTAGAATATAGTCATCCCAACCAAATTTTTACTTTGCCTGAATTTTTGACAATGTTTACACTAGTTGGGATAACAAAAATTTCAAACTTTTTGTCACCTAGTTAAAATATTACTTGTACATAAAATTAATTTTCTTTGTTATTAAATTATTAGGAGGACTCTGTGAGTACCCTAAATGATAATTTACTTACTAATTTTTAAATGAAATACAACTTGTCAATTATAATTACCTGCAAAGAAATAAAAAAAGAAATCATTAATTACATTTAGCATAAAGAAACAAAATGTAAATATATTAAAATGAGGCTCGATCACTAAATGTTAAGTCATTTTATTTACACTTTTTTCGTATAAATGTTTTTTCTACTGGGTAAACAGAAAATATGTTAAATTAAATAAATGGATGTAGTTAAAAGTGTTGAAAATTATAGGGTTTAAAAAACTTTTCGTGAACTGTAATTATGATTTCTTAATAGATGTTTATGAAAAATGAGAAAGAAACGATAATAATTGACGTAAAAATAAGTAAGAGTGTTACATTTGAACAGGTCGAAATATTAAATACCCTACATTTTTATATAACCAGGGTATATCCAATTTAGACAGAGAAGTTAATATAGTATAAAGGGGATTAACTGCTTAATCGAGCCATAAAAAAGTTGATTAAACCATACTCTAATCTTTCTGATTAACCGTTAAGCCAACACTTAATCTGCTTACTATTTCTAAACGATTCTGTATTCATACTACTAATTGTATGCAACTCTGTGTGTTGATATAATGACAATTGGCAACACTTAAAACATACATACAAAGTTAGATAAATTTTAATATAACTTTGTATAAGATACTGCCGCCAAAAAAAATTTGTAACTTTCTTGTTCCTCCTAAGCCGAATTGCTATCGGCCCCACCTGAGTGTTTTAAACTGAACAAACTTAATATTTTAGCTGTCAAGTTAAACTTTTAACTGTCAAAAAATGCACATGTAAACGCGGAAGATTAAAAAAGTAGATTAACTTTAATCAAGTAGAATAATTTCGCTGTTTAAACTGGTTTAAATTTTCTATATTAACATTTAGAAAGATTATGTTCATTAGGCATTTCTTAACCAATTGTTACAAACGGAATGACAAATGGAATACTCCTACTTATAGTAAAGGGTATAATAATTGTAAAAAGGTTTTTGACACAGAAAAAAAAACTTAAATAAAATTAACAAAAGAAATCTTTTAGAAATATTTAACGAAAAGAAAATATTTTTCAAAATTTTACACAAAAGCTTTGATTAACCAACCAAAAGAGAAAAATGTGGGAATAAAGGAAATAAATTTTTTTTAAAAATCATTCAAAATAATATTTTAAATATTTTCTTTATTATGTTGGGTAAGTATTTCTCTTTCTGTTATTATATTCACTTCATTTTCAATAAAATAAACATTTTAAATAATTGTGTAAAGAAGTTGACAGGCGGACGACGAGCGGCAATATGCTTAAGAAATGCCTACTGGCTGACATTTGTTTGTATGACGACAATGCACTGTGGGGCAGCATGCCTAAATTTTGGCCAAAACTTCTTAAATAAGTTTACAAAACTTCCAAGTCTAAAAAGCACAAAATTCGAAATATAAAATAGTTTTTATAAAAAATGTCAAATGTTTTCTGATTTGCCTTAAGGGGCGACATTACATTCGCGGCAGAGAAAACCGACCTTTTTTTAAAGTCAAAAACAAACATTTTTCCAAAATTTTTTTTTATTATTGTAGAAAATTTAACAAATTACAAGAACAAAATTCAAAAAAATATATTTTTCACTCCAACATGGTTTTATAGAGCTCCAAACTGGCGGCAGAGAAAAAAAAACGGGGCCTCGTGGTTGCAGCGCTGGGAGACGCAAAAATTGTCCGATCTGGAAAAAAATGACTTTTTTAAATCTTAACAAAATTGGTTATCGTATGACACGAGCTTTTTTTTTAAATTTTATTTCAATTTTTGGTGATGTATGTTCCAAATTAAAAAGTGAGTTTTTTCGAAAAAAAATATTGACTTTAAAAATTCATAAAAAATCGAAAAAAATCTCGTGTCATACGATAGCGAATCAAGTTTAAAAAATAAAAAAAAAAAAAATTCGTCAAAAAATGAGCCCGCTAGTGTCGCAACCAGTACAAAAAACATGATTTCGAGATAAACGCGTTCAAAGTTTGTGAACAAAGAAAAAAAGGTTACCTTCAATCTGCCATGCCTGCTTCGTACTGCTTCGTATCTTGTATAACTGAGCACATAAAAAAGATGCATTTTTTTCAAGCAATTCAAAAACACAAAAAATCCACCCTTCAAGTAGGTACGAAAAAAACCACCAAAAGTCAGGTAGCAAGTAAAACAAGTATATACCAGCTGCCGTACATAGGTAGCGCGAAAATTAAAAATGCGCTCTCACTAATCCGGCTGTAACTTTTGAACCCGTAGGAATTTTTCCATGAAATTTTTTTCTTAGAATCTTAAGAATATTTACTAAAATACAAAATTATAAAAAAGTCGATTTCATAAAACGGCCAATATCATGTGCCCCCTTAAATGTTCATTAGGACGGATTCAGAGGTAGCTGAGTACAAAACTAAAGATACATTTTTAAAATTTAAAAATAGCGGAGCCAATTTGGATTACTTATATTTTAATATTTAAATATGTTGAATTTTAATCAATTGCTTTTAAAGTATTTTGATTGGCTGATTCTGAATCTGAATACAAAAATTGAAAATGCGGATCCAATATGGCGACAACTATTTAAAATTTATATTTTTGTCTGATTTACTTTACAAAAAAGTTTTCAATTCAAAATGACGGACACAATATAGCGTGCATAATTTTTAAATTTGAATATGTTGTATTTTAATCAATTGCTTTAGAAATGTTGAGGTTAAGAAGAAGAATAAACGTTTTTCTCTTAATTTTTAAATCAGACTGAACTAATTTCTGACTTTTTATGGACAGGCTCATCAGTGATTTTCCATTTTAAATTGTATTATTATTTGTGTCTTATAATTGTCAGATTGTCTCTATATGATAAATTTTTCAACAACCTGTGGCTGTAAGAATCAAACCTGAGCTCATCTTACATTACAAACGTAACAATACCAAGTCATGACCGTTTAGCGATCACACCCAAGTATGGCCTCGAATCTAATGAAGCTAAATTGCAGTTTTTTTTCCTATTAGCTTTATCTGTTATTGTATATTATACTCAGAAGTAACAACACAAATATTTTATTTTTAGATTTTTTGTTTATTTTTCTAATCTCCTCCGTTTCTTTTAAAGTATTTGGAATTTGAAATCGATAATTTAAAATACGAAATTGCGGATCCAATAGGCGACAAACTATTTCTTTTATAAAGTTTCTAATGTGGAGTGCACGCAAAATTTTCAGTTTTTTAACCCATAATTATAACAAAGAAAAAAATTTCAAAATTTAATATTTAAAAAATTCCCCAAAATTTCAAATAAACGTCGAAATTTAAAATAATAGCAAATATAAATTTAAAAAAATCTCAAAAATTGCCACAAAAAATCGCCAAGTTGAGACAAATCGCTTAAATTGAATAAATCACCATAAATTAAAAAAAAAAAAAACACCAAAATTAAAAAAATCGCCGAAATTAAAAAAAAAAATACAAAAAATCAAATTTCGAGATAAAGACGTTTTGAATTTTATTAAGGTGATTTGTTTAATATTTAGTGTTTTTTTATTTTAATTATGGAAATTTATTTAAATTTTGTTGATTTTTTAAAAATTTTTTTGAGTTATTTTTTTCCCAATTTTTGGCAAATTTTAATAGTATTTACAAAGAATTTTTAATAGTATTTATAAAAATTTATCAATTAAATTGTTAATAGATATGATAAAAACCTTAAATGAAGATAAAAGCAATTAAATAGTTAAAAATTATTTTAATTGATACAAATTCCTTAATATAACAGAAATCAATTAAACTTTTAATTTTATCAACAAATATTTTAATAGAAACTAGATTTTATTTTTTTTTTTTTTTTTTTTGTGTATAATAATCCACATTTCTATATTCTAAAAATATATCTATATTTCTGATCTACCAGAAATTTACTTTTTTTCAAAAATATGCCGATGCTGGTGGCCCACAGTACAATGTTTACAATTCATAGTATTATTTATTTTCTGTTATATTAGAACAAGATTTAAAAATGGGAAAACTTTTTTCTTTCATTCATTCATACCAACCATTCTTTTATTCCATTCATCGTTATAAAAGTGGGTGCCGCGCATAATAATACACACCCACTTGAATTTTATTCTTTTGTATGTTCTGGGAGGGGGATACAATCTTACAACAAATCATATGGAGCACATAATAAAAAAGCCCATATCGAAATCAAATTCTATAATATTTATGTTAATGAAAATTATACTTATTTTATACAATAGAGAGATAATAAATAAATCAAGTTAATGTTTAAAAAAATTAAGGGCGATGTACAAAAAAAAATATTGGAAAAGGAAAACCCAAGTATCGAAACGATTTTTTGTTGAAAAAAAAAAAAAATCACAATTAATCAATAATTCTAATTAGAAAATAAATATACATAAGATACGAGTATATCAGCCTCATTACTACACCATTTCTTACATTTCTTGCTTGCGATTTGAAATCGAAAGATTTTAAAATTAAATTGAACTCAAAAAACTAAACTGATTTTCCATTAAAATATTTGTTAATTAAATTAAAAGATTTATTGAATTATATTAAGGAAATTGTTGAATTAATTAAAATTATTTGTAAATATTTAATTGATTTAGTTTCAATAAAGCTTTTAGTCATTCATATCTATTAAAAATTTAATTGAATATTGTTTTTCATTTCAAACAAATTTTTAGTCGAAACTGTTAAAATTTCAATTTAAAGTGCCAAAAAAATCGTTAATGATGAAAAAACTGCCGAAATTGGGGGAAAAATATTCAAAAATTTCCAATTTCCGATACAGCTTATACATAAATATATAAAACAAATGCAAGTGTCAGTGCAAGTGCAAGTGAGCAAAGCACAAAATAGAAAAACTTTTTAGTTTCAAGCAAATATTTCAATAATTCTGTGATTTATAAATAAAATTAATTCAACATAATTAATAAAATTGGTAATTGGTGTAAAGCTAGAAATTATAGTATTGGAAGCAAGATTTTAAACATTTGTTTAGACATACTATTTAAAGAGGAGGACGATCTTTAAAGTGACGCCAAATTTTTAATTTTCTGTTACAATTAACTCTACCGCATTGTTTTTCTATATTCAAGTTTTTTTTTTTTTTAATTATTTAATTGGTTCAAACTGACTACTTCTCACAATTGCATTTCACAAAATCTTAAACATGAATGACACTTAAAGAGCGAAGATGCTCATAAAAACATACTTATCATCTCATAGTTAGCGCAACTATAAATATATAAATATGATATTATGATTGTAGACAAGAGAATTATATGATAACAGAAAAAAAGAGGAATTTTTACTATAACATGAATAAAGCAACCATATTATTGGTGAAATATGATTAATAGAATAATAATTAAATTGAATTAACAATTTATAGCTGAAGGAAACATAGTTTTGTGGACGCAATCAAGTTGCAACCATATCCTTTCTGCGTGCTGTATATATTTTTGCTTAAAAATCATTTTGCCAAAGCACACTTTGTAATGCACTCAACAAGACCTATAACCCACTCTATGTCGTTTTCCAAGTTTTTTTTCACTGTAGCACCGTGTTATTTAATTGGTTCGAACTGACATCTTCTCACAATTGCATTTCACAAAATCTTAAACATGAATGACACTAAAAGAGCGAAGATGCTCATAAAAACATGCTTATCATCTTATAGTTGGCGCAACTATAATATGGCTGTAGTTAGAGAGAGGAATATGATAATAAATATTATATTATTGTAGACAAGAGAATTATATGATAACAAAAAAAAAGAGGAATTTTTACTATAACATGAATAAAGCAACCATATTATTGGTGAAATATGATAGATACAATAATAATTAAATTGAATTAACAATTTAGTTTGGTGGACGCAATCATGTTGCAGCCATATCCTTTCTGTGTGCTGTATATACCCAGTAAAAAATTTTCGTGTTTTTAAAAGCAGGATATAACAAATGCGCTGATGTAAGTGCTTACTACTACTTAAGCTGTTATGACACTGTATAGTTTTTGTATAGTTTCAAGATGTATTGGGAGAAAGAAACAACATTAATGTACGAATGAAACATATATACAATTTGTAAACAAACAGTTTTGTTTTTTTTTTTTTAACTGACAGTTCCAAAAAGAAACTGACAACAAACTTATTTGCCTGTGAGAAATGTCAAGATAAAGTTCAAAATTTTCGTTTGCACTTTTGACAGATATCCCAATTTTTCGCTGATTTATCGATAACAAAAGTATTTGTTTTGACATTTACTACAATTTGGCACTATGTGTTCGTACTCTTTACACTAGTTAAAAAATTGAGTAACAATATATTTGTACTGCTTTAATTTAGATTGTCAATACAAAAACTATACAGTGTCATACGGGCTTTAATACTGAGAAGCAGCAAAAGAAACGAATAGTTTTCGTATAAAAATAAACAAACAAAAATTTTGAGCTTACTGTATTCCCTAACCAGGATGCAGGTTGTTAGCAGCTTACCCTAATCCCTTATAAGGATGCAGGTTGTAATGCAGAAAGTTTCATATCGTGGATTATAAACGATCTGTAAAAATTTTCCCGAGTGATTTCCGATCCTGTTTGGTATTTTCGAGTATGTAATAAAAAATAATTAGTCATTTAACTGTTTCTGAAGAGCTAGCATGTGGAGCGGTAAAAAAATAAAATGATTATATTATATGTCAAAAATTTTAACAAGAAAAAATTAAAATCTGTAGAATTTTATGTAAAATAAATTATGTATGTATGTTCTTATTATTACTTTTAATCTTTATAATGTAGAAATGAAAAATGATATTACTGAAAGCCATGAAAACACAGCTTGTTGTAAGTTGTAAGTAAGTTGTTCAATTTTTAAGATAACTTATTTCCTTACGACATTATCGTCGCTTGAACTTGATAATAAATTTGAATTTTTTAAAATTTTGCATTGTGGGACTTTAAAATTGCTGTTACAACCTCAATTTCAATTTACAAAATGGCGTAAGGAAATAAGTTATCTTAAAAATTGAAAAACTGAAAAAAAAATGGTAAGAGTAGTGTGTTCAGCTACCGTTACAAGTATTATGAACAATACATTTCCAGGAACGTAAAAAATCGGAGCATTTTGATCAAAAAATACACTTTTCTCGTTAATATAGCTCGAACGCCTGATGTCGGAGAGTGAATCTAAGGCCAGATTTGGATTCAGCGTACCTTGCACCTTTAGAAAAGTATAATTTAGTTCTAGTGTCAAACATTTTTCGACCTGAATCTTTAGGTGTAAAAATTACTTACATGTACTCACAAGTGCTCCCCACTGTATATAGATCATTTGGACAAAGCAACTAAAACCGAATTAAATCATTTTGTCACAAATCAATCGATGTGTGAGTATAATTTAAGTTATATTAAATTTAACTTAATTTTTTTTTTTCTTGTTTAAAACTTATTTGGTTTTCCGTGTCTAATTCAATTTTTTTTTTTTCACTTTTAAATAAATATTTTGAAATTTAATCAGTGATGTCTTATTAATTATCCATCAACTGACAATAATCATCACAAAAACTATATTTACACAAAACTATATTTACACAATAATTTCACTAAATTTCGTAGGTTAACAAAAAAAAAGTTGAAGAGTTTAACCGGCATAAATGTATAACCAATGGAATATTATTAATATTAAACAAAAAAACAATTCATTTATTTTTCATTTTACTATTTAAAAATCCTTTCACAGCTATAAATACACTTAACTTAATATATAAAAATTTACAAAAATTTAAGAAAAATAGTACACAAAAGAAAAAATTAAATGAAATGCGGTTGCATTTTGTGTAAGTCTTATAATGGTTGTTTTTTTTTTGTATCTTTTCTTTTCTCTCTACTTCGTCCGCACAAGCTGCGACATCTACATCTAGACTTTTTACTTAATCTCCATGCTATTAATGTGTATATC
The DNA here is from genome assembly GCA_021234595.1 of Delia radicum. Taxonomy (NCBI): domain Eukaryota; kingdom Metazoa; phylum Arthropoda; class Insecta; order Diptera; family Anthomyiidae; genus Delia; species Delia radicum. The sequence continues at coordinate 39,979,011 of CM037853.1, read as the reverse complement.
AGCACAATTTTGGTAGCAACGTAAATAAGTTAAACATTAGTTCAAAATTAGTTTTTTGTTATAATGTTAAACTAAAATTTTAGCTGAAAACGCGATGACAGCAAACAAATTGCTGAAAGTTAGTTAAATATTTTAAATAGACGTTCAACAAACTTTTCAACTTATTTTTTTTGAGTGTAGCATTCCGATGTACATACATATTATTTATAATAAAACTTTTTACAATAGATAGTCTTAGTTTTCATGCAAATAACTAAAAATTTAACTAAAATTTAGCAGATTTTACAGTTTTAGCAAAAAGATTCCGCTAATTTTATGCTTTTTCCTGCAACGTCATTTTAAAATCATTTTTAGTAAGTTTTTCTGCTATTTTTATAGTCTTATTTTTATGAGTGTACGAATACATTTTTTATTTTCCAATTTTTCAAAAGAAATTTTAGTATTATTCCAGACACTAAAAAAAAGAAATCGTCTAATTGCAATAAAATTAGTTTGACTCTTTTTTTTTGTGCAAAAAAAAAACCACTAAAAATTTAAAATTGTTAAAAGTGTTGCCTAAATTGTTTGTATGTAGTAAGTAGTAGGCCTTATTTGTAAAAGAAAATAAATCAAGAAATACGATTATTATTGTTTAGTTTGTTTTGATTATTATTATTATTATTATTATTATTATGAAAGCGTTATTTTTATTTTCTGCTTTGTTTTTGGCAATGTTCCCATATATTTTGTTTATAAACAATTTCAATTTCTAATTTGTTGGCATATTTATAAGTTTATAGACCCCTCATATTTGCTGTCATGTTTGTGTATTTTAAGTTGTGCATTTTTCTTTTGAAAATTACTTGCAATTTTTATGTTGCATGTTTTCTTATGACCAATTTCGATTTTTATCGAATTTTTATTTTTTCAATTTATGTCTATAAAAAAAAAAAGATGAAAAAAAGTGAAATTAGTATTTTGTTAATGACACTGTGCAACAAGAAATTGCATCATTATAGTGATCAACGGGAAATTGAAGTAGACTATCAGTGGACCAAAACCCCTAAAGGATTTGAAAACTCGCCTTGAATTTATTTTATAGCATTTTGAAGTTTGGCTATTTTTGACCGTTTTTTCTTTATCGGTAAAAATTTCAAAGATTATTAAATGCACACAAAACAATGTTTATATATAGGATCATATACAAGCTCATATATATTCACATATGTTCATATACAATCCCCATTTTGACTGGGTAGTTAAATCCACTAAAATACCTAAAATAACTACAGTAGTCGCTCGGTTATATGAACTAATTCAAACAGAGCCTGTTCACTAAATGGAAAAGTTCACATAATCAAGAGAATATTAATATTTGTATTTATGACCAAGTTTGAATTAATTTATGTATTTGTTTACGGGCTACTTATGGTCAGGTTGTATTTTTGATGTAAATAGAACAATCTATTTCATCTTTTTTCTCAACGTTTCGTCGGGTTTGTTTCCGACTTCCTCAGGAGAATGTTTATTAAATAAATTGTTTATTTTCCTTTCACATCGTTTTGAAAATTTGAAAAATATATAAAAAACTGGACTTCACGACACAAATAATTTAATAATTTTAAAAAAATAATCAAAAAAAAGTAAATATCACAGAAAAAAACTTAAATTAATCTTAACACTAGTATTGCAGAACTTAACACGTCAATTTATTGCAACGGAATATTTCTTTATTTTTTATTTTATTAATTAATAATCATATAATTACAAATTATATACTATTACCCTAACCGAGCACTAGCAGACCAGTGCCTCTGGTGGGAATCGAACCCACGACCACCGCACTGATAAGCCAGCACGCTACCAACTAGCCTAACGGGGCGCACAATCGAGAGAATATAAAATAAGTAATTCAAATGATTTTTATTACATTAAGTTTTTATTTTTAATAAGTTTTTTAATAATTAATGTACATGAAAGTAGTCGGTTATATTTTTTTGTACTTTTTTTGCTTCAAGGGATTTCTGTAGGGCCTTGTCCTCAAAAGACAAAAGACAATCACTCAAAACTCAACACTCAAAACATTAAAAAAAAACCAACGGTTGCAGGTTCTTCACTTATTTCGGGGAAAACATACTTCTAATAAGACAAACATTTAAAAAAATCAACGTTTGAAAGCTGGTCACATAAGAGAGATAGGCTGTGTTCACTCTTTAGAACCTCCTGTGTTTAAATTTTTTTGTTCACTATTCATATAACCGAGCGACTACTATATATACATTGGCATCCAAAAAGCCGAACTTCAAAATTCCATTGATCTCTTTCAGGAAAATTTGTTGCACATTGTACTTAAGAAAATTTGTATTTTTTGAGTGAATAAAAATCAAAATTTTAGTTAATCATCATTCGATTACACAGTGAATATGTGAATATGACACACCAAAACCCCTGGACACGTTAACTTAAATTTTGATCTAGTAGAATCTAGTGGATATTTTTATATTTTTAAGATATATATAACGTCATATTTAATTGAATTAATGTTATCTAATTTGAAATGCAATATACAATTATATATTGATAGAGATGCGATAAGACGCAACTATATATGACATCATATTATGACAATATTAATTTTATATATGAATTTATATATGTTAGTACACTCAAAAAAATAAGTTTGTAGAAAAGTTAGTAAAACATCTTGTAAATCAGGTATACTATTTTTCAGCAAATTTTTTGCTAAAATTAGGTTTTATACTAAAGTTTTAGTTATACTTATTCAGCACTTAACTGTTTCGAACTAATGTCTTACTAATATTTTACTAATGTTTTACTAATTTATTTTGCTAAAAAAAATTGTGTTGATTAGCACATCAACCAGACTGAAAGATATACGCAGCATGAATTAGATGTCGCGGCATGTCACGATGTAGTAGTGACGAGGAAAATTATACTAAAAAGTACAGCTCTAGTAAGACATAATATAAAAAAATTTGTATCTGATTTTCATACAAAAAAAACACAAAATTGTGGATTAAAACAACGTAATCTATTAATTAAATAAACGACAAAATAAAATATTTAAATTTAATAAAGATTAAATGTGTATTTGTAAACTAAATGTTTATATATATTAATAATTTTGTGTGGTCAAATTGCAAACAAATATGCAATAAGTTGACAGACTAAAGCGAAAGACAAAGCCATACATCTTAGGTAGATTTTTCTGTTTCCGTTTTCTTATTGCAGAAAAGGGTTGTATATGTTATATTTTGTTTCGTTTCCATAATTCTCTGCGGCATTTGCGTTCCTTTAAAAGATTGCATCCTTTAGACAATTATTGATGTAAGTAGTTAAAATATAATTTCGTTTATGTTACATATAATTATTTGTATTGTTTTTAGATATTACATTAATTCATGTCGTCAATTTCGGAGTATGAACATTTTTATATTTTGTAACATATTGTAAATTATTTTAAACAGAATCACAAAAATATGTTTTATGATTTTCAGCAAATAAATTAACTAAAGTATAATTTTGCTACAAATTTTTTGAGTTTTTTTCAGTCTAATAATATTCAGCAAAAATTTTATTAATTTTTAGCAAGGGTTTTTTAATTTCTAATCTACTAAGTGTTAGCAAGGGTTTTTTAATTTCTAATCTACTAAGTGTTAGCAAAACTTTTGCTGACTCTACTAATTTTGTTGCTAAAAATCAGCTCGCTAATTTTCAGCAAAAGATTTTGCTGCCATTAGCAACTTATTTGCAAGCACCCTCCTGACTAAAATTTTGCTGACTCAGCAAAATTTTTTGCTGACTTTACTAATTCATTTGTATTGAACTTATTTTATTGTCAGCAAAACATTTTGCAGAATTTACTAATTTTTTGCTAAAAAATCAGCTCACTGATTTTCAGCAAAACTCTTTTGCAGAAGTTAGCAAGTTTTCTGCAAGGATCCTACCAGCAAAAATTTTGCTGACTCAACTAACTTTACGGACTTTTTTTTTGAGTGTGCTTATAATACCATCTTTTATTTCAGTGTCATCATAAAACGTCGCCTTAAAATGGACGCTATTATTAGTAGAGTTGAGTTTCGACAACTAAACAATAGATAAAGTCATTTCAAAAGAGATTTCGATGCCTTTTTTTTTTAAATATAATCAAAAAATCGCTTGGGACAATGCATACTTAGAAAAAAAATCTTTATTTTTACCCAATATTTGAAAACGCAGCCTATCACTTTAATTATACAACCCAAAATTAAGTTTTTCGTGTCCCGGGATTTTGGCGTGTCATTTTAAAAGTTGAAATTTTATTTGCAGTGTAATTAGCAATTTTTTTTTTTTTGCTGATTTTAGCAGAGTAATTTGATATTTTCAATTAACTAAAATTTAGCTGAAATATTAGCAAACATTTTCACTATCTTTTTTTTCTGTTTGTGTATTTGGCATGATTTGTATTTCACATGATTTTGGCCAATCTCGGGAAAAATGTCAATTTTATTTATAGAAAGAAAAAACTAAAATCGAGTTTAAAATATTATTTGTAAATATAAATAAAGATTTAATTGAATTTGGTTCTAATAATAAAATTGTAGTATAAATTAATTGATTTAGTTTCAATTAAAATTTTAATCATTTAATCATTTTAAGACTTCAATTAAATATTGTTTAAAAAAATTTTAAAAAATCTCCAAAATTTAACAGAATCGCCGAATTTAAAAAACAAAAATTCGCACAAACTTAAAAAAAAATCAAAAATTGGAGAAAAAATTATGAAAACTAAAAAAAAAACTCGCTAATAAAAAAGGCTAAAATATGATAAAAATCGCCAAAATTTAAAAAATTTCTAATATTTAAAAAAAAAATTCAAGATTTTATAAAAATAAACCGCTAATATTAGAAAAAAAATTCAAAATTTGAAAAAAAAAATTTAAAACGCCTAAACAAAGTTCACAATATAAAAAACAATCGCTAAAACTTAAAAATAGCCAAGATTTAAAAAATCTCGAAAACTGAAAAATAGTTTCTAAAAATTAAATTTTAAAAATCGCCAAAACTTAAAAAAAAAATCCTCAAAATTGAGGAAACATTTTTTTCCCCCCCAATTTCTGACGATTTTTTCCAATTTTAGTGAGTTTTTTTTTTTCAAATTTAGCGATTTACTTAATTAGCGCTTTTTTCGATTTTAATAGTTTCTGTTTATGCGTTTTTTTTTTTTTAATTTTTAAAATGTTGGCGACATTTTCAATTTTTTTTCAATTGGGCGACTTTTTTAGTTTTTTGCCAATATTTTAAATTTTGCCGATTTTTAGTTTTGACGATTTTTAAAATCTTGGCGATTTTGTTTTTAATTTTGGTATTTTTTTAGTCAATTTTTGCAATTTGTTGCAAATTCATTTTCAATTAAACATTTACATAGATATTATTAAACATTTACATAGATATTATTAAACATTTAATTGAAAGTGAGTTTGAAATCAAACACAAGTTAAATTGAAATTTTATTGGCCATATTTTTAGTTTAGTTTAGTTTATCCACAAAAACTTCAATTTTTGACATTGGGTCTACCGATTTAAGTTATATTATATGGGTTACACGAGTCTATCTGATATTTAGACAAATTTTCAAATTCGGACAAAATTTCGTGTTTAATTGGGGAGTGTAAATATCAATTTTTAGATAATTTAAACTATTAGAAAGAACAAAAAATTAAAATAAGTCCCTCCAAAAAAAAATCTTGAGTACGACCCTAACAAGTTATTTATTTTAAGTTTTTTGTTAACATATTTTCAATTATGTTTACAAATAATTAAAATTGTTTGCATAATTGTTAAATAAAAAATAAAACAACTATTTGTGTGAATCACCGAAGAAGCAGAAAATAAACCAAACAGAAAATGTAATAATGAAAAATGAAACGTTTCGTATGATTATACGTTTTAATGCAATTACTGAAGCGTATAATTACAATACAATAAACCTGATTAATAATGAAAAATAAAAATAAAAACATACAATTTGATTTAAAAAAAAAAAAATATCATGAAAATTTTAAAAATATAAAAACAAGTGCTTGAAATTTGAGCAAAAAAAAAAATAAAATAAAAACAATGATGGTCAATGTCAATAATGGCTTGAAAAATAACTTTTAATAAAGACCTGTTATTATTAAATAATTTTTTTTTTTTTTTTAATAATAAAAGAAAGAAAAAGTTTTTTTTTTTTTGTTATGGCTAAAATTAAAACAAGTTTTTAATTATTTGTATTTTGGCAAACTTTTTTTTAGCTATGCTTTGTTTTGAAATTAACACTAGAATGACCGGACCCGACCAGTCATTTTGACTGGTTTAGCATATTTGATTTATTACTACAAATGTTTGTTCCAAATTATTCCAGATGTTATCAAATGACTTATGGAATGCCAATGGGTAACGCCAAAGGAAATTAGAACTGGTTTTAAACGAAGGACAAACACAGCAAAAACAGACATTACCAAGTAATTAAGCGTGTAAGTAGCGCACAAAAGGATTCAATAGTTACCAGGCAATTTACTCGCTTGATTACTTTTGTTCACGATGACCCAAAATTCATGGCTGGTCATTACCATACCACTTACAAAAAAACGTGAGAATAATGAGTTACTTGATTGGGTTACTCATACACTTAGAATACTATGTACGTAAAGACCACTGCAAATGTAAAGGGTCCGCCATCTAACTTTTTTTTTCAAATAGTGCATATTTCGTGAATGGTAACACTTAGCTCATGTCTTATTTGACAGATAATTAGTTTTATCCTTCCGCTGAACGAATATGGTTGTGTACGCTTGAACAACGCTGGGAAATATTGCGACAGTACTTTGAAAATCATGGTAATGTTGCAGAATGTGGCTGTTACAGTCAATGGCGATCGTTATCGGGCCATGTTGAACGAATTTTTGTTCACAAAAATTGAAGAGGAGGATATTGGGAACATTTGGTTTCAACAGGACGGCGCTACGTGCCACACAGCCGAAGCTACACTCGATATTTTGCGCCCTGTTTTTGAAGATCGCATTGTCAGCCGCAGAGCTGATGTCGTTTGGCCACCTCGGAGCTGCGATTTGACACCGTTGGACTATTATTTGAGGGGTGCCGTCAAAGATAAGTGTTACGCCAACAAGCCCGAGACAATTGACGCTTTAAAGGACAATATTCGTGAAGCCATTGGTAAAATACAGCTGCACACAATCGATAATGTGCTTAAAAATTGAACCGATCGTATGGGCTACTGCATGGCCAGCCGAGGCAGCCATTTGAATGAAATTATTTTCCATTATTAACCGGAAGGATTATACTTTCAAATTAAAAAAGAAATTTGAGAAAATATTCAGTAGTTTTTTTTATAGCATTTTAAAAAAAAAAAGTTATTTGGTGGACCCTTTATATATATGAATGTTTGATGTTTGCATTGGATTGTCACTTCTTTCAAAACGTGCTCTGAAGGTGACACATTCCTGAAAGTGATCAATTAATAAATTTGAAAACAAAAACTCTTTAGATTATATGTTAGGACAATATATATCCTAATAAATAAATATAGAGTATGGCCTCGAATTTGAATAATTTTCATTTTCATAGAAAGTATATATTTTTAAAAAGACCAGATAATTTTCTTTTAAATACCGTTTAAAAAATTAAAAGCAAATGAATTTCCACTGAAAGAAAGGACGACTTACTTTTCATTGAATTCAACTAACATTGTCATTTGTTTTTTAATGTTCAAAAAATTACTAACAATTGTAGTAAAAATTAACCAAATATGTTCCCAGTAAAATAGTAAAATCCAAATAACTGGTTGCAGAACAGCTTATACTGTATTATAACAGGTTCTAATTTCTGTTCTGCAACTGGTTCTTTTTGTATGGAGTTTGTCCTACTTGCAACAGGTTCTTTACCTCCAAACAAGAACAGGTTGCTTTAGAACCGGTTCTAGAACCAGTTATAGAACTGGTTCTGTGACATTGACACCTTACATTTCGACTTCCAGGAACCTGTTCTAGAACCGGTTCCATGTAACCCCTGGTAAAAGAAGTTGTTCTAGAACAGGTTCAAAGGTAATCTGTTCTAAAACATTTTGCTGGGTTAGTAAAAAATACACAAACATTTATTTTTTTAAATAACAAAAAACTACAGTAAAAAATGAATGTAAAATCATAAAACAGTCATTTGATGTGGTTTGTTTTTTTTTTTTAATGAACTACAAGGTTAGTAAAAAATTAAATGTGTTCTACAAATGACTGACATTTACATTAAAAATAAAGAAACCTAAATAACTACATATTTTTAAAGCAGAAGTTCCCTGAGTGTATTAAAGGTATAAGTAATTACTTTTATGTTAGGAATAAGTAATTACTTTTATATTAGGAATAGGTTACTGAATATTTTGCAAAAATATAAAAATCGAACAAAACTCTATTTTCAAAACTTTTTTTTAACGACCGTGAAGAAGGGATATAATATTTTTTGTGTGTTTTCCAAGGCATAGACTACTATGGCAAATTATTTTTTATGTTTTGCAAAATATTCTAAAACTTAAAGTCAAACTTTATAAAAACGAAAAAAAAAATAAAAGTAAAACATTACAATTTGATACTATGCTCAGTGGAATATATCGACCTTAAGTTTTTATTTTTGAACCTTCCAGACCCTCCGGGGGCGGCAATATGGCCAACCAAAATAGAGAACTTTTCGCATATACAATTGTATATGCTCGCCATTTTATTGTTTCTAATCCGATATAATATTTGTAATCTGCTGGTAGAGACTAAAATGTGAAATTCCAAATTTGGTCCGGCGACTTCGGTCAAGTTTATTGCGAATAGCAGGACGAAATCAGGGCCAATTTCTTTTTATAATATTTGTTATATAAAACAAAAGGAATGCTATATCTTGTTCCACTCAAAAACTACATTTGATGAAAGTAAAAATATAAAAAAAATCAAATTTTTGCGAATTTTTCCCCCAAAAAGCACCAACAGTCAACCTCAAGATAAATATTTTCTTTCTGAGCATATAAAATGTGCATACTATTCTGAAAGATCTTTTTATATAAAACCGAGTAGTGTTTAACAAATTTTTGATTTATATATACTTTTCTTATGTCTTTTCCAATCCCCGCTTTAAATGTAGTCATGGCAGCAAAAAATCTGAAAAATCCCATTTTTGGAAATTTATTTTTTATTTTTGGGAATTGAGGGATTACTTACATCAAATCACAATTGTTTAGTTTATTTGAATAATAAAAAGGCAAAAGCATTGGTTGGCAAACACAAACCCTGTAATACCGATAACGACTCAATACCGTTTCAAGGAAATATTTTTTTTTTTTTATTTAACTAATACTCAGGGGATACCCCTTACTCATGCAGTGCATTGTATTGATCAGGAAAATAGCGTATGGGAGGGAGGAAAGAGGGAGTTTGTTTCACATACGAATCGTTCGACTAAAAACGAATTTTCTCTGTAATGCGTCGAAACACAGGACAATCAACTAAAAACGGATGTGCTCTACTAGATAAGCGAGTATTACGAATAAAAACTCGGGCTCGTCTAATAAGTTCACTTATCTCAGATGAGCATCTCCCATGGTAATATCGATAGAAAAGTGTCACACAACCCATATTCCGACGATGCTCCAATGAATCAATAGAGTTGGATACACTACTGCCATTGATAAGCTTAACCGCCCTCCCCTGAACACGGTCCCAAAGCTTCAGAATAGACAGTGGAGCTTGCCATATATGAGAGTTGTATTCCATTTTTGGCCAGATATAGCTGGTATAAATAGTAAGGAGATCGGATGGAGTGAAGTAAATCTTGCACCGTTTCAGAAAACCAAGACACTTGAATGCCTCTTTCGACACTTGAAATACGTGCTTATTGCAACGGACATCACACTATATTCTCATGCCCAGAACATCAATAGTACATAGCTACAGATGACAATATCAATTCCACAGCCCGTCTGTGGGGTAACATACAACATTGGGTCTTGCGTGCATTAAAATCGACCTTATTCGCGCGACCCCACTCAGAGATTGTAGAAAGGTCTTGATTGAGTGTGTCATTCATGTTCTGCCGCATGCCCTCTATCTCCAAAGAGCTTGGCCTGTGATCGAATGAAAATGAATGACAAATGTTGCTGGCATCTGCAAAAGAGTAGGTAGGATTGAAGGTCTGACCAAGAAGGTCATTAATAAAAATAAGAAAAAGGGTAAGAGAAAGAACAGAACCTTGCGGTACCCCTGAATTTAGCTGAAACTCGTTTGAAATAACACTAACGAAATAACTTAAAATACCGTTAACCTTAATATACCCCAGCGAATATTCTAACGAATTCTAAAATACCGATAACGTTAAAATATCCTAACGAAATACATATTTTTTTTTTCTCTCAAAAACATCATTACTTGAAAATTTAAAAAAATAAGTCGTAAGGGTCAATATTGTCATGCCATTCGACCTTCTTCATATAGTGAACAGGAACACTCTGTGGAGCAAAATAGACATTCCCGCTTTTAGATTTTCAAAGTTTTAAAAACTCAAGATTTTATTTACATTTTTAACTGACTACTTCACTAAAAATAATATATTCTTTCTAAAAATGCATTTTAATTGTTGTTGGAATTTTGAAATGCATTTCGCACTTATTATATTAATTGTGCTAGATATTGCTGATATATATCTGTAAAAAAAACATTGCTAAAGAATTACGTAAAATACCGTTAACCCTAAAATAACCTAACGAAATAACTTAAAATAACGTTAACCTTAAAATAACATAACGATATAACTTAAAATATCGTTAACCTTAAAATAAGCTAATGAAATACGCACAAAATACCGTTATCCAAGCCCGATAACCGAATGAAACGGTTGCCAACCCTGAAAAACTGATACAAAGAATGTAAATTCATAGAGCAATCATTATATGTGGTTTGTTTTTTTAAATGAACTACAAATGTAGTCAAAATTTAAATTTCTTCTACAAATGAATTAAAATATCGTTAACGTTAAAATAACGAAATACGCACAAAATACCGTTATCCAATACCAACCCTGAAAACCCTGATAAAAAGAATGTAAATTCATAGTACAGTCATTTGATGTGGTTTGTTTTTTTCAAATGAACTACAAATGTAGTTAAAATTTAAATTTGTTCTACAAATGACTGCTTTTTCACTTAAAAATAAAGATTCTGTATTACTACTCAAACAACTACAAATATTTACAACCGAAGCTCCCTGAGTGTAGAATTCCATTTTTGTGGATTTACATTCAAGAGTAGCTGCTTAAACTGTAATGATCGAATGAAAAACGTGTTTTTGATGAATTTTTAAAAAACATCAGTGCCTTTTTGACTGCCTTTTGCTCCGAATAGGTGCAAACAAATTTCAGTCATTATAGTGTTAAAAAAATATTTTATTAATGATTTTTTGATTGTTGGAGCTTTCTTAAGTATTTTTATTTATTTTGTATGGTTGAATTCAAGCAATTAATTAAGCTGATAATGATGATTTAAAGTCGTTTTGGTATTTTAGTTCGTTAAACAATGACTTTGATGGCCGTATAAATTACATTTTTTTTTTTTTTTAGAGATTTTTGTTTATTCTGTGATTTAAAAAGGAAGTTCTTTTATATAAATAAAAAAAAAGTATACTCCTAAATAACATCACGAGTAGCATGAGTCTCCTCCATATACAACTTTACTCGTATTTAGCAAGCAAGAAATAAACCAGACATGATGATGTGAAATTCATTTCCGTTTTAGTTTCAAATTTAAGTTTTAAATGATCTCTATATTTATTTAAGTTGTACTACTGCTGCAGCAACACAAACACTATTGTAGTGTAAATGATGCTGCACAAAAAATATATGTGTATTAGGGGCATTCACAAGTAAAGTGTTTCTTAAAATGAATTAATGATCAACTATATGCAGAGGAGAAATACATACACACAGAGAAAAATTTAGCTGTTTGCCAACTGCAATTCGGTTAATTCGACTCAAATTCGGTTATTACGAAGTTCATTCAGTTGGTACAACTCAGGATTTGTTTTCACAACAAAGTTCGGTTAATTCAAATAAATTTTAGTTGCAACACCAAAAATATTCCGAAATCTAATGTAAATATCGCTGTACTAACTGAATTTATCAGTTGTTACCATTAAAATACACTTTCCAATTCGGTTGGCACTTTTTTCTCTGTGTGTACATACAGAGAAATATGTTGATATTTGCCAACTGAAATTCGGTTACTACGTAGCAAATTCGGTTACTGCTAATTTCCGTGGTTTAGCACAACTGAACATTAGTTTTACCAAGAAAGTTCGGTTAATTCAACTGAATTTTAGTTGCAAAATATTCAGAAATGTAATGTAAATATCGTTGTACTAACTGAATTTAGAAGTTGTTAACATTAATATACTCTTTTCAATTCGGTTGGCACTTTATTTTTCTGTGTATATTTGTTGAATTTAGCAAAAGTATTTTAAGTACTAAAACAAAAATTGGGTAATCACTATTAATGCCAATCGGAATTGATTTTTCAAAATCACGGGATTAGAGAATATGCAAATCCCGATCCAGAAACCCCGTGATTTTAGGATTGTTTAAAATACCACATTTTTTCGGGATTCAGATATTTATTTATGTGAACAAAAAAATTTGGCAACCACAACAACACCATTTAATTGGCAACAAATTCGACTGTCAGCACGAATATGATTTCTCTGTGCAAATATCGCAGAGGAATTTCAGTAACTTTTACGGTTACAAATTTTCTGTCCGACCGAACAGTTCGGTCAGAAAATGCATTTGGTCTGTATTCGGTATTTTAAAGCATTATGGACAAATTTGGCGGATGGAAAAATGTTTATTGGGCTGATTAGATGCTGTTTTGAGTGTCAAATTTGAAGAAAAGTCTATAGTTAAGCAATGAATTCACTGTTCGGCCTCAGAAAGTTCGGACAAATTAAAAATAGTTCGGCGGCCGAACTTTTAACTTTATAGCTAAACTTCGGCTTTTCTCTTAAATTTTATACTCAAAATCGAATTAAATCGGCTCAAGAAACATGTTTCCAATACCAAAATTTGTCATCATTGCCTCTAGATATCAAAAAACCGACAAAATATAGGTTTTTGGCCGAACTGTTCGGTCGGACACTACTAGTTATGTTCGATAATCTAGCATCTGAAATTTGTATTCATCGATTTTTGAAAAACAATTTTTTGTGTTTTAAGTGAACATTGTTGAGATTTTATTTTTTAAATTCAACAAAAAATCCGCTAGCGTGACATAGTTTTGCCTTCCCCGATCCAAGGAATCATCAGCTAATCTCAATCGGAAGTTACTTGTGATACGAAAACGTTAATTTTTTTGTCCTTAAATGTACCCTTTCCAACGATATCGGTTTTCATAAAATTATGAAACCGTCTTCGGTATCACAATTCCTCGGAATAACGATAGTCAACTCGCGCTAGTCCAGTCTAGTATAGATATAGAAAATGATATCGCTAATGATTTCATAATTTATGACAATAGTAATGTTGGATTTTAAGTTTAAAAAATATCTAAAAATTTTGGACCACTAAATATTTCACTATATCGTGTAAAAAACACAAATTTTTATGGTAAAAATGTTTTGAAAACAATACTAGTTAGTTCGAGTCATCTCGAACGGAAGTTAATTGTGATAAGAAGAAGTTAGTTTTTTTGTTTGTCCTTAAATGTACATTTTCCAACGATATCGTTTTTCATAAAATTATCACAATTCCTTGGAATAACGACAGTAAATTCGCGCTAGTCCAGTCTATATCGAAAATGATATCGCTAATGATTTCATAATTTATTAATCCATGTAACGAACGAAGGTTGGTTCGTACAAAACCCATTGATCTGCTTTGGGAAAATTTGCCTTAGATCATCCTTATTAAGTCATATATCTTAACAATAGAATAATACTACTAGATAGTTCTGCTTGAGCTAGTTGTAGTCTTAGGAAACAAAACAAAAGATTTGTAATAAATTTACATATCATCATTTGTTTCAATAAAAAAAAAAAATTATTTATGACAATAGTAATATTTTTTTAAATTTAAAAAATATCTAAAAATATCGGACCACTAAATATTTCACTATATCGTGTAAAAAACACAAATTTTTAAAAATTTTACAATAAACACATTGAGATTATTACGAGTGTACTCGAAAAAAATATAGGTTTTGCAAACATCAGAAACAAAATAGTAGAAAATTCAAGCAAAAACGTAATTTATCTTAAATTTAAGCAAAAAATCAAAATCCGAAAAGTCGCAAAAAAAAAAACTCGAAAAATCCCGGGATTTGGGATATCTCGTTTGGCATCCCTAGTAATCACCATAGAAGACAAATTTGCCTTTTTGCAATTTTGCCATTTTTTTAATTTTTGGTATTAAAAACAGAACTTCTATAAGATTTTTGAGCTTTAAAATTGCTTTTTCTTTGGATTTTCTTAACTTGAAATACTTTTTTTCTTAAAATTTTTTCTATTAAAAAAAGTAATTTTTTACCTTTTCTGTAGTTTTGCTATATTTTTTTCCATAAACACATAGAATTTAGCAATTTTTGTTTTTTCTGGTAATCACAATTAAAAAACAAACTATGCTGCAAACAAAGTAAACTTTACTTTATCATGTGCGCTGAATAATTGCCCTTAACAAGTTGTAAATGCCCTTAATAATGCTAATGTTCATTGCTCATGTATGGAATGAATGACTGCACACAAAAAACGGTTTTAGTAAAATGTTACAATTGCAAATCATGTCATGTAAAATTCTATTTACACTTGTTATTTTCCAGTCAACACTATGAATTTTAATACACTCACAATAATTTAACAGTAATTGATTGTAGTTTATTTGAAAAGCAATCGGTAAACTTTATTTTTTAAGGAATTTAAACATTTAAACTACAAAGATATATTTTTTTTAACTTATTTTACCATTTATTAAAAAAAAAACTAACATATAAATACTGTTTTTCTGCACCAATTATTATTTTCATTTAATACTCGTATATTCTTTTCACAAAAACTTTTTTATTTGAACCAAAAAGTTAATGATAGTTAATGATAAAATGAAAGAAATACTGTTATTTTTAATAATTTTGTAGTTTTAAAGTACATATACCTTAGTTTTTAATGACAAAATACTGTTTGTGTAGTTAATGATTTCAAGGAAATAGACAGGATAAAAAACTATATATATTCTTTGATAGAAATTAGAAATTAATAGTCTTTAGAAACATTTTACCAATTGAGCTTCTTAGAAGCCAAGTTTTCTTGTATAATTAACACAACAATTTGTTTATATATACAAAAAAAAGGCATAAAAAAACCTTTAAAAAACTGTTTCTCTTAAAATCAGTTGGCATATAAAATTTAACAGACGTTGAGTACCTTGTGTTTTCTTTAGTATTTATGTTCTTTGGTTGTAGTAAAGATTATAAATTGTACTAACAAGTAATTATTTTAAAGTTCGAACCCTTTCCTTAAAAAAATGCATTTTAAAAATGCGATTGCAATCGAAATATATAAATTACGAGGACATAGTCAAAGAGTAGACACTACCCAGTGTAGAAAACTCCCTGGGGGAAATGAAGGGTCGATTGATCAAAAGTGGTAATTCTGTGATGTATGATTGGGGAGCACGTCAAGCAACTGGTGAAAGCAAAATTGTGGTGCACCAAAAAGTGTTAATTTGGATTAAATTTCCAATCACGTGACTATAGCTATGGTGACAAAACATTCACTGGTTGGTACCAGATATATCATTTAACTGAAGAAAAAGTAATATAACATCAAAGTGTAATGAAGCAACTTGGGTCGTTGCCGTTGAAGTTGCTACTAGTCATTGAACTGGTTCAAAACCGCTAGCAGTGTATGAAAACATGGCAATTAGTACCAAAGGATGCAGTTCCTTGACTGCTGCAAGTGGACACAACACTGAAGGAATTTTTTATGACTGTAGATATGAAGACGTAGCACTTCACTGGTTTAAAATAACTGAATACGGAACTATTTAGACAGTGACCAAGTCTGTCAGATATGGCGATTTCTCGCCAAACGTGGCGATCCTAAAACTCGTTTGGCAAGTTAATTTTCGAAATGCCGACTGGTGATTTTTCGAGTGAATGGCGATTTTACACATAATTTGCACATCTTATTCAAAAACTTTAAACATTTTACTAGAATATAAATTAAAATTTCAAAATTTACAAGATTTTTGGTAACGGTTTTTTATGTGTAAATAATTGGCGATTGTTAGGAATTTCTTTGGGAACAAAATTGAAACTGAGTATATATTTTGTTACTTTGCTTTATAAGTTATATATTAATTTTGTGCTGAATTATTGCAGCTAGTTCTTTTTATAAAGATATTATTGTGAACTAGAATTGTAATGCAGCATAAAAAATTAAAATGTTCAAATGAAAACTAGTAGATATTGTTTGATAATACCAATGTTAGCAAATAAAGAAAAAACTTGTAAAAAAATCTCTATTTTGAACATCCGGACTTCTTGTCTAAAGGGTCCGCCATCTAACTTTTTTTTTTCAACTAGTGCTTATTTCGTGAATGGTAACACTTAGCTCATGTCTGATTTGACAGATAATTAGTTGTATCCTTCCGCTGAACGAATATGGTTGTGTATACGCTGGAACAACGCTGGGAAATATTGCGACATTACTTTGAAAATCATGGTAATGTTGCAGAATGTGGCTGTTACAGTCAATGGCGATCGTTATCGGGCCATGTTGAACGAATTTTTGTTCACAAAAATTGAAGAGGAGAATATTGGCAACATTTGGTTTCAACAGGACGGCGCTACGTGCCACACAGCCGAAGCTACACTCGATGTTTTGCGCCCTGTTTTTGAAGATCCCATTATCAGCCGCAGAGCTGATGTCGTTTGGCCACCTCGGAGCTGCGATTTGACACCATTGGACTATTATTTGTGGGGTGCCGTCAAAGATAAGTGTTACGCCAACAAGCCAGAGACAAAAGTGGATTTTTTTCAAATAATTATCTGGCAACTCTATATAACAATGTTATACTTTTTTAGTTACGATTGTACTCAAGATGTTGAATTATTTAAATTATTCATATGCAGTAAAAAAAATATAGCAGTTTAAGAGTACTGGGTTGAAAACGGAACTGTTAATCAATAATGAGTTTATTGCTCAGGGGTTTAATTTAGAACTTTTACCTATTTTTGATAAATAAGTGAAAAAAGGGATATGGGAATAGTATTCACATACGTGAAAACTTTTTCTTTGCAAGAATACAATTTATGTGAATACCCTTAATATATTCTCACCATAAAAATCAGTAGTTAAATTTTATTTTATTTTCAAATTTTAAAGCCGATTCATTTTATTTTAAACTATTTAATTTTCAATCCGAAAACAACAGTATTTTCTTTTAAATTAACTGATGTATCAGTAATTTATACTGACATACTATTTTGAGTGCATTTACAATTCAAAGTTTGTCGAAATTTGTTTATATTAAGGCTACTTATATCTGTTTTTATTTATTTTGCCCCCAACAGCTATTCAAAACTTTATTCAGCATATTTTTAAAATTTTAAAGCGTTTGTTGTTTTCTTAGTTTCCTTAGTTTTATTGTTTTAATTTTTTTTTGTCTTGCGGAAAATAAAAGTTGTATTTACCTTATCATCACGACTTTAATTTCAGCTGAATCTACAAAAGTTTATAGTTAACTAATTAAAAAAAAAAAATATATTAATAAACTTTTCTTTCTTACGAAAAAAGGAAAACAAAAGAAAGCAATGCATTAACACATTTTTTTCAGTAAAATCAAAAAAATAATGAATTGGAAAATCATGTTACACTTACAGAAAAAAATTAGTAAATAAATAGGAAGAATTTTCTAAGTTGCTTAGCTGTTCACTTTAAAAAAAAAAAAAAAAAAAAAAAAAAAACAGTCATTTGATGTGGTTTGTTTTTTAAATGAACTACAAGCTTAGTCAAAAATTTAATTTGTTCTACAAATGAGTGGTATTTACATTAAAAATAAGGAAACTGAGTGTATCTATCCTAAACTTGGGTTAGGATAGCTAGTTATATGACTTCAAACTTTTATACCAAGTTTGGTTGACATCGGGCGAAGGAAATATTGTTTTTGATTTTATATGTTTTCAATCACTGGTTTATTTCTATAAGTGTAGACCTAAGTACAGTGCACTCGCGATAATATGAACTAATTAAAACCAAGCCAGATGCAAGATGGCTCATATTTGCGAATGGCATCTAATTTACCTTAATAAAAATGTTTCCAATAAAAATAAAAGTTTCTTATGTTAAATTATTTATTTATTGTTTATTGGATTAAAAAAAAAAAAATAATTTTTGAAAAAGAAACAAAATTTAAATGTTATTTTGCGAAACAAATCTGTGATTTTCTTTTGCTGTTTCTTCTTCTTCTACCCTGTTGATTTAGATTTAAACACTGGGTAGGTTGATAAAAATCCGTTAAAAATACAAAAAAAAAGATGTTCATATTTTAAAGCTTTGGCACTAAGTTCATATTTTAGAGTAGTCAATGGAAGAAAAAAAAAATTCATATTTTGGGGTGTTCATTAGGGCGGGTCGATTTAAAAATCGCTCAACGTTTAAGGAAAATCGTATTCTAGGGATCAAAATAAGAAACTTTGCCGAAGGAACCATACCTCTAAAACGAATTCTGATGTCCCGACTTTTGACCAGTAGGGTAAAATTTTGAAAAAGCCCACTTTGATATTTCGGAAAGTAGGAGGAATCTCTCCAAGATTATGGGAGCTACTTCTTCTTCGGTAGACGCGCTAGGAGATTAATGCATAAATCATCATTCTAAGTAACCGTTAAGGGGTTAAAATATAAATTGAAAGAGGGCCTTTTTAGCCGTGTTTTTATAGCAAAATGTACAAATCTCGGGATAGAGATATTTCAGAAAGTAGGAGCAGTCTTTCCAAGATTAGGGTGTCTATTTCTTCTCCGGAAGACGCTCTAGCAGGTGAATGTATAAATTATATTCGATTGGGTTGGATTCGATTGGGGCACTCTAAATGGGTCAAAGTGCGATTTTTCAAAATTTGAACCTACGGGTCAAAAGTCGGGACATCAGAGGTATGGTTCCTTCGGCAAAGTTTCTTATTTTGATCCCTAGAATACGATTTTCCTTGAACGTTGAGCGATTTTTTTACCTAAATACAAATCGACCCGGCCTAGTGTTCATATATTAGGGTGTTCATATATTAGGTTGTTCATATTTTCGCGAGTGCACTGTAAATGTAATTGCATTTTAATTAAACTTTCTCATAATTTCAAATAGAAAATTTTTAAAGTAAATTTAAAATAATCGTCAATTCTTAGAATATTTAAACATTTTGAAGTATCGTATATTAGCAAAACATTTTTAAAATAATTCGCTAAATTTACTTTTAAATTATATAAAAAATATATAGAGAGTATTAACAAGAATTCAAGGTTAAAAATATTAAGGTTATGCAAAAAAAAAAAAAAAATATATATATATTTAAATAAATAATAAGGGAATGTACCCAAATGTGGCCCATCAACTGGTATTTGAGCAATATAAAAACACAATTAGTTGTAAGTGAAATATTCAAATCCAAATACATCAGCCTGTAAGCCAACTCCTTAAGCATTTTTCGGATATACATCATTGTCTCGTGGTAACTAATTTAGAAAAGTTTTTTTTTTTTTTGTTTTATAAATTCTTTCTTTATTTGCAATCTATCTTAAGACAATAAGCTAATTTGATAAAAAAAAAATAAAGTATTAAATAACAGGAGCTATGTACTTCCAATGATCTACATAGCTATATAAAAGTAAAAATGGCTTAAAATATATTTATATTTTTACGACATAAAAAGATTAGCCTCTAAAAGGCAAATCTAAAAAGTGTACCCGTTTTAATCTTCTCGTTTCATTGGTGTCATCTAAAAGTGAAATAGCCAGTGGATTTATATGATTACTCAACCTTTGCAGATAGTTCTCGCTAAGCCTTCGGATTTCTTCTTTAAGTGTTGGCATACTGAGATCTTTAAGTATAGATTTGTTTGTAACGAACCAAGGAGCGTTAGTTATAAGTCTTAGAGTTGTTGACTGATACCTTTCTAAAATATCAATATTGGATTTACTAGATGTACCCCATAATTGAATACCGTATGTCCAAACCGGTTTCAGGATGGCTTTATAAATTCTAAGTTTATTAAGTTTAATTGTGATTTCGGACGCAGCAACCAGTTTAATTTGCATGTTGTGCTTTTCAAGTTAGTCCTCGATCTAAATTCATTCCCAGATATTTAACGGTGTCTTTTTGTGGAATTTCTTCCCCGTAGATACCCAGTAAAAAATTTTCGTGTTTTTAGAAGCAGAATAAAACAAATGCGCTGAAGTAAGTGCTTACTATTATGTTGTTCGTATAAAAATAAACAAAAAATTTTGTTGAGCTTACTGTTTTCCCTTACAATGACGCAGGCAGTAAGCAGCTTAAGTTAATCCCTTACTAGGATGCAGGTTGTAATGCAGAAAGTTTCATGTCGTAGATTATAAACGATCTTAACCAGTTTTTCCGAGTGATTTCCGATTGTGTTTGGTGTTTTCGAGTATGTTAAAAAAATAATTAGTCGTTTCACTGTTCCTGAAGAGCTACCACGTGGTGCGGAAAAACAAAATTATTATATTATGTCTAAAATTATTGTCTGTAGAATTTTATGTAAAATAAATTATATATTATTCATAATATTACTTTTAATCGTAATAATGTAGACATGAAATATGATTTTACTGAAAGCCATGAAATCACAGCTTTTTGTAAGCGCTAAAACCCGCGCTTATTTTGCCCAAAAGTAATGCTTCCAAGTGGGAATTCGCCATATAAAAATAATGGCATATGTAAGCAGGTTTGTAAGGGATTCTATTTGGCTTACTCCCTTACAAACCTGCTTGCTGGTAAGCAGCGTTTTTTACTGGGTAGATTTAGAAAAGTTATATAACAATTTTACACATTAGGGAACATGTACCCTAAAGTGGTCCTAAATTAAAAAGCTCTCTAAAAGCATGTAAACTTGTTAGAAAATGAAGTTAAATAGACAAAAACTTTTATTGAAATTAAAATTTATTTTAATTTTGTTTAATAAAACAATTTATGTACCGTGTAAAGCTGTGTAACCCTAGTAATACATTTACTGGGATGAAAAAATACATAATTTATTTTTATTTTTTATAATAGGACATAGCAAATATTGCTCAGAATTACAGACATTTAGTTAATAGGAATTAAGATAGTTATTAGAATGTTAAATAATATATGTTGTTATAATATTTTAGTTAAGATTTTAAATATTGTTAATTTAATTTTGTTTACTATGATGTTTTTTAAATATTTTTTATTATTGTTTTCTGGGATATTTTTATATTGACAAAAAGCAAATATTTATTTCAAAAATTTATTTTCCCGCCTTTTTTAAAATTTGATATTTCAAAAAAATTTTAAAATTGTTACAAATTAAATAAAAATAAATTTCCCTGAAGAAGTCTCCCAATGTTGAGACGAAATATTGGAAATTAATAATTTACAATCGTTTTAACAAAAGATCTTAAGCTCGAAGAAGAATCATATAAATAATATATCTTTACAGTTTTGTCAGTTTTTTGTTTTTATATACATCGAGATTATTTTTATGTTATTTTTAATTTATAACGAGCTTCCAACCTCCGTATATTTACAAAAATAAAGCAAATCAAACATATTAGCTAGGTTGATACTAGTATTTCGATCTGGCTAAAGATCTCATCAGAACCCGAAGTTTTAGAAAAGCTAGAGCCTCCATAATAGGCAGAACTTTAACAAAAAACCTATTAATCATCAATTTTGCTCCATATATCATAAAATATGTATAACTATACTGTAAGTGTAGTACTTTTTAAGTTATTTTACGTTAAACTTAAAAAATCATGCAGCTTAAGTCTTAAAGGGTTAAGGGGTTGCCATGTATAATATTAACTTTTTTAATTGCGGTACAAACGATATTTTTTTGGTAAACATTTAAAAAAGTAAACCATTTAAAAAAATACTTAAACTTGGAAAAAAAATCAAAAAAAATAAGCAAAGGTCCACTTTAGTGAACATTATGAAAATTTAATTTTTCGTAATTTTATTTTATTTATTATATTTTTTATGGAATCAATTAGTTTTAATATAATGGGGAATAAAATTCTTACCGTTTACAAAAATTCAACTTGGAAAATTCTTTAAAACTAGTTTGTTATTCACTTTTGATGTTTACAAAAAATTGCGTTTTATATCTTTCGTTTGTTTTTTTAACGACACAGTAAAACCAAGAAAAACGTGTGCATTCAAGTTAAAATTTGTTTAAATAGTGATGGCGGAAATAAAACTCGATGACAGTTGACAGTTTTGACATATTCAAGCAACAACACACAAAAAAAAAGAAAGCTCCACTTCACGGAACAGGCCACAATATGGAACATTCCCTTAGTTATAAAACAAATAGAAACCCACAAATGCACAACTAATAAAAAAAAAAAATATTACAAAATAATATTAAAACAGACAGAAGAGAACAAAATAGAGAGACTAAACAACAACCTGTCATAATGACAACTACAACCACAACAAAAACCATTAATGTCAAAACTAGAGCAATTTACAGTTGACTAAACCTGTTAATAATTGCGTTAACAACATTTTACCACCATCATCATCATTCGCAGCAACCAACAACGGACCAACATTTAACAATAACTAGGGCTCGGAAGTTCATGTAAATATAATGAAAAAACTTTCATTATATTGATGAAATTGTTTCATAAATCGTTTGTCATCAATTATTCATCTTATAATTATGAAGTTTTCATAAATATGATGAAGAGTTTCATAAAAATTTATAACAAATGTTTTATAAACTTTATGAAAATAAATGTTTCCTTTTTTGAAAAAAGTAGTGAATTTCAAAAAACAAAAATTTTAATTTTTATTTTTCATTTAAAATATGGAAAATATCATTTGCAATTAAAATTTTGAAAAACTCAAAACTACCAAATAAACACCTCAAATAATATTCATTTGACGTTTCAGAATTTTTAATAGAATTTTTTGAATATAATTTAAAATTTCGGAATTTTAGTTTATGTAGGCATTTAAGCAAGTACGTATTTTTTTCGATAAAGCAAAAACTATGTTGTTTTTAGTTACGCACTTCACAAAAAGCTATGAAACTTCATCATCATATTTATGAAACATTTCATAAATAAGAAGAAACTTGTCATCAAATTGCTCTTTTATGAAACAGCTTCATCGTATTGATGAAGTGTTACATTTAACGAAAATCAATAAAGTTTTTCTATAGATTATTTGTTGGGACAATATCCTAATAAATAAATATAGAGTATGGCATCGAACTTGAATAATTTTTCATTTTCATTGCACAATTAAAGGTCGAAAAAACATAATTTTTATTTTTAATAAAAATTATATCAAACTTGTATTAAAGACAGAGTACCGTCTAGTTTACTCCCCCTGTTGTTTATAAAATAAACAAAATATAAAAAGGAGAGAGAAACAAAAAACGTGTATTGAATATCTACCAGAGGTGGAACTTGCACATAATAAACAAGTTTTCAATTTATTTTTTGATCAATGGTTATAATCTCTAACTTCAAGCTCATATATTAATTAGTTCTCATGTAGTGAGTAAATTAGTTTATATGAATGTTTGATGTTTGGCATTGGATTGTTACCGTTTTCAAAACGTGTTCTGATGATGGGAACCTAGAAAATTCCCGAAATAGATCTATCAACACATTCCTGAAAGGGTCAAATAATAAATTTGAAAACAAATAACTCTATAGATTATTTGTTTGGACAATATCCTAATAAATAAATATAGAGTATGGCCTCGAACTTGAATAATTTTTCATTTTCATTGCACAATTAAAGGTCGAAAAAACATAATTTTTATTTTTAATAAAAATTATATCAAACTTGTTTTTCTTCATATTTATGAAGTTTTTAATATATATGATAAAGCTTCTTCTGTGACAAGCAAAGTCTCCCAATGGGTTCTCTTCGATCTTAATGATATTTTTATATGTGATAAAGAAGACAAAAATAAGATACACAGGGGTTAAAAGGTGGGGTCAAAAATTATCCCATTTTTTAGTTTTTTTTTGTTTCAAAGAAATTTTAGACAAATGGGGTACCAAATCAAAGAGTTGTTAGAGACGCATAAACTGGTATACGAAAAAATAACTTTCAAGTATTTTTGCTATTCAGAAAAGTGTGTTTTAAGTGACAATACAAATTGCGTTTTGTTAAAGAATTTGATTTTAGCTAAAAAAAAAAATATGTACAGTGCTGAAAATCTATATTCTCGTCTCTCGTCACAACCAGACAATCGGCGTCGAATATAGCCGCAGAAGTAAATTTAGAGACTGGGAAAGAAGTTACAGCTGCAACCATTCGTAATATCTTCAAACCGGCTGCTTATTACTAACGCATTGCTAGGAGAAAACCTTTGATATCACAGAAAAATAAGAGAAATCGTTTAGAATATGCCAAAGCTTACATTACATTTATCATGGACCTGATCAGTTGTTGTTTTCACTGATGAAAGTAAATTCAACATTTTAAAATGAGATGCAATAGTAAAGATATTTAGAAAGTCCAGCACAGAAATGCAAGAAAAAATTTAACATGTTCAGTTAAACATGGAGCTGGTTCTCAAATGGTCTGGGGCTGCATGAGTGCAAACAGAGGGGTTGAATTGTAGTTTGTAGACACTGTAATGAATCATAAGTTGTATATTGACATCCTCAAGACAAATCTGCAAACAAGTTAGGAGAAAATGGGCTTATCAACCAATTATATATATTTACACAGGACAACGACCTAAACAACGACCCGAATCACGTTGCACTTAATACCAAGCTTTGACTTCTATACAATGTGCCCAAATGGATCGAGACACCTCCCCAAAGTCCAGACAATAAACCAATTGAATTTTTTTGGGAGGTTCTCGTCCAACACGTAAGAAAATAACATATTTCTAGTAAAGCTGATTTGAGAACAGCTTTTAAGGAAGAATGTGAGAAAAAAATTACACCCGAGATAATCTCAAATCTATTCAACTCTATGCCTAGACGGTTAAAGACAGTAATACAGAAGAAATTAGGTCCAACAAAGTACTGATGTTTAACCTAAAGTCGATCGATGATTAGTTTTCTTAAAACAGACAAATGCTTTTTTTACATCATTTATTTCAAATTTTTCTTCTTTAATGTTGTTTTCCTTACTGAATGTAAAATAGACGTAAAAAGCATTATATCGCACACCTAGTTCAAAAGTGACTCAACTCAAAATTTTAATTTTTCGGGTTCATATGCTGAAACTATGCACAATACACTTGTTTATCAATATAAAAAAATATCAGTGTTTTGTTGTTGTTTCAATTATGTTTTAATTGGTAAAAAGTTGCAAATATTTCTGAAAAATTAAAAATTTTGAGTTGAGTCACTTTTGGCAACCCTAACATACAACAGAGGCAATGTTGGTATCAAAATTTTAATTCTCTCGAGTACTTTAACAATGCGTACAGTACAAGAAAATCAAAATTTCATTAATTTCAGACATGTTTCCATACAGAAATATTTTGCATATTTTGGTTTTTTTTTTGAATTTCTGAATAATGCATATTTTCACATATTTTGCATTAAAATGCTAGTTTTTTAGAAAACTTTTTGAAAAATATAGTTTTTCAAATTTATAATTTTTTTATCACAAAGATATATACAAAAAAAATACAAAAAATAACTAGTGTCCGACCGAACAGTTCGGCCAAAAAACTATATTTTGTCGGTTTTTTGATATCTAGAGGCAATGATGACAAATTTTGGTATTGGAAACATGTTTGTTGAGCCGATTTAATTCGATTTTGTGTATAAAATTTAAAAAAAGTTCGGCCGCCGAACTATTTTCGATTTGGCCGAACTTTCTGAGGCCGAACAGTGAATTTATTGCTTAACTACAGACTTTTCTTCAAATTTGACACTCAAAATAGCATCTAATCAGTCCAATAAACATTTTTCCATCCGCCAAATTTGTCCATAATGCTTTAAAATACCGAATACAGACCAAATGCATTTTCTGGCCGAACTGTTCGGTCGGACACTACTAATAACTTTCTGATGATGTTTTGCGGTAATTTTTAACATTTTTACCACAAAAAATATTAAAATTGTGGTTAATATTGAAATCTCTGAAAAAGAGTCATTAATAAATGAATATTTTTTAAATTGTACAATTTTTAATACATATTTTATCTACATAAAACACGATTATAAATGCATTAACTTCCTTGCCCTAGCAATAACATTATTATGGTTACCAGATACAAAATGTGGAAAAACTTATTATAAAACCGTTGGTTTAATATGATTAACAGATTTTCTTATTATTTATTTCTGTTTTGTTCTTTTATACAGTCTCTCTCTCTGAAAAGTAACATAATTTATTTTAGTTTTGTTTAACCATAAAGCAACTTATGGTTAAACAAAATCAGTAACTTAATATCATTTTAACATTTTCTCTGCCATTTACCTTAATTTGTAAATTTATTTCATCATACCAAGGTTGGCCACCGAAACGAATAACGATATAGGCGTCAGTATTGATATCGATTTTTTGTTTGTTTCGGTATTGATATCGGTATTGCATTCGTATCAGTATCGGTATAACCGATACCGAAACATTAATAGCGGTATTATTGGAAAAAAAAAATTATAAACTTAAAAAAAAATATATTTATTGAACGGGACTTTTTGCAGGTTGTGTGAGGACGTTGATTAACTGGAGACAGTTGAGCATACAATGTGAAACTGTCTGAGGTTGCAGGGTCTCAGACAGAAACGGCTAGGAGATAGATTTCACGACGAACTTGGGTGTGTCGCTGGATGCAATCCAGTAGATTTGCTACGATTTGTCAGGGAAATAGGACGGCTGTTTCTAGTAAGGGGACGATATGAGCTTGTTCTGGGGAGTATCTATCCGTTTTTTCTAGATCGTTCTTTATATCTATCTGTCAATCTATCTGGCTATTCCTATTTTTTCTTACCTTTTGACTGAAGGGATTCACAATGGACCGTACTGGTCTCGGAGTGGAGATGTGCCCTTGGGCACATAACCCTTCTTAACCTAACCTAACCTAAAAAAATATAAAAATCGTTTTAAATTATTTTAAAAAAACTCATAAAGTAAATATGAGTCCATTTTCAAAGAAAATAGATGCAAACAATTTTTTTTTGTCAAAACTTAAAAAATCGCTGGAATTAATGAGGGGGGTACACCTTGCACGAATTTCGCTTCCATACAACTTGAGTCGCTCTAATATACATATGTACTTAGTTCATTACATTTTTTAATATGGCGTGAGATCTCATTATATATGATAACTGTATATCTATATGGTAAATGGTATATACTATATGGTAAAATTAATTAAAAATCATGCTAACACTTCTAAATATAATTGATGGGCTTATTGTAAAAACTTGATAAGCCACGTTTATTGTTTTAGGGATTTTCGCTGTTTTCTTGGCATCCATTGATTAATATTTGGTAGAAGTCTTACTTAAACACTTATTACGAGTACCTAAAGTATAAACGTCCAGCAAAAGTCATATTTAGTGCATTTTTTCAACCTTTAAAAGGCGAAAACAAACCAAAAATAAAATGTGGCTTATCAAGTTTTTACAATAACATCTTCAATTATATATTTCAAAATAGAGAATATGTATAGTAAAATTTACTTTTATATATTTTTTAGCACCGTTTATAATAATAATATAAATGAGTATGAAAATTTACTGCAAATAACATGAAAAACTACTGTTTTTTTGTTTTGTATTAATTATTAATATTATTTTTTTATTAAAGTACTAAAAACAACGTTATAATTATTAGGTTTTAAACCAACGACCACATAGACTAAAGAATAACCAAGGTAATCGACATCTGTTAAATTTTATTTGCCAAATGGTTTAATGAGAAACAGTTTTTTCGAGGTTTTTTTACTGCATATTTTTTAGTATATACAAACAAAATTTGGTGTTAATTATACAAAACCTATGCAGAGAATACATTAAACAACATAAATTAACTTTAAAATGTAATTAAATGTGCTTAAATGCATGAAAATTAATTAATTAATTAAAAGTACGACTGTAAACACATTTTTTCGAAACTATTAAAACCAGTTTAGGTTTTTAGAAGAGAGCGTTTGAATGACACACCCAACCCTTATAACATGCGTAATGGATTCTAAATTTAAGATTTTAAAAATAAAATTGTAGCTTAGTTCCACTATAGGCAAAGGGAGATTTATCTATCATTCGCATACAAAATATCAAATTGCTCCATAATACCGACCGAATAGTCATTATTTTTTATTATTTTGTATAACAAGGACGTGTAAAGTTTGCTGTTTATTTCTGCTCTTGAAAATACAATGCACTCGCGATAACGTCAATTAATTAAAACCGGCAGTGCTCACGTTTGTGAGCTTTTCACCTTTCCGAATGCCAAAAATGTAAGGCAATATGTATCAATAATGCCATAAGTTTAGACTAATTATACGTATTAAAATAATAATTAACATTTTATTAGAATAAAAGAAGTAAATGATTTATTAAGAAAATTATTTACATACATTTGTATGAAGATTTATGAAAAAATACTACATATGTATAAATAAAATAAAAATAAATAAAAATATCAACTAAAATAGTTTCTATGTATGTATCTTCTGTCCTTAATGCAGTGAAACAGTTAAAATAGGGGAATCCCAAAACTTAGAAAAAATTTAATTCTTAACGTATTTACGCATTTCCAACTAACACATTGACTTTTTTTTCTGTTCACATGATAGGGCTTTCGTACTTTGTTCACCTTTTCGAGTAGTCAATGTAAAATAAAATGAGTTCACATTAAGCGGTGTTCACGTAATGCAGTGTTCACATTATCGCGAGTGCACTGTATCTCTATTTTTTTACTTGAAAATTTAGCAAACAAAAAATTTGATTTGCTTTCTCGGTAAATATTGTTTTTTTTTTCGTTTTACCTAGCGTTTTAAATTTATAATATGTTCCAACTTCAGGTTCATAAAAAGCATACATTTTTAGATTTTACATTATTTTTTAAAAGTAATATTTAAATGTTTTATAAATGCATTACAAGTAGTACTTAATTGGATTAAAATAAAAAGCACTGATCTCTAAAACATTTTCCATTTTTCTTTTAATTAAAAAACTTATTAGATAAAATTCAATCAAATTATAAATGATTTTATCATATTTGATACAGTAGATATCGGATATAAGAAACTCAAAAAAGCCAGAGATTTCTTTCTAATATGCGATTTTTTCTTATATGGAATTATCGGATATAAGAAAGTTGTTTCTTATAAGAGTTCTTACGCATATAAGAAATCTGTTTCTTATATCGTCCATTATCGTTTTGACAACACGTGTATGTATATGTACATATGTTCATGAAATTCAGAGTTGCCTACATACTTGCACTGAATATGTAAACATATTCAGTGTGGTCAACAATCTTAAATACTTTCTTATATGAAACCTTTCCAAATACGGTTGTCAGCTTTGGTGATTGACAAACATTTCTTATATCAGTGTTTTTCTTATACGTGTTTTTCTTATATGAAGCAATTTTTACACTGAGAAGATGCAAAAAGGCTCGGTGTTTTTGCTTATCTTTCTTATATGCGAATTGTTCTTATATGAGATGTGCTTATATCCGATATCTACTGTAGACCCATTTTTCGGATCGAACTTTATGAGATTAGATCCCATGAGATACCATGAGATTAGCTTATGTGTGCCTTTTTGGGATCAGATGAGAAGTGCTGTGATGTTTAGTTGTATTGGTGATGGTTGGTTTAGTTGGTTGGTTTAAGTGGCAGCTCACGCTACTCGTGAGCATCAAGTAGAGTCAAAAAGCGACTCCGTTTTGAATAGACCACACTAATGCCATGCCTACCAATCAGCCAGTGACCGGTCAGAACAGCCGTCAGCCTCGAGACATCCCTCCTGCTCCTGCTCAGGAGAGAGTTTGTACGCCCTAGGTCGTAGTTGGGCCACGTAAGTCTCGCGGTCCTACAGGTATCCAAATTATGCCACCTGTCCCCCCCCCCCCCCCCCCCCCCCCCCCCCCCCCCTGCTAAAAGTGACATAATGAAATATGATTATATCAGAAGTTTATAAATGCTTATTTATAAACTTCCCGACTAGAAAAGTTCTGATATTAATGATTGAAACCGTACGTCAAGTTTGCAATACAATTTTCTATTTAAAAAAAAATTATAAATTAAAATTGATAAACAAGTTTTGATGTTTTGCAAAAAAAAAACTAAAATTTATTTATTTCTTAAACCGATCCAATACCTGTATCGTACCGGTATTAAGGGCAACGGTTGCAATATACTAGTATTTTAAAATTCAGGTGTTTCGATATTGGTATTGTATCAGTTATCAATTTGAAACGGTTTTGAAACGGATAAAGGTATTTAAAAGGTATTGGTGGCCAACCTTGCATTATACACATCTAGTTTTTTTCTTATTTCTTTTTTCAGTCTTTAGTATTAACATTAATTTTTTTCAAAATCGATTTATTTGCGTGTAAATCACGTACTTTTTCCTATAATTTTGCGTATTTTTATGTTTGTTCATATCACGTAATTAGAGTATAATAAGCCTTGACCTTAAACATCGATGTGAGTTTGTGTTTTAATGTAGATTTCATTTTAACATTACGATATTTGATTATTTGCAAAAAATAATAAAGTTGGAGTTTAATAATTTTATGTAGTGATATGATATTTATGGTATGAAAGCTGTCAAATGCGATGCCAACCATAAATATGGAATGCGGAGAAAGGAAATTTTCATGTTATTGTAGTGGCATGACAACAAATTTTATTTTAAGGGAATCGAAATTTTTTGGGCGACTTTAAAGCAATCGGTAAAAACATGTTTAATACAAGTTAACGTTTCGGCTGAAAATTTATAAGAACTTTTAGGTTAGTCTTGTGAAATGTCACAAGGTTCACAGAAATTGATCGTTGAAATTTAAATTAAAGCGATATACAATATCCAATTCAAAATAAATTTCATAATATCGCAAACATTCTTTATATTTTTTCACTCCTTTATGTAAAATAATCGAAAGTAGATTATATTATAAACTAAAAAGTTTACAATTTTTTTTTTTAATTTAAATACATCATAAAATGTTTGTAAAAAAAATTTCAATGCAATAATTTTAAAAGTTTTTTTTAACTTTTTTTTTATTTTTATCCCAAGTACATTAAGTTCAAAGTCCAATAAATTTGTAAAGAAAATATAATAAAAATATAAGAAAATATCCTAGAAAATGCAAGTAGTCACCAATCATATATAATATCGTCACCTAAAATGCAAAAGGGCGTAACTAACAAAGTTTCTAAACCCGGTTTTATTGATGATTATGATTCATTTGTCTAAACTGCCTATACGATACATGCCTACGATAAAAAATAACATTTTTATAAATAAATTTCGAATCTTATATGTTTTTTGTTTAAAAATAATGAAGTTGTAAAAAATGTAAGTAGGGTTGAGTGATTATGAAGCCCTGATTCGAACTAGAGATCTCCACAAAATGTCCCTATGGGGAATGAGGAGTCAATTGACCACCTAAAAGTGACTGGTTAAAGAAGGACTTTTCACAGGACTGGTATAATTTAATACTGAAGTGGGTTAAGCAGTGTAAATTTTCTTAAAATTACCAATCCTGTGACTGGTAAAGGGAGGACATACCACTTAACCAGAATGCTTATTAACAAGAAAAAGCCAGTTGGCCAGAATTTTACCCATTGGAAGCTGTTTAGTTTTCGTTTATTTTTATGCCCATCTTTATGCCCATCTTTGGTTAGTCCTGTGGCATGCCACTATGTGGTTTAAAGCAGGACAAATGACACCCTCCTATGACAAGCCCATGTTAAAGTTGCCAGTTGTTTACATAGGGTAGGGTTTAGCAGAGGACCGGTCTCTGGCACGAAGGGACCGATCCTGTGGCACACGCAGGACCGGTCCCATTCCCCATAGGGGTGTGGTTCTATGATTAAAACTATCAGTTTTATTAACGATATTGTTAAAATATCTGTGAGCGTTTTTTTGCTTCTCTTGTAAAAAGTAAATGTTACGTTAGTTACGTCCTTTTGCATTTTCTGTATGTATATGTTCTATAGAGCGGCATTTTTTTTTTTATAAAGAAAACATTTTTTTTAAAAATTTCAATTCATTGTTCAGATTATTGTAACATTACCCAGACTAAAAATACAATCGGCCCAGTGTTGGCAAATCGTCGTCTACGGTCGGTTATGTGTTGGCAGAACGTGGGATTAATAATATTGACAGTATTGTCATGTTAACCGATTGATAACAGTGGCCAACCCTGTGAACGAACTTGCCACCGATGGCATAACGTTTGTGGGCGTTGTGGTGTAATGGTTAGCGCGTTGGACTTTTACACAGAAGGTGCCGGGTTCGATCCCCGGTGCCGGCAACATCAAATTAATATGTATGAGTTTTTTCTATCCCTCATACGTATCGCAATGTCCACCTTCGGTGTTCCCATAGCAATTAACCCCACCGAAGTAAAATAATGAATCAGGGCTATGAACCAAAAAAAGCTTCAATAAGTTCGCCAACTCTCCATCAGGTGGCGAGCAACAACTGTTCTAAGACTTATCATCTCGCGCAATTACAGTGTTGCCATGTCTGAAGCCCTTCATCTTTCCCCACCTTTCATCTCTATACTATCCCTTTCCAAAGAAAGCAACACACTAAATATAGGAAGTATTTCCTGAGTGTTGCCTCTCTTTAAAAAAAAAAAAAAAAAAAAAAAAAAAATATATAAAAAAAATGCTTCTTATTGGTTGGAATATTGGTAAAACCATTATTGGCAAAGAAATTTGTGGGTGGTACTGGTGAAACACTTGCTTTGCAAACAAAATAGTGTTTTCCTAGTACAATATTAGTAGTTCCTTTGGGAATTTTTAGTACGGTGGGTTTTACAAAAATTGCAGTGATACGGTTGGCATTTTCTACCTGGGTAGGTCTAAACGTTATTTGGTGCAAATTTAAGAAAAATCGGATAGCTCTAACCCTTGGCGCGCCGTAAACAAAGTTTTCGATTTTTGAATTTTTTTTTTAAAATGCTTTAATAAATGAGTTGCGAAACAAATTTTTTTTTTTATTAATTTTGCCATGCGAAACACAAATATTTTTGAAATCGGAGTAAAGGTTAACGAGATATTGCGATTTATTTGATTTTCACTAAAAATTGAGTCTTTTTCGTATATTCTAGAAATATTTTAAAAGTTATCTTAGAATTTTTAGTTTTTGCACTTAAATACGGCACACAACATGCTTTCATTTGATCATAACTATGTCTGAAATTGTAGATGATGTATCACAAAATATATTTTTTTAAATAAATTTTAATTTTTTTCCATATATCAAAAGCTTTGTTCGCTGGTCGCCAAGGGTAAGTTAATCCGATTTTTCATGACTTTCGCACCATACAACTATTGCACTTTCGCACCACAAAACTATTGGACCTAGTGCTGCAACAATCAAAACATTCATTAACCCCTTCACTATCCTTGTACACAACAGTGTACAAATTTTAAAAAATATATAAAAATTTTGATAATGCAATAAAGCTGTAAATTTTTGTTTAAATATGTTCATTAAGATATTGGTAATTGTTAAAAAAAAAAATATTATTTTCTCAAACTGTTCATCAGTGCAATATATTCAGGATATTTGTTAAGAAAGTCCGATTTTTTAATAAACCTTTATCTGCGAAAAAAGGGGCGTTTAGTGTATCTCGTAAACTAAGAAAGCTAGAATTTCGAATTTAATGGCCAGAACAAAATCAAATAATGCTTTTTTGGTATTTCGAATGTTTTTGTGGTAAAACTTCGATTTTCGTGCCCATTGATTTACAAGTTATCCTTCAACCAATATTCACATAATTATCCTCAAATGAAAAGTAGTTTTATCTACTCTGTTAGTGTAAAAATAAAAGAAATTAGGATAATTTTTAAAAAAATTTGTAGAGAGGAGGAAAACCCCTACATTTTTAGTAAAAATCGAGTCGCAATATCTCGAAAATCCTTAGTCTGATTTCAAAAATTTAGCATGCCAAAATTAATTCAAAATGATGTATCGCAAGATATATTTTTATTAAAGGCAGTTTAAGAAAAATTTTCAAATATCGAAAACGTTGTTCGAAGGGGCGCCACGGGTTAATGCTATGCGATATTTCTCAAATTCGCGTCACCTAACTTTAAAACCCAGTTCTACAATAATCGCAACAATAATGAAAGTTTAAAAAAAAAATGCCACTCTAATGTTCATTTCTTGTGCTGGCTGTCTCACATTGTTTATCATATAATTCTCTTATAATATGAAGAGGAATATAAATTTGTATTTATAAACTGAAGTAAAAAGACATTTTTTATGGTAAAAATGTATAAAAACGTATAAGTAACATTTGGTGAACATGAAAAAGCTATTTATAGATTTTTTCTTGTACATATTTATATTTTTTATAATTTTTATTTTTTTGCATTCACGTACTCAAAACGCTATTTTAAACAATTTCCAATGAAATGTGTAAATAAATGGAAGAATGCATTTTGCCAATTTGCCAAAAGGAATTGAGGATGCGTTTTATATGTAATAGTATATGGAAAAACGTACTGGTGTAAGTGAATGTAAGCGTGTGTACAGTTATTTAAAAAATTTAACGATTCCTTCTTTATGAAACATTTACATTTTAAAAAAACTTAATAAAAAATCCTTAGATACTCCTACTATGGAGTGTTCGTATTAAAAAATTTCAAAGATTTTGAGGAAAATTCTCAGATTATTAGCATATTTTTCAATATTTATGCCCTGGGAGAATTACCTTAACAATTTTTCAGACAAAGCTCTCAGATTTTATGGTATTTTTTTCTAAACAAAGTGCTTCCAATTTTGTGGCCTTTTTCAACACTTTTTAGAAACGCTTGCAAGACGATTTTATAAAGACTTCCCAATGTAGAAACGGTTATCACATGTCATTACTTTTCTCACTACCAGTAATGATACCTACTTACTCTCTGCATTAGTTCAACATAAATAATAAGGATTTACTAATAACTAGTAAATTTTCCAATTTTTTTAATACAAAAAATAATGCGTTGCCCGCATGTTTTTATTTATAAAATATCCTTTATTATTTTATATACGAAGACGGTCCAAAAATTAGCAGACTTGACGTATAGATGACGGCAGTAGTTTGAAAAAATCACTTTGGTGAAAAGAGGCAACCTTAAAAACATATGTTTTAAGTTTCAAGGCGCCACCTTGTTTAGTATTTTTTTTTTTGTGTCATCAAAAATAAACGATCTCGGTGAATTTGTAAACATGGAACAAATTATTCATCGTTATGGAATTCAATACTTTCATTTGAAACGTCTCAGTCTTATATTAAAGCAGAGCTAGATTCTACTCTGGAAAAGTCTGCTTCTTCGTTTACGACAATAAAATATTGGGTGGGAGAGTTTAAATGAGGCCGTACGAGCTATCAAGACGAAGACCGTAGTGGTCGACCAATTGAGGTGTCCACACCAGAAACAGTTAAGAAAATCAACAAAATGGTATCGGCTATGTGAGCTGGCTAAAATGATAGGCATTTCAAAAAGTGCTATACATCGCATATTGACCGAAAATTTGGAGATGAAAAAGCTGTGCGCAAGATGGGTGCCGCGTTTGATCACAATTGAACAAAAACAGCGAAGTGAAGATGTTTCAATAGAGAGTTTGGCGATGTTTTACCACAATAAAGCCTAGTTTTTGTGTCGATTCGTAATTATGGATGAGTCGTAAGTCCACCACTTCACACCTGAGACAAAGGAACAATCAAAGCAGTGGATTGGAATGGAAGAATCGTGTCCAAAGAAGGCGAATATAGTTCCATATGCAGGCAAGGTCATGGCGTCGGTTTTTTGGGATGCGAGTGGGATAATTTTTACTGATTATCTTCAAAAGGGAAAAAACAATCAACGGCGAATATTATGCTAACTTATTGCAGCGTTTAAGTGATGAAATTAAGAAAAAAGGCCGCATTTGGCGATAAAGAAAGTGTTTTATTTCATCAAGACAATATTCCAGTTCACACATCTACTGTTGCGATGGCCAAAATCAATGAATTAAAGTTCGTACATGCAGAAATAAGAGCATCATGTTATGATAGTTTGAGAGCATCATGTTATGATTGAAATACGTAACAATCATTATATGATTCCCATAATCATATTATTATTCTAGATGATGATAAAAACATTCCCAGTGATCATACTATAATCCGCCAGAATTATGATTGTTACAATTATAATATGATAATTTTTTGTCGGTAATCATATTTTTTTCTGCGTGAATTGCTTCATCACGCACCTTATTCGCCATATTTAGCTCCCTCGGATTGTTTCTATTTCCAAACTTGAAAAAATTTCTCGGCGGTAAAAATTTGAGAGGTGGAGTCTGCGGTTGATGGCTATTTGAAGGAGATAGATAGTTCTTACTATAAACAGGTTATCGAAGC
Organism: Delia radicum; assembly: GCA_021234595.1. Lineage (NCBI taxonomy): Eukaryota > Metazoa > Arthropoda > Insecta > Diptera > Anthomyiidae > Delia > Delia radicum. The sequence goes on along the minus strand of CM037853.1, from coordinate 39,942,183 downwards.
TATTGAATGTCGCTGGGAAAAGTCTGTAGAGTGAAAAGGAGATTATGTTGAGGAATACAAAACATTTTTCCCAAATTTGTTGTGTTTTCTTTGTTAGGTCCACTAATTTTGGGAACGTCCTCATATCTTCAATATTACGTCTTTCTATGAATGACATCCTCCGAGAGTATGAATAACAACAAACAATATTAAACACAAAAATTCTTGCATCTGCTTGCAGTTAGTATAAGAAAAATATGAAAATTGTATGCACATTTTCTTAAGATTATGATTTGATCTATCAGATTATCAAAATTATTGAATTGTTATCTCATTATATCAATAGCTTTCAGACCGTAAGCAGTTTTCTTCTTTTTTTTAATAAAAATTGTCAATGAATTGAAATGTTTGAGAGTAACTGTTTTTAAGTGGCTTCATTGTATATGTGACTATTATAAAAAATATTAATATATTTAAAAAAAAATAATCTTTAAGTTTGACAACAGAATTTGAAAAGAAAGGGAAAAAATATCTGTTTATTTTTCTTATAATTTTATTAGCTTAAATCGTGTTGTCAATCATGTTTTAAAAGAAAAAAAAAGTATTAAAAAATATGAAAAGAAAAAACTTTTCATGTAAACACACCCAGTTTTCCTTTTTTGTCGTTTCTTATTCAACTTCAAGTGTTTCTTGTAGAGCTGTCATTGTTATTTTTCTACCGCTGGTGCTATTGCAACTCTGCACTTGAACATGTTATAACAAACTGTAATGTGTACACAGAGAAAAATTTTGTTAGTTGCCAACTGAAATTCGGTTACTACGACTTGGTTATTACAAATTTCACAGTCGGTTGGTACAACATTAGTTTTCAGAACAAGGTTGGGTTAATTCAACTGAGTTTTAGTTGCAACACCCAAAAAAAATATATATACACTTTTCAATTTGGTTGGCACTTTATTTCTCTGTGTGTGTTTATAACTCGTGAATACAAAAAAAAAATTTGAAGGGGGTTATTTATGAAAATTGATTTTCATTCATTTAAGCAAATTTATAATTTCCCGAGTAAAAACGTTTACATATAATCTTACATTATTTTATATAAATATATATGGAATTGCATGCTAATATATGTATATACAGTAGGGCGGGTCGATTTAAAAATCGCTCAACGTTCAAGGAAAATCGTATTCTAGGGACCAAAATAAGAAACTTTGCCGAAGGAACCATACCTCTAAAACGAATTCTGATGTCCCGACTTTCGACCCGTAGGGTGAAATTTTGAAAAATCCCACTTTGACCCATTTAGAGTGCCCCAATCGAATCCAACCCAATCGAATATATTTATACTCTATTTCTTCCGGAGAAGAAATAGAGACCCTAATCTTGGAAAGACTCCTCCTACTTTCTGAAATATCTCTATCCCGAGATTTGCACATTTTGCTAAAAAAAAAAAACACGGCTAAAAAGGCCCTCTTTTAATTTAAATTTTAACCCCTAGAATAATGATTTATGCATTAATCTGCTAGCGCGTCTCCCGGAGAAGAAGTATCTCCCATAATCTTGGAGAGATTCCTCCTACTTTCTGAAATATCAAAATGGGCTTTTTCAAAATTTGACCCTACGGGTCAAAAGTCGGGACATCAGAATTCGTTTTAGAGGAATGGTTCCTTTAGCAAAGTTTCTTATTTTGATCCCTAGAATACGATTTTTCTTGAACGTTGAGCGATTTTTTTGCCTCCATACAAATCAACCAGGCCTAATATACAGGGTGGGCCAAAAGTCACGCATGCGTGTTAAAATTTAATAACTTTTGTGTTTATTATTATTTTTTATTTTTATTTTCACATTTTATTCATCGAACTTAGCTACACCAACATTCAAAATTATACGAACAAGTAACGGACCAAAGTGGTGACGAAAAACTCAGCAAATCCAAATTTACCTGTACGTAATTATTTCCTATGGGGGTATCTGAAACACCGAGTGTATGCGAACAATCCTAAAACTATAGGACAACTAAAGCACAACATTGAAGCTGAGATCATGGCAATAGAGCCTGATATTGGGTGCTGTTATGTAAAATGCCCTTTTAAGAGCCCAATTTTGAATTTATGGAAATTGGTATTATTATTTTATTATTTTTTTAGTAACTAAAATTTAAATCAGGCAAAGTTAATATTATATAAAAAAAAAATAACAATAAAAAATAACAATAAAAAATAACAGTAAACAAAACAGTTATTACATTTTTACACGCAGGCGTGACTTTTGGCCCACACTGTACATATCGCTCATTTACTGCAAGAACGTCACAACTCAAAAAAACATTGTTTTTGAGTTAATGACGTATTGTGTAAACAAGTCGTATTCATATCTTCTATACTCACTTCTTGAAAGCAATTATGTCGTTATTTTTTTCTTCGAGGTGGGAGTAAATTGAAAATTTTAAACTCGTTTTCTTCAAAATCAAAATTTTTGAGTTATGAACGTTATTGCAGTAAATGAGCGATATGTTTGTTTATGTATACTTTATAAACACATTTTTTTCCACCAAATGTTTTAATACGATGCCACATATAATTACATTTTATTAGATATCAAACAATATATAATCGAATATGACAGATACAATAACTTTGATTAATTGTTTTTGTACACAATATTTTAATTTCTTCCGTTTTCCCACTCTGGGAAAAAAGTTTCATAATATTGATGAAATTGTTTCATAAATCGTTTGTAATCCATTATTCATCATATTTAAGACGACTTCACGAGTTTTATTAAAAATTATGACAAATGTTTAATAGACCTGCATCATTTCATAAAAAAGTTTCATAAACTTTGTGAGAATAATTTTTTCCTTTTCAAAGAAAAATAGTGAAATTTTTAAAACATAAATTAAAATTTTTATTTTTGATTTGAGAGGCTCTATGCAATAAGTCCCAGGTGCAAAAAGTCTTAGTGAAAAGCTCCCGATGAAATAAATTCTAAAAAAATGAAATAATTTCCAAAACACAAATGAAACAAATCCTAGGTTTTGGTTGTTATTTCATCATGAAATAATTTCCAAAGAATAAAAATGAAATAACTCCCAAAAATAGTCCATGCAACACAAATGAAGTAAGGGCGTACCGTTATATTCCCCAAAGTCGTATTGCCCAAAAACCAAAATGACATATTGCCCAATTGTCCGATTATCCCCCAAAATTGTGGAATATGTTATAACGACCAAATCAATGACAGAAAATCCAAAATTTTTTTGGGTGCTATGGCATTTTATTTTGAAAAAAACTTTTTTTTTGGGCGCTATGAAGGTAAAAAAAAGAAGTTATTGCCCAAAATCATAATTTATTTTTTTTAAAATATCATAAGACATACGGCCTGTTTTTCTAAGACGTGTCACTCAAAAAATTCGTGTAAATGAGTGAAGAAATTCATTTTGGGGTTCTGTATCGCAAATGTCACTTTGAATTGAGTGAAAACGTTAGAGTTGTCGTTTTCGTCTCTTTTTTAAAACAATTTTTACAACAACAATTTACATATAATTTTTTTGGGCGCTATGTCGTTTTTTCTTGGGCAATATTACTTTGGGTAATATAACTTTACGCCTTCAAAATTTGTTAAAGAACAGATTAAGTTAGGTCAATTTAAGAAGATCATCAAAATATTTTGAAAGAAAGTTTAGAATATTAATAATATTACAACTTTTCAACTTAATATCAGGGATGGCAAGCAATACCGCTTAAAACCGTTATCGATTGGAAACTGTTTCAACTGACTATCGTTATCCCCAAAATACAGTTAGCGTAATATTGGAAATACCGTTATCCGTAAAATACCAATACCGATATAACTAAAATACCAATACCCTTAAAATACCGTTACCGAAATACTTAAAATACCGTTATCGCAAAAAACCCGTTACCGAAATAATTGCAATAACGTTATCCTTAAAATATGGATAACGAAATAATCTGACAAGATCCGAAAAAATAATCGATGTAAATAACTAAAATACCGTTACCGTAATAAGTAAAATACCATAAATGCTAAAAAAAAAAACTTGCATTGAAATTACTGAAATATCGTTACGCTTAAAATACCGTTAACGAAATAAACGAAAATGCGGGTATGTCACCGATACCCGCATCGAATCAGTTACCATCCATGCTTAATATCAAAATTTATTTTTTTGCTTAATATTTTACAAATAACAAAAAAAAATTTCAATGTTAATATTTAATTTAAATCTTTTTAACATTTTTCAAGTTCAAGTTTATTTAAATTTTTATTTGGTTTATTTATTTATGGTTTGTTTTAAAAGCGAAATGGTTGAAAATCAAACAAATCCAAGAATACTTTCATTATTTCAGTATTTTAAAGAAAACATCACGATATTTAGCTACTTAATATTTCATTAATTTGTTAAGTTTTTTTGTTCTTATTTTTTTTTATCAGCAGCATGCTAGCATTTTTCGAATGAATCCAAAGTATTGAAAGATATACTATTGCATACCATATGTGCGATGTTTGGTGTCGGAATGAGTGAATGAATATGTGCAGCAGTATCAAAAATAAAGTTCAAAAAGTATTTTTGTTACAGGCGGCAAACAGTCGCAGTCTGTCTGACAGACTGCGACTGTTAACAATTTTCAACACAAAATAAATTTTGTCTTGTGCTCTTAAATTAGTCATCTTTTAAATTACTTTATTTTTAAAGTTTAAATTAAATTATTTGTCGGTATTTTTCTTCCCAACAAAAAATAAAAATCTTCATTTTATAAGGAAAACGGATTCAACTGCATTTCTATAAAGTACATAAAAATAATGAAATGATTTTCTTTTCTTTTTTTTTTTATTGTCATGGCATTTTTTTGACGTATCAGAGGAAAAATGAATACACTCATGAAAAATAAGTTATTACTAGAGTAAAAAAGTGGAAATACACCATTTTGGCAGCCTTGTGAATTCGAAGTCAAAGTTTTAACAAAAATCATAAAAAAATGTCTTTGAATGTACTTTTTAAATTTTGTTGCGAAAATCGAAATCGCTTTTTTTTTGAAATTTGTATAAGATGTAGGGAAGAAAAAAATCTAAATACAAGGTGGCGCAAAAGTAATCCTCCTATCAGAAAATGTTATAAATTTTGGGATTGGTCCCTAATGTCAGTTCTGTTTTGACATTTGTGTAGTAAACACATGCGAAATACACGTTAATAAACAATGTTACGCTACACTGCTCCAGAACGCGGAATACTGGTGACTATTTATTTGACCAATAATCGGTCGGTGACTTTGGCACAACGTGAATTTCGTCGCAGATTTCCTGGCCGTCCAACGCCTACTGGTGAAACACTGCGACGTTTAGCCGCTCGCCTCGAAGAGACTGGCACAACACGAGATGCTGCCGGGCGTGGCAGACCCCGGAGTAGCCGTTCTGCAGAGAATATTGCTGCTGTAGCCGAGGATGTCATGGAAGCGCCGTCGACATCGACCAGACGACGTGCCACGCAAATGGGTATCAGTCGACGGTCTTTACAGCGAATTTTGGTACAAGATTTGAAGATGTTTCCGTACAAAGTCCAGACGGTGAATCAGCTGTTAGCTGCTGACCGCCAATCGCGTGTAACATACGCTCAAGCCATCCTTAATCACCACCAAGAGGAAGATGATTTTTCATCAAAAATAATCATGAGTGATGAGGCCCATTTCCATCTTAGCGGGTACGTAAATAAGCAAAATTTACGCTTCTGGGGCACTGAAAATCCGCGTGTAACCCACGAAGAGCCATTACACCCGCTCAAAGTCACGGTATGGTGTGCTGTTTTCGCTGGAGGAGTCATCGGACCTTTTTTCTTCGAAGACGTCGCGGGCCAAACGGTTACTGTGAATGGTGAGCGCTACAGAGCAATGATCAACGAGTATTTTTTGCCGCAACTTGATGAATTGGGATTGGAAAACATGTGGTTCCAACAGGACGGTGCAACGGCACACACTGCACGTGCCACAACCGATATGCTGAAGGATGCATTTCCCGGGCGCCTAATCTCCCGTTTTGGCGATTTGCACTGGCCAGCAAGATCGCCTGATTTGACCGCTCCAGACTTCTTTTTGTGGGGCTTTTTGAAGTCGCGGGTTTATGTCAACAAGCCTCAGACTCTTGCAGCTCTTAAAGACAATATCCGTCAAGAATGTGAGGACCTATCGCCGGAAGTTTTGGCCAAAGTGATGGAAAATGCCATTTACATGACATCATATTCTCGACTTGATGTAAAAAAAAATTAAAATACCAAATAAAAATAATCCACAAGAAGAATCAAAGTTTTTCATTTTTTTTTTTAAATTACAGCCAAAAAACATCGGAAGCTTATTTTTGCGCCACCTTGTATATTTAGTAAACCTTTAGTTAAATCTTTAAAATACCTTTAATTTGATATCCATTTTTGTACAGTTTCTTTGGAACAAATTATGAGTAATTTTTGACTTCACCTACTTAAAACCTAAAAGTTAAATTTGGATGATAAAAAATTACGCATGTTCGTTAGTTTAATACACTTTATTAAATATCCAAATTTAATTAAAATCTGGAAAAAGTTATTCTATAAATGTCCTAGTGTTGTGCGCCCCGGTAGGCTAGTTGGTAGCGTGATGGCTTATCAGTGCGGGGGTCGTGGGTTCGATTCCCACCAGAGGCACTGGTTTGTTTTCGCTACAACGCGCCGAGGGCCATAGTAGCTAGTGCTCGGTTAGGGTAATAGAATATAATTTGTAATTGCAGTATTAACTCGATTCTTGCATATACTTGATACTTGCACACCTCGATTCTTGCAACATAGGAATATTTTTCATTACGCACTCAGTACTTGCGACATCCGAAAATTTTGAACTCGATACTTGCAACATTTTTGTATTATGTATATATATCAACGTTCAATATTTGCTTAGAATGGGCGGAGAAAAACAATGCTTCATTAGACGATATTATGATGCTCCAGAGACTAAGAAGCAGTGTAGTACTGAACAAGCGACTTTGTACAAAACAAACAAAAATTTTAAATTTCTTTAATTCCACATAAAATATGTATCTACTGTTATACGAATGCGTTGAACTTAAGTGTTTTGAATTGAAATATTAAACTTAGATTCTAAACAGATGTATGTGCCTTTTATTTTGTATGGGAAATTAATACTCGGTACTTGCGACAACCTCGAAACTTGCTCCGACCCCGGTTTTCATTACGTGCAAGAATCGAGTTTCTACTGTATATGATTATTAATTAATAAAAAAAAAAAATTCCTAGTCATTCTTTTCTCGTCAAAAGTGGAAACATTAACTCCATATGGATCAAGTTACATAAAATAATAATTTTTTTGAAGTTTCAATTTTGTTTTATCAATTTTACAGCTTTGCATTCTTATATTCAGACTGAGAGAATTATCTTCATTCACTTTAGTAACGAATTTCTTCATAGCTTTAATGAAAATTTTCACTGGAACTCGTCCATTGAAACTTTTCATATAATCCATGAAACAGTTTTCATTGACGGCAATGTTTTAGAATTAATGAAAATCTTCATTAAACTAATGAATCATTACGACAATGCAGCGTTTCTAGAATTTATGAAACAGTTTCATAAAATTGTTTAATATTAAGAAGTTTCTTTGAAATAATAAAATTCTTCATGAATGTCTTAAAAATGCATTGGAACTAAGCCAGTGAAACGCTTCATATAATTTTTAAAACAATTTCATTAAATCTTAAAACTATAGTTCAAAATGTATGAATATTATTAATGAAATTATGAAATTTTATGAAAAAATAAAAAAAGTCTTTTAGATAATTTCATAGTTCTAAAGAAAATGTTCATTAAATTTATGATTATTTTTTAAGAAATTATGAAATTTTATGAAAATAATTTTTGAAAAATTTTATAATATTATAAAAATTTGATCACTGAATCTAGAAAAAAAATTATAAATTGTTTCATATCATTAGGGATAATTCTTTCAGTGCATAATTTAAATTAAGTTTCATGTGTCGTTTTTGTACACAGGCCACTAAGAGTTATAGAGTTTTTCAATAAAAATAAAGATAATTATAATCTAATCAAATTTAAGTGATATTTTTTCGAAAATTATGCTGACTTTGATGAAAACATTCAAATTTTTTTCAACTTTTTACAAAATATTCCATTCTTATAAAATGTCCTGGAAGGGAGTCGATCCACACACAAACACGAATTATTATTTTTTCCGTTTTTTTTTTTTCTTTAATTACAACTACACTTAAAATACTATGTAGGTAAAAACTACAACAAATGTAGTGAAAAACAAATGTAATTTCACTTGCAAAAAGGACGGCTTACATTTCAGTAAATTTAACAAACATTGTCATTTGTTTTTTTACTGTTCAGAAAATGAACCAGAATTGTAGTAAAAATTTACCATATATGTAGTAAAAAATAAACAAGCATTTATTTGTTTCAGTTTTTTAAATTTTAAAAAAATGTTGTATAAAATGAATGTAAGATCATAATACAGTAATATGATATGATTTTTTTTTTTTAATTAACTACAATTGTAGCCGAAATTGAAATTTTTTCTACAAATGACTGTTTTTCACTTAAAAATAAAGATACAACTACAACTACTCAAACAACTACAACTATTTACAGCAAATTTTCACAGAGTGTAGTATTCTATTAAAAAAGTAGCAATCGGCATATGTATTAAAAAATATGTAAAATTAATTTAAAAAAAAGACATATTTTAATTTTGGTCAAGTTTTTGGGCCATTTTTGTAACTAGGCTAAAGTGGGTTAATAATATCCGATGTATTCAGAATTTTACATCTGAATTATTTTGAGTATATATGATATATAAATGAAATAAAAAAACTATTTTCAAAATTTCAAATGTCAAGAATTTTTAATAAAAATACACGTTTTTCAAAAATTGGAAATATTTGCTAAAAAAAAAAAAAAAATGTAAACTGATGAATTTAGAATAGTAGATTTTTATTCGCTTAAAACAATCTAAAAAATCACATAAATTTCAATATGTTCATATTGTATACTTAGTTTATGAACATTTTTTAATATGGAGTAATATATAATTGTATCGTATGTTTTATATTAACATATCTTTTATATCAGATCATACGAAATAGATATAGATCTATATATGACCATATATTCTACCATAAATGATCGCATGTAAGTGTACATGGTACAATTAATCAAAAATAATTCTCTTACTTTTATATGTAATTAAAGGCTCCGCCATCTAACGTTTTTTTTTTCAACTAGTGCTTATTTCGTGAATGGTAACACTTAGCTCATGTCTGATTTGTTATCTTGTGAAAAAAGTGAAAGAAACTGGCATCCTCATCGATAAACCAAAGCGTGAAAAGCCAAAAACAGTGCGTACACCCGAGAATATTGCTGCTGTGGCAGAAAGTCTGCGTGAAGCGCCATCAACATCAATTCACAGTCGTTCTCAACAACTGAACATTTCGGAGACATCATTGAGACGAATTTTGCATAAAGACCTTAGTATGACGCCATACAAAGTCCAATTGGTTCAGGAGTTCAAAAAAAAAAGTTATTTGGCGGACCCTTTATATATGGCAAAACATATCATTATATATAAATATATATAGTAAAATTTAATTAAAAAATATCTCTTTTATATATTTTTTTAGTACCGTTTATAATTATATAAATGAGTTTAAAAATTTACTGCTATGTAATGATTGTAATGATTTTTATTGCGTTTTTTATTAAAATACAAAAAAAAATAGTTATAATTAATTATTAGGTTTTAAACCAACGAACATACCCAGCAAAAATTTTGATTTGGTATGCAGTAACTACATTTGTATGCTTCCAAAATAGCGCTTAACAGCCTTGCACACAATAAATAAACGCCTTCATTGAAGCAGTGAATATAATGTTAAGGTTGTCAACACACAAAAAAATTGCTTTTTATTGCAAATGAAGGGATGAATTTATTGCTTTAATGTTCTGCCCAGATCTGGCCAGAACTAATTAGATCTTTGTCCCCATTTTAGAGATCTAATTATATCTGATCATATACGCTATGACATCTGTTTAGATCTGGCAAAACAGATATAACTAGGTCTCGCCAAATCAGATAGTTTTACACGGGATTTTTTAGACTTTATGTATTTGAAAATTTCATGGTGCGATCGTTCAGATTTTTAAAAATTTTATACATTTGACGAACTATTTTGTAGCAGAGAAATACATTTTATAATTTTCTCATACACATTACAATCAAAAATATAAAAATTGTGATTTTAAAGAATTTTTTAAAAACTTCCATCGAAAACGTGCTACCATTTTTTAATGTTTTCAAATAAATGTTTATCAACTCAGGACAACAATTTTCTACTATGTTTTTTTTTCGATTGTAGTCAAGATATTGAATTATTTTAGGGGTTTTAAATCACTTAATTATTTTTATCCAGAAAAAAATTAAAAAAGTACCGGGTTGAAAATGGAACAGTTAGTTCTTAATGAGTTAATGTTTAAAGTTTTATACTTTATTTTTATATTTTATTTATTGTACGTAATAATTAACAGCTTTTAATTTATGTTAAGAAAATGTTTGTTGAATTTATAAAAATTTCATTAATTTAATAAAAACTTTTTATGGGTGTACTAAATATTATTTCTTTAATGTAAAATAACGAATATTTTCATCTCCTTGATTTTATCTTTATTCTGTTGTTTCGTTGAATTTATAAAAAAATTCATTAATTTAATAAAAGTTTCATTAATTTACTAAAAACTTGTTTTGTGTGCACTAAATATTGCTTCTTTAATGTAAAATAACAAATATTTCAATCTCCTTGATTTTATCTTTATTCTGTTGTTTCGTTGAATTTATAAAAAATTTCATTAATTTAATAAAAGTTTCATTAATTTACTAAAAACTTTTTTTGGGTGTACTAAATATTGTTTCTTTAATGTAAAATAACGAATATCTCAATCTCTTTGATTTTATCTTTATTCTGTTGTTTCGTTGAATTTATAAAAATTTCATTAATTTAATAAAAGTTTCATTAATTTACTAAATACTTTTTTTGGGTGTACTAAATATTGTTTCTTTAATGTAAAATAACGAATATTTCAATTTCTTTTTGAATTTATATTTATTCTACTGTTTCCTTGATTTTATAAAAATTTCATTAATTTAATAAAAGTTTCATTAATTTACTACAAACTTTTTCTAGGTGTGCTAAATATTGTTTCTTTAATGTAAAATAACGAATATTTCAATCTCCTTGATTTTATCTTTATTCTGTTGTTTCGTTGAATTTATAAAAATTTCATTAATTTAATAAAAAGTTCATTAATTTAATAAAAGTTTCATTAATTTACTAAAAACTTTTTTTGGGTGTACTAAATATTGTTTCTTGAATGTAAAATAACGAATATTTCAATCTCTTTGATTTTATCTTTATTTTGTTGTTTCGTTGAATTTATAAATATTTCATTAATTTAATAAAAGTTTCATCAATTTACTAAAAACTTTTTTTGGGTGTACTAAATATTGTTTCTTTAATGTAAAATAACGAATATTTCAATCTCCTTGATTTTATCATTATTCTGTTGCTTCTTTACTTTAAATTTTATCTGATATTCATGACAATTCATAAGGGGATTCATCTCAAACAGAACAAATATCAAATAAAAATTCACAAATGACAATTTTTCTTTAGTTTATTTTTTCCATTAGTTTCAGTCTCGGTTGCCGTCTCCAAGAACATAAAGGGTCCGCCAAATAACTTTTTTTTTTTTTGAACTCCTGAACCAATTGGACTTTGTATGGCGTCATACCAAGGTCTTTATGCAAAATTCGTCTCAATGATGTCTCCGAAATGTTCAATTGTTGAGAACGACGGTGAATTGATGTTGATGGCGCTTCATGCACACTTTCTGCCACAGCAGCAATATTCTCGGGTGTACGCACTGTTTTTGGCTTTTCACGCTTTGGTTTATCGATGAGGATGCCAGTTTGTTTCATTTTTTTTACAAGATAACGAACATACGGACCATATTCGTCCAGCGAAAGGATAAAACTAATTATCTGCCAAATCAGACATGAGCTAAGTGTTACCATTCACGAAATAAGCACTAGTTGAAAAAAAAACGTTAGATGGCGGACCCTTTATTTTTGTATCTTGTCGATTTCTTCATCAGTCTTTGGGCTTGAGTTGAGTTGAGTTGATTTTTTTTTTTTTTTTTTTTTTTGTAATGGGCGCATAAATTACTTTTGGGGATTTCTTTTTCTTACTCATCACTCATTAGTTTTTATTATTTTTATTTGTTTTGTCATGCCTAGAGTTTTGTGTTCCATGTGTTGGGTTTCGATTTTGAGTGTGCGTTTATTTCAAATAAGGGAATTGATCTAAATTTAATTATAAACATTCTTTTTATTTTTTTTTTTTTAAAATAAATTTGTTACACACAAAATATTCGTCTAGATTAGTTTTTATGATAAGAGAATAAGCAATAATAATAAAAAATTAAATAATTTAAAGCTTTAATAAATTTGGGAAATTTCACAATATTGTGAAGATAATTTGTCTGGCATAGATACAGAAATTTACCATGACTATTGAAAATTATTACCAAGTAATTGGGGAATATAGGCAGGCTACACTTAGAATACTCTGTAGGTAAAGGCCACTGCAAATGTAGTTAAAAACAAATAATATTTCACTTAAAAATGGAGGACTTACTTTTCATTAAATTCAACTAATATTGTGATTTGTTTGTGACTTTTCAAAAAATTAACCACAATTGTAGTAAAAATGAACCAAATTAAATATTATTGAATTTGAATGACAAAAATTTCTTAGATTTGCATTGCATTCGAGGCCATATTTGGGTGTGATCGTTAAGCGGTCATGACTTGATAGTGTTACGTTTGTAATGTAAGAAGAAACGCAAGTTCGATTCTTACGGCGGCACGGCAGATTGTTGCAAAATTTATCATATAGAGACAATCGGACAATTGTAAGACACAAATAATAATACAATTTAAAAAAAAATACAGAAACTAGTCTAGTCTGATTTGAAAATTAATAGTGTATATAATAATTAGAGAAAAATGTTTATTCTTCTTCTTAGCCTCAACCTTTCTATATTAATTTTGTCAAATCGATAGTAATAAAGAATTAATTACGACTGTATATATGACGTTAAAATAACAATGTGGAATTGTTCGAATTTAACATTTCCGGGAGAACATGGGGCCTAAGGCCACAAATGGTCTACTGGTCGTTCAATACTATTGTTAAACCGATGATCACCTATGCTGCCCTTGCATGGTGGCCAAAAGTTGAACAGAGTAAGGCAAGGGATGCTCTTAAGAGAATCTACTGTCTTGCGTGTGTTGGCATTACAGGGGCCGGCGGAACTTGCCCGACGGATGCCTTGGGGGTTATGCTGGGGATCCCGCCATTGCATATTTCTGTAATGGAGGTTGCCAGTTTGGGTTCCTCTAGACTTAGTGAATTCGGTGGCATGAGGGGGGGGGGGGGGGGGGGGGGGGGGCGACCTAAGGGGTCACATGAGGATCGCGCGAATCCTAATAGATGACCCAATTTCTAAGGTTGCGGAAAAAGTGTCACCGGAGTGGATCTTTGATAGATATTTTGATGTGTTATTGTTTGACAGAGACATGTGGACCAATCAATCCTGGGAACCGGAAGATGGTTCTCAGGTGTGGTTTACTGATGGCTCTAAGCAGTCGAATGGGAACACGGGTGCGGGCGTCTTTGGACCAGGCTTCCAGCGTGCCTTACCTATGGGAAAATATCCGTCCATTTTTCAGGCGGAGATTTGGGCCATCTGTGTCTGTGCAGGGGAATGCCTGCGAAGGGGAACTCGCAGATCTCGCATCTACATTCTTTCTGACAGTCAGGCTGCACTGAGGGCCTTAATGGCTTATAAGGTGTCGTCCGGGTTGGTCATGGAATGCATTCAGACTCTCAATAGGCTCGGTAGAGGCAACTCTCTAACCTTGGGGTGGATTCCTGGTCATGAGGGGCATGAGGGCAACGAAAGGGCAGATTGTCTTGCCAACCGCAGGTATTCCACCATTCTGTGGAATACCTGCGGGGTATGTTAGGGAAAGGCTCAGGGCATGGAGAGAGTCTGAATTCTCTGGTTACTGGGAAAACTCTCCTGGTCAGCGCCAGGCTAAAAGATTGATCTCTTTTTCCAGTAGGGGGTCGAGGCGACTCTTGTCGCTTGAAAGGGGGGGGGGGGGTTGAGGACCCTGGCGTCGTACTTAAATGGACACTGAAATCTCAGATACCATCTGCACAAGAAGGGTCAATCGGACACGGATTTGTGTAGGTTTTGCGAGATGGTGTCTGAGACCTCGGATCATGTTCTCTGCGAATGTCCCAGGCTTTGTGATAGGAGACTTAGGTTTCTAGGTGATCGCTTCATTTCGCCTTCCGACATCGCGAACATTTTGCCTAATAGGATAATTGGCTTTATAGGTAGCTTGAATCTGTAGGTAACCTTAGGCAGCACAAAAGACCTACATTGGTCGCAGTGCATAGTGCCTTCTGATATAATCTAATCTCTAGAATTTAAAATGAAAAACCGATTTACTTACTGTCTGTCGGTCTGTCTGTTTATATATAACGAACGAAAATAAATTTTCGTAACATAACGAAAATTTGTTTTTGTTTCTATGTAGTTTTGACGAAAGTAAATGTCAATTTCTATTGTTTCGTATCAGATAAACAAGCTCTTAATTTTCTTAAACATTTTCTGAATTTTGTTTAAATTTTCTAAGTTTTATTAAAATTTACCAAGTTAAATTAAAATATACTTAGTTTTGCTAAAACCTCCCAAGTTTAGTTAAAGTTTAAAATTTTTTGTAATTTTACAAACCTTTAAAATTTACAAACCCACCAACATTTTTTTATCTTCTAATTGGCATTTCCATCGATGAATTTGACATTGTCTTGTTATAGGAGGGAATCACTAAAAAATATCACTCTTTAGAAGTTGTTCTGCCTAAACATCTTCTTGGAATTTATTTAGGCATAAAACTTTCCTAGGAAGTTGTTTTGCTGCATTAAAAGAGTGATTCTTTCCTAAGACAAGCCAATGTTAAATTCATCGATGAAAATGCTTGTTTAGAAACAATCCTTGGCAGAACAGTTTTTGCTGGGAAGTATTTTTTCAAATTTACAAATTTTGTTAAAACTTACTTTTGTTACTTAAAAATTTAAAAAGTTTTGTTTTAAAAATTTTGTTTAAATTCTCTCAGTTATCTTAAAATTAACCAAGTTATATTAAAATTTACAAAGTTGAATTAAAATGTACTAAGTTTTGTTAAAACTTCCTAAGTTTAGTGTAATTTTTTAATTTTTTTGTAATTTTACAAACCTTTGTTAAAATTTACAAACCCACCAAAAATGTTTTATCTTCTAACTTGGCATTTTCATCGATGAATTTAACATTGGCTTGTTATTGGAGGGAATCACTACAAATATGATTCTTTGGAAGTTTTTCTGGCTTAACAACTTCTTGGAAGTTATTTAGGCATAAAACATTCCTAGGAAGTTTTTTTGTAGCATAAAAAGAATGATTCCTTCCTAAGACAAGCCAATGTTAAATTCGTCAATGAAAATGCTCGATTAGAATTATGCCTTGGCAGAACAGTTTTTGCTCGAAAGCTTTTTTAAATTTACAAATTTTGTTAAAACTTACTCAGTTTTGTTACTCAGTTTTGTAAAAATTTACAAAGTTTTGTTAAAATTTCCTCAATTTTGTTAATATTTCCTCAATTTTGTTAAAATTCTCTTAGTTTTCTTAAAATTATCCAAGTTATATTAAAATTTACTAAGTTTTATTAAAATGTACTAAGTTTTGTTTCGATTTACCAAGTTTTGTTTTCATTTACCAAGATTAAACTTTACAGAGACTAATCAATCAAATTATTACTTCCGTAATCAATATTTTTGTATTCTTAAGAAACCTATTGAACATTAAAGTTAATATTTTCCATGGAAACTTTGAAAACAGTTCGTTTGCCTTTTCATTCAACATGTTTTTGTTGCAATTTACTAAACAACAACTACAAATTTATTTGTATTCGTCATTATAAAACATGTTTCATGTTATTAAGTAGTGTTTCCTCCTTTGGCGTTTAATTTGTATAGTTACTTTGAGACTCTTTAAATTGTATTAAGTTGAGTGCGTTTCGTTTTCTTCGTCTGCATTTTCCCCCCAATATGTTTGTACACTAGGGTTATGACTTTTTTTTTTGCCAAATTTTTACCTATCACCACGTCATGGGCAATATTGTATTAGTAATAAAAATAGCTTTTCGGGTCATTTTGATACAAATACCTCCCGCATAAAGTGCATTTTCTAAAAATGCATTTTGATCACATTTTTACCTTTATTGTTGCATTTTTGGGCCAAAGTTACGGCACAACATATTTTAAATAACTGTCTACTTAATATGTTCGTTGTTTTGCGAATTTGAATACAAATATCGCGAAACAACGCTATATTATTATTTTATAAAAATCCTTGAAACACGTCAAATTTGAAAACGTTTGTGTCCTTTAAGATCAGTAGTAATAGTCTAAATAATAATTTAAAATTTTAGCGAAATATTAGTGTAAATAAACAAAAAAAAAAATAGTATCGAACTTCAAAAGGCTTATGCGGGAACTTCTTTTAAAAAGACGAAAAAATAAAGATGCGTTTCTTTATGTTTTTTTTTTTTTATTTACTATACGCCTAGCATAGGTAAAATTTGATAATTGCAAAAAAAAAGTTAAAAGTTATAACCCTATTGTACACTCTCCACAACAAACTATAAATATTTGCATAGTAGCAAAATTATGAGGAGTCAATGAAATGACTACTTACACCAAACGATACGAGTTTTGAAACAGTCACTGTTAAAATTGAGTTTCTATGTTTAAATTTGTCCTATACACTCAAAAAATAAGTTAGTAGAAATGTTAGTAAAACGTTTTGTAAATCAAGTTTACTATTTCTCAGCAGATTTTTTGCTGAAATTGTGTTTTCATCTAAAATTTAAGTTAGCTGTTTTGAACTAATGTTTTACTAATATTTTACTAATGTTCTACTAATTTATTTTGCTGAAAAAAAAATTGTGCTTATCAACATTAATAGTGTGGACGACAACCAGATTGAAAGATATACACAGAATCAAGTAGATTAGTGGAGACGAGAATATTATACTAGGGAGTACAACTATTGAAAGACATATACAAATTAACCATGGGCGATTTTTGTATCTGTTTTTAATACAAAAGGACGCTAACAATGATAATACATATGTGGATTAAACAAACTTTAATGTTGTGTTGTCACCGGCTTGTCAAAGTAGTTGTCTATTAATTAAATTAAAGATAAAAGAAAATATTTAAATTTAAAAAACCTTAAATGTGATTTGTAAACTAAATCTTTAAAGTTAATGCAGTGTGTACAAATTGCAAACAAATATACGTTCAGGTAAACAGACTATAGCGAAAGACAAGGACATACATCTTAGGTAATTGTTTATGTTTTCTTTTTCTTATTGCAAAAAAAGTCTTGTATATTTAGACAACCATTGATGTAAGTAGTTGAAAGATAATTTTGTTTATATAATAAATAATTATTTCTATATATTTTCAGATATTAAATTAATTCATGTCGTCAATGTGGGAGTATAAACATTATTATATTATGTAACGTATTGTAAATTATTTTTAAAAGAATCACAAACATTTTTTCAGATTTTCAGCAAGCAAATTAACTAAAATATAATTTTTCTAAAAATTTTCTGAGCTTTTTTCAGTCTACTAATATTCAGCGAAAATTTTATTAACTTTTAGCAAGAATTTTTTTAATTTTAAAACAACGAAGTGATAGCAAAACTTTTTCTGAATTTACTAATTTTGTTGCTGAAAATCAGCGAGATTTTGCTGACATTAGCAACTTGTTTGCAAGCACCCACCTGAATAAAATTATGCTGACTCATGAACATTTTTTGCTGACTTCACTAACTTTTTTTTAGTGTACACGGAAGAACCAAAGGGATAATTTTACCAAAGTTTTGCATAGAACAGTGAATTAGTTATCTCATTTGGAGCAACTGTTTCGTTTTCAATCCAATACTTTTAAGCGGATATATTTTTTTACTGGATAAATATAACCAAGTGGTTGAAAAATGTAAAAACAAAGTCGCATATAAACTTGGAAGTTACATAATTTTTGTCACAGTGGAACGTAAGACTTTAACTATTTTGCTTGTAAAAATGAATCTTAATGCTCTGTATTTGGTATTTAATTTTTTTTGCATTATTTTTATTTTTTTAAATAAATGCTTAATATGTTAAGAATATTGTTTTAAAATCAAGTCGATTGGAGCAAAATTGACGAAGTTACGAGTATCCAGTGCTCATGACTGGGGGCGATCAACTGACTCCATACGAATAAGCAAAGCAGAGCAGGAAGCTGAGAGACAAAATAAAAAAGAAGGCAGGATTCGTCGTAGACAGGAGCAAAATGGTGCTTTAGACATAATGGATGATAGCAACATCCTTTATGGATCTGACATTGATGATTCAGTGTGAGGTAAGCCGATAAAATTTGCTTATAATCGTTTAATACCAGATTTTTTAGTGTTCAAACACTAAACTTTCCCACAACTCACGTTTTCAAATTCGGTGCCCCTCATAACTTCAAAACTACTGCACCGATTCTTTTGAAATTTTGAACACTATTTCTGTACATAATTTACGAGGTAACGCTGGATAGTTTTTTCAAATTTGTTAATAATTTTTATTTTACAATAACAAATTAGCCGATTTTTTTTTTACAAAAAATCGCGTTTTTCCCTTTAAAGTGTTCCAAAAAAGTGAAAAATTGAAATTTCGAAAAGCCCTCCCAGCGTTACCAGGGGAAAACTATTATCTAACGAATTTAATTTTTTGATTTCAGATGACCCAGTACCAAGTTATGAGGGGCATCGCAATTCTACTTTTTTTTCAGACACGTCCGAATAATTGCTGCCATTGCCGTGTTTTTTAATATTTCTTAGTGAAAATTTTATACAACATTCTTTAAATGTCATGCTTTAATGTCCCATTAGTTTTAATAAAGAGATTTTAATTGTGTCGCCACAAAAAAATTCACAAAAGAAAATCCTTTTTTCTTACGAATTAAGCTGGTTTCGCTGTATTTAATAGAACTGTTAAACTCTAAGGACCGTATTCATAAAAATATTAAACAGCATTTCAAATATATTTTAGTTAAATCAGAAATTTTAGCCTTAAAACTGTATTCATAAACGAAATTTACTTTACTAAAATTCTATTCGTTTATGAATACAGTTCATGAATGCAGACTTAAACTGTGTTTTAACTAAAATGTATTTGAAATCTGAATTAAGATGTTTTATGAATACGGGCGTAAAAATGCATCGGAGATGCGAATTATCAATTGTGATAGATTTTAGGTCGTAGATTACGAATGTGAACAATAAATGTTAATACTAGCTTCACTTTGAAAAATATTCGCGAATTTAACTTTTACCAAAAATTACGTTTTTTTTCTTTAAAATGTCTTATTAACTCATATACTTGAACAAACTACGAATAACTTTTAACATGGGACTTTTAAATATGGCCTTTGAGCATTTAAAATCATAGTATTTAATTGCGATTAGAACTTCACTTATTTATATTTTTTGAAAATAATATAAAATCCCTTAATCAAATTTGCAAATTTTTTGAACATGGTGTTCATTTATATTCCACTTAGTGCGCCCCGGTAGGCTAGTTGGTAGCGTGCTGGCTTTTCAGTGCGGGGGTCGTGGGTTCGATTCCCATCAGAGGCACTGGTCTGTTTTCGCTACAACGCGTCGAAGGCCATAGTAGCTTGTAATTATATAATTATTACTTAATAATAAAAAAATATAAATAACACGAAGTTTTTTTTTTATTGAAATGTAAGGAGTTTTGGGAATGACGATTTTTTGACGATATCTAATACTCAAAATGACGATTTTGATTCTTTATCCACAAAAATTGACGATTTTTTAAAAAATTGGGCGGGTAGCACTGTATGGGGGATATTGTTTCTATCTCAATCCGCAAATCACTAAAATACAAACAAAAGGTACGAATTAAATTAGAACTTTCAATTGTTTTATAAAAAGTTTCATTAAAACATTTAAACTTCCTAAAGAAAAGTGTTTTGCTAATATTTCTCTATATACAGCTAACTTTAAAAATCTAAAGTCTTTTAGAAATGAGAGTTTGCATGACCGATGCATCAAATTTTTCTGATTTTGTTGAACTGTGTAATTTATTGGAGTATTTTTTTTAGTAAATTTTAAACTTAATTTTAGGCATTTTTTTTATAAAATTTGTTTGCTGATTTTAGCAGAGTAAATTGCAATTGTCAATTGACTAAAATTCAACTCGAATATAACTCAAATTTTGTAGATTTACCAAAATTATTTTTTCTGTTTTTATTTTCTAAATATGTAGTAAAACGTAATTTTTAACTAATGTTTAGTAAGTTTTTCTGCAATTTTTATTCAAATGTGTTGAAATTTGCTAAATTTACAAATTCAGATTGGTCGATCAATTGAAGAAATAACTGTTTAGTTATTATTAGCATTTTTGTCGTTGTGGTAGTTGTTTAATTTACGAGTATTTGTGTACATAGTATACACGTATATAGAGTCGAAAAGGAATTATTTCATTATTTCCTTCATCAACTGCCAGTGGTACAAAAAATCAAGCACTGGTATAACACTGGCTAACCGAGGAATTGTAAATAAACTACTGGCAGAACACTTGTTTAGGACGCTTTATCAGCATTTCCAAAAAGCGTTTTGCTATTATTTTTTTTTTTACAATAATTTCAGTGGTCTACAGAAAAAATCATTGGCAAAGAATTGGTTTAGACCACTATGCCAACGTTGAGGAAAAGTGTTTGCCCAGTACTATTCAGTCAGAAATTACCAACGGCTCAAAATTCTAAACACTGGTAAAGCAATTATTTTATGGAAATGATGATACTTTGTTTAAAAAACTTTTGTATTCGGAAGGTCTCGAGTTCGAGCCCGGTTTTAGGCAAAAATTTCGTTGTGATTTTTTAATACTTTTTAAATTTTTTTTTATATATAAAATTAATTTCTTGTTTCTGGAAAAGCTCTTTTAAGACCTACTTTTTTTTTTGGTTTTCCCA
Source organism: Delia radicum (assembly GCA_021234595.1). Classification (NCBI taxonomy): domain Eukaryota; kingdom Metazoa; phylum Arthropoda; class Insecta; order Diptera; family Anthomyiidae; genus Delia; species Delia radicum. The sequence goes on along the minus strand of CM037853.1, from coordinate 39,920,918 downwards.
ACTTTGGAAAGTTGTTTCCATAAAACCTTATGCCAGTGCCGAATTATTTGAGCAGCCAACTGTTACCCAGCAGTTATCATTTACTTAGGTTTTAAGCTATCATGCATTATACGGCTACTTCAAAAATTCTTGACACCTGCTGAAACCGGCTTTATGGTTCTTATTTCTCACGGTTATTTGAATTCAGAGAAACGTGGAATAGAGTGGGGAAGTATATACTAAAAAGATATGACATGCAAAGTTTGATGTTGACGAGTCTGCACCTAAAGAATTGATGGCCCTTTAAAAGTTGAAAAATGAAAACAAAATACTTGAAATTTACAAAAACTTTTTTCATTCATTTCATTTTTTTCTCATAGTTTTTAACTTTCAGATCCAAACCAATACAAAATGGAGTCTTGGGAAATTTATTCACTAAAAAAGAATTTTCTATATCGCTGTTTGGTGAAAAGATTGTATGGTGTGGTGGTTTGCAAGTGAAACCAAAATTTTTGGAATTTTTAACTTTTACGGTTTTTCCCAAAGGATTTTTGCGCCGTTTAATGGAATTGAATTTTGAAAATGTATGTTTTTGCGTCTGACACTCACATTTATATTTGAAATTGGCTTGAGTATTGCGTTAACTGGGTATCTTAGTAAACTGCCCCTCCGAGTAAAAAACGCAATTAAAAATTTCTAAACGCAAAAGAGTTATGAACTTTTTAAAAATTTAACAAAATTTAATTTTTTTTCGCATTTTTTTTTATAAAAACATGGCTTATTTAGGGATCTAGTGTGAATCTTAACGACGGACATAACTGATAAAGTTCAAAAAAATTTAATTTTTTTCGTTCCTAGCGAGTACAGCAGCAGTTTTTTCCAAACACATTTCGCTTTCTGACAACTAAAGCGCTGTATGAATTCCATCAAAACGTACATCAAATACAAGATTTTAATGAGCTTAATACTAAAATAGATAAGACATTATTAAAATATTTTAAGGACTTTAAATTTTATTGAGCAAACAAAATTTGCACAACCTCAAAAAGCATCCTTATATAAAAATTTTAATTTTTCGAGTGTTAAAGTATTTGATATGATTTCCTGCAAATAAATAACCCTAAACACAACATAATATCATTAAACCGGCAAAAATTAGTGTTTTCCAAAATAATAGCGGTTTACTTTTTAAATTATTTGTAATATATGACAACAAAAAACATTTGAGTGTATTTTTATATTTTTTGGTGGTGTAATATATATTTGGAAATGTGATAAAAATAACAATGAGATCTATAAATTGATGTAGCTTTAATTAAATCTAAGCAAAAACTGTAATTTTAATATTTTTAATTTGCTTGAAACTTAAAACTGCCATCATTTTTGAGCCGTTGAAGATAAATGATTATCACGAATGGACTCAGCAGACTTAAACATCGGGTAACCTATACACGAAAAGTTATTCATGTCATCCAAAAAACAAGTTACAGTTGAACCTCGATTATCCGGGCCTCTATTAACCGGGTACATATGTTAACCGGCATGCTGGTGTTTTGATTTATACTTCTATTAACCGTGTTTACCTCTCTTATCCGTGCTATTTTTTTTTTTGCCTCTATTAACCGTGTTTCACCTCTATTATCCGTGCAGCACACATATTTATTTGATTGTTTTTTCTTTTTCCCTACATACAAAGAGTTAAAATTCGGGAAAAATAAATAACTTCTATTAACCGTGTTTTCGATTATCCGTGCTGAGTCCGGTCCCGTGCAACCCGGATAATCGAGGTTCAACTGTAATTAGTTGCTTAAGTCCGTCATATGTCTCGTTAGCTCAGTGGTTAGAGCTGTCGGCTGCCAATCAGGCAGCCAGGGTTCAAATCCCAGCGGGACCAAAAAATTATATCAACTTTTTTTTTTTAATTTTATTTTGGAAGACTAATTTTAAGACCACCTATTTTGTTTTTCCAGTGCTTGTCCAACACTTTTTGAACAGACCGAACTTTTGTCGAATGATGTTTTCATTTTGGGATGGGGAAAGCACTTGTTGTTAGCACTTGTACCACTTGCTAAAGTGCCTTGACAATATAAGGAGGATTGTTGCCTTTATATGAAATAGAAGAAGGAAGTTCACCTCTTCTGAAATGTCACAGAACTAACCTAGGACATGTTACTGAACTCTCTTATGAAGCATAGTCCCGGTAGAATGTCCTAGTATATGCCACAGATCTAATTTGAAATATGTCACCGAAATTTGTTTTTAAACCAAATAAAATTGTTTAACATAGAACAATTTTCGATTATGTAAAACTTTAAACTCCTTTAAAGTCCTGTAAGTACATTGTACCGTGTACTACTACTAATATAATACTAGGTGTTTTCCTGATGTTTGTTTGCCTGTGTCATACTTGAGGCTATTTTGACAGCGTTAATGTTTATATGACACATCTTTTGCATGCATTGGCATGCGTGTCTCAAAAATGTTTTTTTTTTTCGTCTACGAATAAGGAAGGCAACGTCTGGTATTTTTAGACAGACGCTAACGTAGGTGACAACAAAATTTTTGAATAAATTTAAAATTTTGTTCAAGATTTATAATCGTATAAAGAAATATATTTTATTCATAAAAAAAACAATCTACGCAAAATTTAAAAATTATCAATTGCAATTTTGAAATGTTAATTTTGAATTAAGGAAAAATTATTGATATTTCAACATTAAATATTTGAAAAGCTACTGAAACAAGCTTTTCAACGAAAGTTAGTTTAACAAAAACTTTCAGTACAGTAAATGCCTAACAAATATTTTAACATTTTATTTTAAAAATGTTCACATATTTGTATTTTTTTTTTAATAAAATTTTAAAATATTTGGTGGATATTCACTGTACACTCAAAAAAAAAAGTTAGTAAAGTCAGCAAAATATTTTGCTGAGTCAGCAAAAATTTAGTCAGGAGGGTGCTTGCAAAAAAAAAATTGCTAATGTCAGCAAAATCTTTTGCTGAAAAAAGCGAGCTGCTTTTTAGCAACAAAATTAGTAGATTCAGCAAAAGTTTTGCTAACACTTAGTGGATCAGAAATTAAAAAACCTTTGCTAAAAATTACTTTAGTTAATTTATTTGCTGAAAATCATAAAACATACTTTTGTGATTCTTTTAAAAATAATTTACAATACGTTACAAAATATAAAAATTTTCATACTCTCACATTGACCGCATTTAAGCGGGACGCACTTAAACGGCATTATTTTTCTACATTTTGTATGAAACATATTCTTGCCGGCACTTTTTGCGCATTTAAACGGATAACGCACTAAAGCGGGACGCATTTAAACGGGATCTACTGTACAAAAATCTTCCATGGTTGATTTTTGTATATGCCTTACTAGTGTTGTACTTTTTAATATCATTTTCCTCGTCACAACTAAATGTTGACATGCCGCGACATCTAATTCATTCTGCGTATAGCTTTAAATCTGGTTTTCGTCCACACTAATAATGTGGTAATCAACACAATTTAATTGGCAAAATAAATTGTAATACATTAGTAAAATATTAGTAAAACATTAGTTCAAAACAGTTAAGTGCTGAATAAGTATAACTAAAATTTTAGCCGAAAACATAATTTTAGAAAAATATTTGCTGAAAAATAGTATACCTGATTTACAAGATGTTTTACTAGCTTATTTTTTTGAGTGTACTAAAGGTTTTTGTTAAACTGACTTTTACAAATATTAACCATTTATTGCATTATTATTATTTTTTATATATTTTTTTTTAATTTGTACACTGTTGTCAAAGGTTTTAGCTACTAAAAGAGGAAGTCATAGGTCATCTTTTAGAGATATGTCTTTATTCTCAAAAATGCATTGATCCTTTGCGAAATGTAGGGTCCGACCGAAGACTTCGGCCAGAAAATGCTTTGTGTCGGTATTTTAAATTATTATAGACAAATTTAACAAATGGAAATGTATATTGGGCTTATTAGATGCGATTTTGAATGTCAAATTTAAAGAAAAGTCCGTAGTTAAACAAATGAATTCAATATTCGACGTTTTCCTTAAATATTTTACTCAACATTGAATTAAAACGGCTCAACGAATATGTTTCCAATATCAAAATTAGTCCTCATTATCTCCAAATACCAATAGAGGCCGTTGTAACACCGAAAAAATTATCGTCAAAAAAATTTCAATTAAACTCTTGTGTGGTTTTAAACTAACTTTCAATTAAAAGTTTAATAATATGTATTAAATTTTGAATTGAAAATGAATTCGGTGCATACAAAATTTCCAGTTTTTATAATCCAAAATTTTAAAAAAAAATTTTCAAAATTGATTAAATTAAAAAATTCCCTAAGGTTAAAAAATTTTTAAAAATTAAAAAAATACGTCAAAATTGAAAAAAAGCTAAAATTTAAAAAAAAATCGACTAAATTTAAAAAAAAAATCGGCAATTCAAATAAAAAGGCAACACATTAAAAAAATCACAAAATCTGAAAAAATATAAAAATTAAAAAATGGGCACAAATTAAAAAAAATACAAAATGAAAAATGTTTTTGGTATATAGACGTTTTAAATTTTATGTAGGTGATTTTTTAAATTTTAGCGATTTTCTTTAAATTTCGGTGATTTTTTTTTTTTGCAAATTTAGTTGATTTTTTTTTAATTTTTGAAATTTTTTCCAAATTGAGCGTTTTTTGACAATAGTTTTAAAATTTTTTTGTTGTTTTTAATTATGTCTACTTTTTTAATTTCTGTAATTTTGAGGTTTTTTTTGCGTTTTTTTAATTATGGCAATTTTTTTTAATTGTTCAATTTTGAAAATTTTTAATTTTGACGATTTTTATCAATTTTTCCAATTTTGGCGTTTTCTTAATTATGGTAATTTTTCATTTTGACAATTTTTATCAAATTTTGCGTTTTTTTATATTTTGGAGATTTTTTCTAATTTGGACGATTTTTTTTTTCCAAAAATAAACGATTTTTATTTTTGGTGTTTTTTTTTTATTTTTAAATTTTAGCGATTTCTTTAAATTTTGAAAAAAAAATCTTTTTTAGGGATTTTTTCCAACTTCTACTTTTTCAATTTTGAATATTTTTTTCAATTTAGTGTTTTTTTTTTTAATTTTGGTGACTTTGTTACAATTTTAGTGTTTTTTTTAATTTTGTAATTTTTTAGCTTTAACGGTTTTTTTGTTTTGAAGATTTTTTTAAGTTAAATTAAATATTTAATATTGAAATTAAAAACTGTTTGAAATTAAAAATAATATTCAATTAAATTTTTAATACACTGCATGATGTCAATGAGTTTTTACATTTGGTTTAGGAAATACCACTGGAACTCGTCCATTGAAACTTTTTGTTCAATAAATGCATTTTTTCATAGAATTTAACGAAAAATGTTATGTCATTTATTAAAAATTTCGTACTACTAATGAAAAAGTTTCATTAAAAGTAGTTTCATTAAAACTACGTAGCTTTTTCGTAACGTTTAAGAAATTTTTCATTCACATTGCGAAGAAAGCTTCATCAGTTTATGAATAAATTCGTCCAAGAAATTATATCTGTGTAGATATAATTTCTTAAGTGAAAATAAAATCAATTAAATAGTTACAAATTATTTTAATTAATACTACAATTTTTTTAAAAGGACCGAATTCAATTAAACTTTTAATTGAATCAACAAATATTTTAATTGAATCAACAAATATTTTCATTGAATCAACAAATATTTTAATTGAAACTCGATTTTAGTTTTTTCTGTGAAGACGAATGAAGCAGTACAAATAACCAAAATAACGGATCTTTGTCATCCGATAACGAGTTAAAATTATTTATTTTCCATTACTTCAACTCAATAAGAAAATCACATAAATTATTAAAATTTCCCATACTGAAACCAAACAAATTCACATATTTTAAGCAAAATGAAAATTCACACATACCAATACGAGGAGAACATGTAGTAAAAGCTAAATACAACCGTATAAAATATCTAATTACTTTTCAAAGTAAATAGAAAAAAACTAAAATGATGTAACAACCAAATATGTATTGAAGTACATAAACTCGTAGTGTAACTTAACTAAGTATTCAGTATAACATTTGTATTTACGAGTAGTGCTAGACTATTAACACTCTAACCGGCAAGCCCGCCTCCAGCCGGGTTAATTTAAATAGGCCATAAATGCGCCAAATGAATGTTTTACAATAAGAAATTAAGCTATTTCGATAGAAAACCAAATTTACCAAATATTTTGTGAAGTAATTTTTTGTGTACAGTGCAGGGTTTGGAAGCGAGAAAGTGTTTAAGTTAAAATTTCGTAAAATTTCAAAAAATAAATATTGTGAAATGCACACAATTTTCAAAAATCATAAAAACATATTTATGTTGACTAGAAACCGTTGACTGGAAACCGTAGATGGAAAACGTAAAGTAAGATTGAAGGTTAAGATTTTAACCTTCGCACTCCCAAAGTCTTTACATACGTAGTGTACCGAAATATTTTACGCATATCATATTTTACACATATTTTAAATAAAAAAAAATGCATGAAGAAGAGATGAAAAAAAAGAATGATAACAAAAAACCATAGAAAGTACCATTAACCCCTTCCTGCCTATTTTGTATAAAAATATGCAAAAAGGAGCCACATTTTAAAAAAATATAGCTAAATCCAGAGAAGAGGAAGGAAGAGGAAGAGAGCAAATTAATTTTCACAGCCAGCTAGAGAAAGGATAAAACTACTTCAAGAAAATGTTGGTGTAAAATTTCACTACCTTCCTGGGAGGTAATTAGCGGTTCAAAAGTCTGCAAATTTACATCGTCGAAAAATTTCACATAAATGCCTCTCAAAAATTCGAGAAGTGAAAAACCGAAAAACTTTCTTGCCAGCTAATAGTCTAAGGAGTTTTTATCGTAAAAAATATTAACCTGTTTATTACCAATCATCTGGGCTACATGTATGATTTCGTGACATGACCATTAAAATACGTATTTTACAGTTTTATGAAATACTCTTGCTTGAAATATCGATTATTTTCAAGTAAAAATAGAGAGTTTTGCATTTAAGATCATAAAATATTTTTTTTTTTCAAAATACATGGAGGAATTATTATATTATATCAGTGGTTAATTCATAAGTCACAAGTATGCGAAAGAAAAAATAAATAATTATACCAAATAACTTCTAAGATCTTAAATATTGAATGAGTGAAATTTCATCGACATTGGACAACGGAATCGGAGGTCAGTCATTAATGGGTTAACAATGCATACTTAAATGTGCATATGTATTAAGAGAAATCAATCTTTTCTGGTTAAAACAAAGTGCGAACATTGTAATATGGGCCAATCTACTTCGCGCGACAATTTTAGATAAATTTGACAAAATGTTACTGTGTTTTGCATAATAAAAGAATTAAAAACAAACATTTAAAAAAAAAAAAGAATTATGCTTTCTGTACTATATAAAGGCAATTCTTATACTAAAAAGTGATAAAAAAAAACTAATATTCTGAAAAAAGTCACCTGGGTGGGTTCGCACGACAATGTAGAACAATTAAAAAAGCAACAGTTTCTGATAAAAATAAAAAACATAGTCACTGGCCAAAAACAATAATAACAAAGTCCCCTGAAGATTTCCTTAGGCAGGAATGAAATCCGGATAGGGACACGCCTACATCAGATTGTTTCACAATTTGTTAAATAAGTTTTGGGACTTTAGCACATTTAATTACTATAAATGCAAAAAACCGTTAAGTTATCAATGATTGAAGATCTACAAAACCCACCCGGGTGGGTATTGGAAGTGCGAAGGTTAAAACAGGTTCGTATTTTCATCCAAGGACTTACAGGATTTCAATAAGATACCTCTAAAGGACATCCTGTTAACTTGAAAACGTATCGACAAAAAGATTATATTTAGCAGTCGTAGCAATGATTTTAAGTTTAATCAATATGTATTGAAGTTAAGGTTCGTTTTCGCGTAATTTCGCGTTTTTAGACAAACGAAAATCGCAATATCTTAATATTCTTAAGTAAAAACACGAAAAGTGTATTTTTTGAATTCTGGTCATATCTAGATGACAGGAATAAATTATGCCAAAACATGTTCATTTTAATCGATTAGTTTTTGAGATTCGCTCTAAACCTATTTTGGCCCATATCGCATTCGTACCGGTGGTATAAATTTCATTTCAAAAAGGCTTAGACCGGTTCGAGGGTTAAGAGTAGTAGGTACATGAGATTTGCGAAATTTAGTTATTTTTTTCGCATAAACCATACAAATGTTGACAAATTACAGACAAACAAATAAACATACGTAAAAGGTAATTTCATGTACAACAACTGAAGAGAAACGACAATGTTTACATGGTTTATATGTTAAATATTAAGGGTATTCACGATATATGTTGCAAATTCACTAATTCATTTGTTTAGTTCATAAGTTTGTTTTAAAATTTTTTCAATTATTCTTTAAATAATATAAAATGATTATTTCTCAAAAAAAAAAATTGCCGAACACAGAAGTTTTTTGGACAAAAGTCTTTCCCGTAGTAGCAGCTGCCTTTGGTGGTGGATGATTTAAAAAAATTGACTCAAACATTTTAAATTCAAAATGACACAATATTGATTTTGACCAATTCCCAATAATGACTTTTGGTCAAAAAACTGCGCTATGCGTATGAACGAAGAGAACGAACTAGTTAAAAAGTGGTTTGAAGTTTTCAGTCGAAAGTTAAGGCATGGAGTTCAACTGCGATATCAAAACTTAAATTGCACCAATCATTATATTTTATTTTTTGTTTATTTATTATACTTAATGTATCTTATTATATATACAATATAGAGTTGGTATATAACTCAACATAAATGTACATAAATTTATATAAAACTTTTTTTTATAATTTTTTTTAAAGGCATATATTGTTCCATATAAAGTTATATAGAAATAAATGGGTGCAATGCTTTGAATATTTTTTAATAGAATTCAGATATGATTATATATGGTTCACTACAAATCCACTTTTAATTATATGTGGTGCCATATGAAAAATATTTTCTAATTCCAGAGATGAGATTTCAAAATTAGTTTACTTGCAAAATTTGAGAAAAGTTAATTTTTCTACAAAACGACCCTGTTCGGAGTTAAATTGTTGAAATAGAGCCATGATTTTTTGGCTCCACAGTTTCACCTTCGTAAAAATATTAAAAATAGTCATATATATTAGTTTATGAAATTAGATATAATTTGATATACCTAATTGTTGAGAAAAACTGGGAACTGTTTGTATCAACTTTTATCAAATAACATCGAATTATTTCTAATTCTAAGCAATTATAAAGGGTCCGCCAACTAACTTTTTTTTTTGAAAATGTTATAAAAAAAACTAATGAATAGTTTCTCAAATTTTTTTTTTTTATTTGAAAGTACAATCCTTCCGGTTAATAATGGAAAATAATTTCATTCAAATGGCTGCCTCGGCTGGCCATGCAGTAGCCTACACGATCGGTCCAATTTTTAAGCACATTATCGATTGTGTGCAGCTGTGTTTCACCAATGGCTTCACGAATATTGTCCTTTAAAGCGTCAATTGTCTCTGGCTTGTTGGCGTAACACCTATCTTTGACGGCACCCCACAAATAATAGTCCAACGGTGTCAAATCGCAGCTCCGAGGTGGCCAAACGACATCAGCTTTGCGGCTGATAATACGATCTTCAAAAACAGGGAAACTTTCGCACACATTCTGCAACATTACCATAATTTTCAAAGTAATATCGCAATATTTCCCAGCGTTGTTCAAGCGTATACACAACCATATTCGTTCAGCGGAAGGATAAAACTAATTATCTGTCAAATCAGACATGAGCTAAGTGTTACCATTCACGAAATAAGCACTAGTTGAAAAAAAAAAACGTTAGATGGCGGACCCTTTATATAACATACAAAACTTTGTATGGGGACAAAATTCGGACGAAATTGTATCTAATATACATGAAATTGTAAAAATTTGAATCTAATTGATTCGAGTTCAATCTAACTCGATACGATTGTATCGAATTCGATACAACTTTATGTATTTTAAAGACAATTATATATTCTCATTTTTTAGCTCAAATTTAATATCATCGCATATCTAATTTGTATATAATTTGATGTTGCCCCATATATAGTTTTTTTACTTGGTTGTTTAAAAAATGCATTGCAACTAAGCCAATGAACTGATTCATATGACTTTTTAAACAATTTTATTGAAGTTTAAAACTAATAAATGGCTACATTGAAATAGTTTATAAAATATGTTGAATACTAGAAAATTAAATCTTAAAACTAATGTTTAAAGTGTATGAAAATTAATTTAATTAGGAAATTTTATGAAAAAATAAAAACATTAAGTCTTTGAAATAATTTCATAGCTCTAAAGAAAATTTTCATTAAATTTGTGAAGAGATATTTTACGAAATCGAATGAATTTTTTTTTTTATGAAATCAAATGAATTTTTTTTATTAAATTATGAAAAAAAGTTTATGAAAAATTTCTTAGTATTAATAAAATTTCTTGGATATAATAAAATTATTCATTGAATATACGAAAAAAAAACTGTATGAAATTGTTCCATTAATATCATGAAGGATAATTCTTTCAGAGCAAAATTTTAAATGAAAATAATACATTTTGTTTTTACCAAAAATGGGTTTTACTTAGATTAAAAAAATTATTTAAAAAAAAAATTATAGTAAAAAAAACAAGAAAACCTGTTTTTAAAAATTTGGAGTTAATTTTTGATAGTTAAAAAAAAGAAAATCGTTTACTTTTACGGATGTGGGAGTTTTTATTTATTTTTTTAATTTATTTTTTATCGTAAAAATAAAAGAAATTCGTTTATTTTTACGGATTTTCGAGTTTTTTTTTTAATTTTATTTTTGATAGTAAAAATAAAAGAAAATTTTTTATTATGCGGATTTTGAGTTAATTTGTTATAGTTAAAATTAAGTAAATTCCCGATAAAAAGTTATGTCTCAAATACAACATCACATCTAATTTGATATAGATCGATATTTATTCTAATCCGAGTATATCTCAAAATTTTAGTATCCAGTAAAATCGGATTAGATCCGTCAAAAATATTACTGGATTGAATTAGATCAAGAATGATCTCAAAATTGGGCGATCCAATGATATCTAATTTAAGATCCTGATATATCCCAAAATATAGCATGAGATTAATTGAGATCTAATTAGATCCAAGAAGATAAGTAATTTTTGGTGGATCGAATAAATTATTTTGAGATTAAATTGGATTTACTTATATCCCATGGCGCACGCACGTAGCCAGAACTATGTAACAACAAAAACAACAAAAACAATACATAAAAAAATAGTTTTCTATTGTTGTTGTAATTGTCGTTGTTGGGCCGGTAAAAAATAGTTTTGGCTACGTACCTGCCATGGCGTATATAATTTTAAATAAAATAAAAAAAAATTTACGAAAAATAATTTAAACGTCTGGCGCATATATAATTATGTATGGGGGTTTTTTTTTTTTTTTTTTTTTATTAATTTAACCAATACTCAGGGGATGCCCCCTACTCATGCAGTGCATTGTATTGATCAGGAAAATAAGGTATGGGAAGGAGGAAAGAGGGAGTAGTGTTTGTGGATATTTGATTTAAATATTTCTAAATTGTAAGTAACAGGGAAGACTTCTACGGGAAGTTTGTTCCACATACGAATCGTTCGACTAAAAAACGAATTTTCTCTGTAATGCGTTGTGCGAAACACAGGACAATCAACTACAAACGGATGTGCTCTACGAGATAAGCGAGTATTACGAATAAAAACTCGGGCTCGTGGAATAAGTTCACTTATCTCAGATGAGCATCTCCCATGGTAATATCGATAGAAAAGTGTCACACAACCCACATTCCGACGATGCTCCAATGAATCAATAGAGTTGGATACACTACTGTCATTGATAAGCTTCACCGCCCTCCCTTGAACACGGTCCAGAAGCTTCAGAATAGACAATGGAGCCCCTGCCCATATATGAGAGTTGTATTCCATTTTTGGCCGGATATAGCTGGTATAAATAGTAAGGAGATCGGATGGAGTGAAGTAAGTCTTGCACCGTTTTAGAAAACCGAGACACTTGAATGCCTCTTTCGACACTTGAAATACGTGCTTATTCCAACGGACATCACACTGTATTCTCATGCCCAGAACATCATATCATATCTCAAACTAAATTGTTAATCTTGTGTCATATATGGAATCTTATATAATTATATATTACATCATTTAAGGTCATATATAAATAAATCTTAAGTTGTACTATACAAATGGCACCATATATAAGCATATCTAATATCACACACAAAAAATTTTTTTATAAGACAGTATATATTTTTATATCTGAATCTTAATAATTAAATATTATGTTATATATGAGAATGTATTATTATATATGACAATAGATCTATCATATCGTATTATGTATAACATACATGTTAAATATCTAATTTTATAAAGGTCAATATATACAAATATATCGTTTTATGTGTTACCATATAAGAAATATGGATATGCATGATATTACATATAATCACATATTATAATATATTTTAAGATGAAAAAACATAAAACCATACATAATTTTTTTTACTAGGGTTGCTTTGGTTTTGCAGATTTTTTTATAGTTTTTAATAGTTAAAATTTTTTAATAGTTAAAAATAAATGAAATATACATTTGATTTAAAAGAAAAGTATATAGACCGGTTTGTAACTATGTGTTTAGTAGTTTTAAAGTACATATTCCTTTGTTTTTAACAATAAAATATTTCGTGTTTATAATTACAAATTATATCATATTTTAATAACCGATTACTAGATACTATGTCTTTCGGCGCGTTGTAGCGAAAATAGACCACTATCTCGGGTGGGAAACCCACGACCAACGCACTGATAAGCTAGCACGCTACCAACTAGACTACCGGAGCGGAGCGCACAACACTATATTTCATATTTTTATTCAATTTCCATTTTTTCAAAGGTTTAAATTGCAAACGTGAATCCCAATAATATTTGTATATTTTTAATTATATGTGTAAAAATTAGACAAAAATAAGGTTTCGTAGACATTTGAATACCTCGAACATTAAACATTAAACAAATACCAAATTTGCAAAGAAGATTAGCATAGATTTGAAAATTTATTTAATTAAGTAATACCGTATAAAATTGCAAACACTAATATTCAGATTTACGAAATTTGGTTAAAGGAAATTTGCTATGACCGCAAGTAATGTCAGACTACTACGATTACCATATTAAACTATAGTTTAACCACAATCTTAAATACTATGTGGTTTAAATATAAATATGAGTTAGTAATATTAAACTTATGTGGTTTATTTCGTTTTGAAAAAGAAGTTTCAAAGGAATATTCAACTAGTAAAACTATACCGCTAGAGTAAGGAACTTAAAACCCGTTTGAATAGTCCCAATCTTATATTTACTGGTTAAAAATGTGGGGTCAAAAGTGATCTTTAATTAATCTATAAAGAATTGGGCTTGATCGGTATTTTGTACCATCTATAACATATCCAAATCTAATAAAAAATCTAAATGATAATATTCTGTTAATTCCCTAGTGTGTTTTTTTTTTTTATTTTTTTTTTTGCTAAAAATGTAAAAATTAACCCTATATGGATCAAGTTATATGAAATATTGAGTGGAGATTTTTTTTATCAATTTAAAGGCTTTGTAGTCATACACTCAGGGAACTTCTGCTTTAAAAATATGTAGTTGTTTGGATTGTAATACAGTTTCTTTATTTTTAATGTAAATGTCAGTCATTTGTAGAACAAATTAAATTTTTTACTAACCTTGTAGTTCATTAAAAAAAAAACAAACCACATCAAGTGACTGTTTTATTATTTTACATTTTATTTTTAACAGTAGTTTTTTGTTATTAAAAAAAAAAAAAAAAAAAAAAAAAGGGCTTATTGTAAAAACTTGATAAACCACATTTTATTTTTAGTTTGTTTTTGCCTTTAAAAGGTTGAAAGAATGCAAAAAATATGACTTTTGCAGGACATCTATACTCTAGACACTTACAATAATTTACTAAGCAAGACTGCTATCAAATATTAATCAATGGATCTGTAGCAAACAGCAAAAATTCATAAAACAACAAAAGTGGCTTATCATGTTTTCATCAATAAGCTCTTCAAATGATCGTTTATTTTTTACTAACATATGTGGTTCATTTTTACCGCAATTTTTTAAACATTAACAAACAAATGACAATGTTAGTTAAATTTACTGAAATGTAAGTCGTACTTTCTTTACGTGAAATTTCATTTGTTTTTAACTAAATTTGCAGTGGTCTTTACCTACATAGTATTCTAAGTGTAATTAAAATTAAGTTTCATGGCTCTTTTTTGTCCCAGGTTTTTTTAGATAAAAGTAAACATAATTATTGTGTTATCAATATCAAGTGGCATTTTTCCGAAAATTGTGCAAACTCTAATAAAAACATTAAAATTTCGTTAAATTTTTGACAAAATGCGCAAATTTACATAACATGTGTGAGTCACAAACTCGAATAATCATTTTTCCAATTTATTTTTTTTTTCTTTAATAACAACTATTATAAAAATAGCAATCGACATCTAAAAATTAGGTATATTAAAAAATCTTTAAAATTTATTTTAAAAAAATAGGGGAGGTCGGGGCATTATTGGACATGGGGTATTGTTGGACAGAGAGATATTTTTTCCATTTGTAACGCTTGGGGTCTCCAACAACTATCATAGACTTGTCATATTATAATCTCATTTTTTATTGAGCACTTGACTTGTTTTGACGCGTTGTTACCTCGCTATCATAGCAAACAGAATTTTGATGTTTGTAAAGTATTTTTTTCAATTAGTGTTTTGTTCATTTTGACAACATTTTTCGATGAACCAAGTGAGGTAAATATATTTACCGTGCGCCCCGGTAGGCTAGTTGGTAGCGTGCTGGCTTATCAGTGCGGGGGTCGTGGGTTCGATTCCCACCAGAGGCACTGGTCTGTTTTCGCTGCAACGCGCCTAAGGCCATAGTAGCTAGTGCGCGGTCAGGGTAATAGTATATAATTTGTAATTATATGATTATTAATTAATAAAATAAAAAATAAAAATATATTTATAATATTCTTTGAACTTTAAGCTTTCGACGCATATAAGAGTTTTGTATGAAATTTGCATTGTGTTACTTATACGCCGACATTTTGTAAAAATTAGCGCTCGGGACACTTAATTCTTGACAGTTCACAACATAACCTCGCGTGTTTGATGCGTATAATTGATTTTTTATGCATAATTTCAACAAAGCATTAGTTTTTCGGCAATTTCTTATCGTTTTTTTGTCCGTTTAAATTTTTTTTTGACAGAATGCCGCGTTATTATGCCAAAAATGACAAATTAAGTGACTATGAAAATATTTTGAAGGCGATTAAGCAGGTGAAAATCCATAAGAACTCAATCGGGCAAGCTGCAAAGGCGCACATTTTCCCATTTGATCCGCACGTCTTCACGGAAATCGACATCATTGCTTCGCATTTGAGCGGCAAAAATGAGTGCGACGAGGATGAAGAAGATGAAGAAAATCAGCGTCGAATCATTGTGCCTGGCGATGCAATAGCAACCGCAGCACATGTAGAAGTCACGACATCTGAACCATCTACAAGCTCTGTCGTTTTGGCCAAAGAGCTCCGCGACGCATTAAAATCGGTAGGTCCGTTGAAACTTGGCACGCCAGCCAAAAAGTCAAATTGTGGCCGTAAGCCAATGAAGTCTGTCGTTTTGACACGTGTCTGAGCAACGTGATAAGGCCAAGAAGAAGCGGCAAAGTTAATCGGAGAAAGATGACACACCAGCAGCAAAGAAAAAAGGCCGTGGCAAATCAAAAACTCCACAAAAGAGAATACCGTCTCCGAACGAAACTGACGCGGAGAAAGATATTGATGTTTGCATAATTTGAATGAAAAATATGACCAAGAAAGAAAATCGCCTAAACACAGCCAATTGTATTGCTTGTGATCGAGGTGTTCACTTGAGTTGTGCCGGAGTAAACCCGAACACTTTCACGTGCCTTTACTGCGATTCTCAATAATTTGCATCGATATTTTTCACTTTATTTTATACATTATATTATAATCTTTCATTTTCATTAACAAATAAACGTTTTCCAGCAGTAAAATTAATTTTTTATCGATTTACAAAACTGTCCAATAATAACCCGAGATTTTTTAAAATCTCAAAATCCAGTTTTTTGCGCCAACTGATGCAGTGTACAATTTTAAACAATTAGGTCAAATTGCTGGTACCAAAAGAAAGATTATTTATCGCCCCACAAAATCAAGCTTTGAAATTTTGAGACAAAGCAATTTTTTTAGAGTTTCTGGACAAAATAAAAGTGTGTTCAAGAATACCCCGACCTCCCCTACGTTTTTGAGTAATTATTCGTGGGTCGTTTCGGATTCCAGGCTAAAGTTGGTTAATGATGTCCGATATAGTCAATATTGCATATCTAAATAATTTAAAGTATATTAAATGAATAAATAATATAAAAAATAAATTTTTTGGAAACTTTGAATTTTGGAAATTTTTAATAATACAGTTTTTCCAAAACAGGCCATTTTCGGCCACAAATTTTCGTTTGTTTTACAAAATTTTTTGGTTATTTTGACATTTATTTGTATTTTTACGCATGGATTATTATCAGTGCAGTTATCGTTTGCCAAAAAAAAACCATGGAATCATTTGTAATAAAACTGGGGGATTGTAATGACACATCTATTTTTAAGGGACACCCTAATGCAGCGTTTCTCAACTACTGTTAATTCACGGACCCCTTGAGGAACTTCTACTGGTTCAGAGATGTCCAATGTTTTTTTTTTTATATATATTTAATATAATGCAAAAGTAACAAAACCAACAAATATTGGGTTTTTATTTTAAAAATTCATAATATTCGAAAAATCAATCAATCAGTAAAACTGGATTAAGATGAACTCCGAGGAACTAGAAAAATTAATTCATTATAATCGAAATTCCTATTTACTGGAGTAAAATTTTTTTACAATTTTTTTATTGTCCAGAAAACATTAAAAAATTGTATAAACCTTTTTAAATATTGTGAAATTTTTTTATTTGATATCGTAATAAAACAGTTTTTGATAAATTTGAGAAAAGTTTCTGTGTGGTGGATTTAAAATTTATTTAAAGTCAAAGAAATTTTAGGAAAATTGGCAAAATTTTTGGAATTTTGTATTGGAAATGGAAAATTACATGAAAATTTGTTCAGTTCATCTTAACCGAGGGTTCATATTGAGCAAGTTCGTATTTACAGATTAGAGTAGATCTTTTTTTGTTTTCCTTAGGAGTTTTTGAATAAAATAAGATCATTTCGATGAAATTTGAATTTTTAGAAAAATGTTTTTATCTAATTAGTTTGCTAGCAGGGCTTTTAAATTAAATATAAAGAAAACAAAAATAAATATCAATTACAAAAACAATTTTTAAATTGATAATGTAATCAATTATAAAAACCATGACGTCTGCGAAAGCATCTACTTATTTGTAAATTATAGGCAATTTTAGGTGAGTCAATGAAGTCTAAAAAAAATTTTTAATTATTCAATTCCTTTTTTTAAATAATTTTAATTATTATTAAAATTGAACAAATAATTGTGAATATTTTTTTTAATTTGTTGCAAACAATCATTTTGTCGGAACTCTTCGCGGACCCCGTGGAATAGTCTCACGGAGCCATTTGGGAACCGTTACCCTAATGTGTATATTCTTTAACGTTTTTCTCTGTAACAACTTCTTGGTGTATGGGTCAAACCAATAATAAACTGACGACTTGTTTCTCTACCATGGCGTTTTCATAGATGGGTGAAATTGACCAAGGACTTGTCAATGACCTATGCTAGAAAATATAGAACGGTGACATATTCCAGATAAGTTCTGTGATATTCCAGTCAGAAAAGACTAACGAACCAACGCTGGCAATGCACTTAAGGAAGTGATACAAGTACTGGCAACAAGTGCTTTCCCAATCTGAAAATGATGACATCATTAGACAAAAGGTCCGTCTGTTCAAAAAGTGTCGGTAAAGCACTGGGAAATCAAAATTTGTAACGTTGGAAAAATGTTGATAAAACAATGAAATAGGTGGTCTTAAGATTTATTTTCCAAAATAAAACTAAAAAAAAGTTCATGTATAATTTTTTTAGTCCCTCCGTGATTCGAATCCTGGCAGCAAGATTGGCAGCCCACACCTCTAACCACTGAGCTAATGAGACATACATATAATAATGATAACTGCTGGGTAACAGTTGGCTGCTAAAATAGGTCATAGGTTTGATGGAAACAGCTTGCCCATGTTGTGAAAAAAACGTTGGTCTTAAAAGAGCTTTTCCAGAAATAAAAAAATCAATTTTATATTTAAAAAACTATTAAAAAGTATAAAAAAAATCACAAAAAATGTTTGCTTGATACCGGGCTCGAACTCGGAACCTTGCGAATACAAACTTTTTTAAAATAAATGCTGTGTTGGACTTTTGATCCGCTTTTCCCCAAAGTTGACATAGTGGTCTCAGCCAATTCTTTGCCAATGATTTTTTTCTGTAGACAACTGATGTTCTTGTACAACACATACTGGCAAAACGCTTTTTGGAAACGCTGGTAAAGTGTTCTTCCAGTAGTTTATTTTTTTTTTTATAATTTAACCAATACTCAAAGGATGCCCCCTACTCATGCAAGGCATTGTATTGATCAGGAAAATAGAGTATGGGAAGGAGGAAAGAGGGAGTAGTGCTTGTGGATATTTGATTTAAATTTTTCTAAATTGTAAGTAACAGGGAAGACTTCTGCTGGAAGTTTGTTCCACATTCGAATCGTTCGACTAAAAAACGAAATTAGTCTGTAATGCGTTGTGCGAAACACAGGACAATCAACTACAAACGGATGTGCTCTACTAGATAAGTGAGTATTACGAATAAAAACTCGGGCTCGAGAAATAAGTTCACTTATCTCAGATGAGCACCTCCCATAGTAATATCGATAGAAAAGTGTCACACAACCCACATTCCGACGATGCTCCAATGAATCAATAGAGTTGGATACACTACTGTCATTGATAAGCCTTACCGCCCTCCCCTGAACACGGTCTAGAAGCTTCAGAATAGACACTGAAACCCCTGCCGAAATATGAGAGTTGTATTCCGCTGTACCACTGGCAATTTCTTACTAGAGAATATTTTTTACTGAATTGTATTAATTTATAACAATATCCCTTTATTAATTTGTTTTTACATTCTCTATGATAATTTCCCCTATATTTTGACTTAACCACAATTATTTTTCAGTTGACGATAAATGTTATACCCCATATCATCAAACAAACTCATACTTGTGGGTTTTTTATTATCAACTCTTTTTTTTCATGTCGTTATTTTTTATTTCTCTACGTCAATGATTTCACTTTTTTCATCTCTTATTTCTCTGCCATATTCTTTTAATACTTCACATATTGTCGTAGTTGTCGTTCTATATCAGTTCAAAGTTTTTTCTCCATCATAAACAAAATTTGCATTTTTATGATTTGTTTTTTTTTGTGTATTTATTATAGTTTTCTATGAGAGTCCCAGTTAATTCATGTACTGTAGCAGGGATGGAAGTTTAGGAACGTTTTTTAATCTGACGGAACTGAACTTATTGAAAAATTATAGAAGTTTCTTCAACAAAACTCGTTAAAACCAAATTTAAAAAGTAAAATCAACTGCATATTACAGTCAAAATTACTGCATTTTAAGTTTAAAATGTATGCCCTACAACTGACTATAGATACAAGAAAAAATCAAAAATGTTAGAAAAACTTTATATTTAAAATATGTGTTACAAGAGTGGTCCAAAAACGATTAAAGTTGGATTTTGCGCTCTACACAATGTTGTCTCTGTTCCTTGATATATAAAAACTCAAGGTGCCAAGTTTCAGCTAAATTCGTTAACGTATAGAGGTTGCAGAAAAAGTTAACTTTTAAGAAAAACTTTTAGAAAAAATGCATACAAACTTTAGGGTTGATTTTAAATTGCATTATTTCTTAACCTACGATGTACCTTTACAAAATCTAGTCTAAATTTATGTACAGAAAATGAATTGAAATCAAAATACAAAAAAAAACTTACAACTTTTTTTAAGTTATTCGCGGTTGTCTTAAGAACGTTACGTAAAAACACATATTTTTTAATTAAAACTATCAAAATTTCTTAAAAGATGTAAGTAAAAATCCAAATTTGTACGATGCTAAGAAATCGATTTTTTGCGACATTTTTCTCACATAGAAGTACATTCCACTGAAATACATTAATGAAAAAAAGAATTTTCACAGCGGTATACATATATATAAAAACTTTTTGATCAAAGTTTATAAATTTTTTGTATGAAATTTTCCAAGTTCGTGAAATCCGCGACTCCGATTTAAATTTGGATAACATATTCGTAATGTACGCCAAAAAAAAAACATATTAGATTTGATGTATCGCAATCATAATAATTATTTTGAATTTTTTTTATAATTTTTTAATTGAAATAAAAAATAAAACAAGTAGGGTAGAAGGGGAAGGTTTCGCCACTGGGGCACATATGACACACCCCACCCCTCCCCATATTCACTGTATTTAAAAGAGTTACTAAAATGTTCCTTTTCATAATTTATGCAGTTATTGATCATATTTTATGTCATCAAATTTTACACTTATACCTTACACTATCTAGACCGGATACGACAGTTTAAAGTCTGGTAGCGCTAGCGTTGTCAATTATTTGTGTTTTAATTTTGTTCGAATAAACGACTAAACAATGTTTGATGGAACGATCAAACGATTAATATTTAAAAATTGTTCGATTAATCGAACGAATAAAGAATAAAAATAATTTTAAAAATACATAAATAACACAGGCCGACAAAGTTTTCTAACCAAGAATTAGACTATACTTTAGATGTTCTGAATTCGAATTTGACGTCAGAATATCCCTATCACGTCAGAGATATTTAGAGATATTCTAAACTAAAAGTGCAAAAAACTGTTTTTTTTTTGTTGGGAACATTTTTTTAAATAAATTTTTGTTAAGTCTTTTTTTTTCACTATTCCTATGCAAAAATAATTTTTCCAATATCTTTCACACAACAAAAGTTGTGTCCTTTTGAATGATAAACCGACCCTTAATGTTGCGAAATTTTTTTTTTTTTTTTTTTAAAGAGAGGCAACACTCAGGAAATACTTCCTATATTTAGTGTGTTGCTTTCTTTGGAAAGGGATAGTATAGAGATAAAAGGTGGAGAAAGATGAAGGGCTTCAGAGCTTCAGGGTTTTGGATATACATATGTGTTCATTGCCGTTGAAATATAATAGAAAGGCGCACATGTAGTAACTGCAGAACTTCTCTGAGTGTACGGAAAACACCACATTTTCATATATTCCTACATGAAATTTGAACGAGCTGTCACAGAACCGGTCCCTTTTGTATAAAAGATATATGGAGTTGTGCTTTGTTTGAGAAATTGACCCGTTATAACATGTCACAAGACTAACATGGGACATCTCACTTAAATATACTCCTGAGGGTGTTCACAAAAAGTCTCCACAAGAATTTCTTTAAAAACTCTTTTATTTGCAGAAAAAAATGGTGTACTGCGGTGAGTGTGAAAATGTACGGAATTATCCATTCCTGTCTTGTATTGTAATAAATCGTGTATGTTGTTTTAGAATTTTCTGATTTTTTCTTAGGGTTTCAAGTAGTTTAATAATATTTATTCGTTTGTTTGTTTATTTGCTTTTTTTTACAATCACAACGAATTTTTTTTAAATGTTTCTAATGCTAATCTTGTTTTGTTCATGTCTTTATTATTGAGTGTATTCTTATTAAGCTGCTGTTTTTTTTTTCTTCTTCTCATAATTTATTTAAATTGTGTGAACAGTTGTTGTTCGCATTTAAATAAAAAAAAAAAATTAAAAATAAGTGTAAATGGGAAAGTTTTTATGTAGAAAATTTTAAAGAAAAAATATTATGAAAAACGAAATATGAAACCATTAATATAAACTGAACGTCAAACTAAAAAAAAAATATTTCGTTTCAAATAAAAAGTTTACATAATTATTATATCTTTCACAAGAAGTTCAGGTATATCAATATTAGGGGCGGGTCGATTTAAAAATCGCTCAACGTTTAAGGAAAATCGTATTCTAGGGATCAAAATAAGAAACTTTGCCGAAGGAACCATACCTCTAAAACGAATTCTGATGTCCAGACTTTTGACCCGTAGGGTGAAATTTTGAAAAATCCGGGACGAAATCCACGTGAATTTTGACAAATTTTCACTTCCCGATTCACGGGAATTTTTATCGACATTCTGGAGAATTAAAAAAAACACTAAAACAACCATGTTTGCAAACTCAAAATTCGTAAAAAGCTAAAAATATCAGAAAATTCAAAAATGGTTACATTTTTAACGGTTTAACTTAAATTTTGAATTGATTGAATTGATTTTTTCTGGAATTAAAATTTCAGATACTTATAATTTTTCCTATATCCCTTCAATACTAAAGAGATTTTTTCAAAAATTTTCCTACAATAATTAGGTTGTTTTTCTATTGGAGTTTTAAGGGATTTTGAAGAAGTATTTTCAAAAAAAAGTCCTTCTACAGTTATCAGAAAAGAAAGATATGCTTTTTTTTAATTCCTTTTGCCTCTTTTTAATTTTCAGTACTGTATTTTTGCTTTATTAATCGATTATTGGTAGTTCCAAATAAGATAATGTCCTATTTTTTTTTTTGTTTTTTTTTATTATTTTATTTAATTTATTTAATTTATTTTTCTGGGTGTATATTTTGTTGCTTTTGTTTCGTGCCAATGTATTTTCTAATATATTTAGGTACGCTGAGTCCAAATCTGACAAAACATTTCTTTTCTCATTTGTAGATTTGGAAATATCGTAGTTCTTCTAATTACGAAAATATATCAGGACATTTTTAATGGATTTGGAGTTTTAACACAAACATGAGTTAAGAATAATGTTTAGTTTATGCTTAGTGATCAAATTTAAATTTTGTTGCATATGTAAAATTTATAAGTATAAAACTAAACATGCAAAATGTTCAACTTCCTTGCAATACTGTTAAGATATCCTGAAACTAACACCGACATGATTTTAGTCAAATGAATGACAATTTTGTACACAGAAAAAAACTAAAAACGGGTTTCAAATAAAAATTTTATTGAATCAATTAATATTTTAATTGATTTTGCACCTACCACTGAAATGATAGTATTAATTAAAAAAAATTGTAGACGGTTTATTTAAACTCTTTCAATTAAAATAATACTAATATCAATTAAAAGAGTCATTGTATTTCTTTACAATCTCAATTAAAAAGGTTTGTTAAATTGATTAAAACTTTAATTGAAACTTGAGCAGAAAACAATGGTAGTTTTAATTGAAAACTCGTATTTTTTTATTTTTGTTATATGCCCGCCATTAAATAAAAAAAGAAATGTAGGTTTGTTAATTAAATTGACATTTTATTTATAATAAAATTAAAGCTTTTTAATATAAAAATGTATTATAAGAAAACAAATAAAAGCAAAGACAAAATTTTTGTTTTGATTGTCTTGTCTTGAACTTTTTCTTGTAATTGAATTGCTTTCTTAAAAAAATCACACACAACTTTAAAGTGATAGTTTAATGACACTTATACTTATTGAAAATTTAATTATTTACAAAAATAATAGTTTAATTGTCCTTTTTCGATAAGCTTTATTTAAATCCACATGTGCACTTTTATTACCACAGATAAAACACGAAACTAAATTAAGTTTTTCTGCATACACGAATATCTCAACAAAAAGAGTGTTGTAAACTCTAGTGAACTAACTACGATTTTGCGTGTATTTGAAATCGGTAAACTATTCAACTTAATAAAAGT
Organism: Delia radicum; assembly: GCA_021234595.1. Lineage (NCBI taxonomy): Eukaryota > Metazoa > Arthropoda > Insecta > Diptera > Anthomyiidae > Delia > Delia radicum. The sequence continues at coordinate 39,896,896 of CM037853.1, read as the reverse complement.
TAATCATTTGCGATTTTTTTTCTTTTTATTTACAAATTAAATAATATAATGATATAATTAAACCTTTGTTTGATTATTTAATCTAAAATATAAAAAAAACAGTTTGCCAAATTTTTAAAAATTTTGTTTACATATTGTCAACACTGTATGGATATATTAGAAAATTCAATATATTTTTTAATTGAATCAATTAAAAAAATTGTTTAAATTGCCATTGATATTCAAACAATCGATTAATTAGATATATTTGGCCCATAATTTTTTCTGTACATAGATTTATATTCTTTAAAAATATTTTGGGGTAAAATGCAAATGAAAAAAAAAAAAAAAATTGACAGATTTGAATTCAGCGTACCGATATCTCTATGTCCGTTCGTCCGTTTTAATCTCAATCTGGCTAACAAAAATCCAATAGTCTTGATGGATATTAGGGAGGTAAAAGTTGGTACTTATTCACTTAGAACAAACAAATGAAACTTCACTTAAAGAAAGCACGACTTACATTTCAGTAAATTCAACTAACAATGTCATTTGTGTGTTACTGTTCAAAAAATTAACCACAATTGCAGTAAAAAATAAACAAACATTTATTTGTTTTAGAAATGTTGAGGTTAAGAAGAAGAATAAACGTTTTTATCGAAAAATTATAAACACTATTCATTTTTAAATCAGACTAGACTAGTTTCTGCCGTTTTATTTACAGGCGTTATCAGTGATTTTCCATTTAAATTGTATTATTATTTGTGTCTTATAATTGTCAGATTGTCTCTATATGATAAATTTTTCAACAAACTGCGGCTGTAAAAATCAAACCTGCGCTCTTCTTACATTACAAACGTAACAATTCCAAGTCATGACCGTTTAGTGATCACACCCAAGTATGGCCTCGAATGTAATGCAGCTAAATTGTAGTTTTCTTTCCTATTAGCTTTTCTGTTATTGTATATTATACTCAGAAGTGACCAACACTAACAAACACAAATATTCTATTTTTAGATTTTTTGTTTATATTTTAAATTTGTTTTATTTTTTTAAATAAAAGAAAAAAACTGTATAAAATGAATGTTAAATCATAATACAGTTATTTTATGTGGTTTGTTTTTTCAAATGAACTGCAATTGTAGTCGAAACTGAAATTTCTTCTACAAATGACGGTTTTTTTTCATTTAAAAACAAAGATACTGTATTACAACTCAAACAACTGCAAATATTTACAGCAGAATTTCCCTGAGTATATGCATAATTTATCTGTTATGGATGGTAAGTTGATAAAAATCTGTACAGGGATGGGAAATACCCACACCCTATATGACAGACATTAACTCGAAAACAAAATTTATATTTTTGTTGAATTTATGAAGCCGCTAAGGATCAGTGTGTATACTTGTTACATTTAGTCTTATATGGTTTTAAATTTTTTTTTCGTACTATCTTTAGTTTCTTTTTAATCGTTTTCTTTTTTTTTTTTTGTCTCTAAATTGTCTATTATCATTTTAAATGATTTAAATCCTCTTATGTTCAAATAACCGGCCGGCAATTACAATTATTGCAACACTCTTCAATCTCTGTTAAATGTGTATTTATTGTTGTATTCCACATAGAGATATTAAGTGCGTGACCAAGTGTCATCATAAGCTCCGACACCTCATTGCGACGGACCTTGAGCGCAATTTATTTCTATTTACGCCTTAAAAAAAGCTACAACAACAATAAATGTGTTTGCTTTATTTTAAGTGAACGTTAAAAAAAAGCTCATTTTAATAAAATAGCATACTCGTATTAAATGATTTCACAAAGTAAATTTGTGTCACATTTGTTAGGTTCCATTAGAAATGTCATGTTTGTTATTTATGATGAATCAAAGTAAGATTGTTATTATTTTATAGTTGTAGTTTATGTATAATTTATTATGGAAATTATAAATAAAGAAGAGTTTTTTTTTGCATAATGTTCGTTAAATGGAGACAAATAAACACATCCCTGCGAGAAATTTATGCAAAATTGACCCAGAATGCATTCTTTTATATGAAACAATCTTGAGAATATTTACCCCCTTGTGAGATGCCAAAGAACGGCTCTATGAAATAACCCCCCAGAAATTAACCCCCCCAAAACAAAAATGAAAAAACTCCCCAAAACTGGGGATTTAGTTCCTTATGAAATAATACCACCAATTTTAAAAATGAAATAAAACCCCAACGAAATTAAATAAATCACCAATCGGGAATGAAATACCCCCCCCCCCCCATTTTTTGTGGATTTATTTCATAATGAAATAAATCCCCAATTTGAAACGAAATAAGTCCCCATTTTTAAACTCAAAATTGTACATATAGATATAAGTTCATATATTTTTAATTCTCATAATTTTTGTACTTCCAAAACAGATATTTTTAAATATAAACCTGAATATAGTCTTCAATTGTATCGCGCGAATTTTGCATTGTCAACCAATCTACACTGAGAAAAAAATTTTTCTACACAAAAAATATTTTAGGATTGTTGGACTAAAAAAAATACTTGAGAAATAATAAATTATAAAGATATTTCTATTAGTTTACACTCACCAGTATCCCACAGTTTTTGCTCGGGTTAAAACCAAATTAATTGCTTTTCTCATTCCTGGTTCGTAGTCGGTTACAAACACAGCTGAGTCCAAATGGAAAATATTGTTCTTTATAAAGGGTCCGCCATCTAACGTTTTTTTTCAACTTGGGCTTATTTCGTGAATGGTAACACTTAGCTCATGTCTGATTTGACAGATAATGTATGAGAATGTGTGCGAAAATTGCGTACAGATTTTGGAAGAAGAGAAGCACCGTCAGCTCCGTATGTTCGTTATCTTGTGAAAAAAGAGAAAGAGACTGACATCCTCATCGATAAGATAAGATAAGTGTTACGCCAACAAGCCAGAGACAATTGACGCTTTAAAGGACAATATTCGTGAAGCCATTGGTGAAATACAGCTGCACACAATCGATAATGTGCTTAAAAATTGGACCTATCGTGTAGGCTACTGCATGGCCAGCCGAGGCAGCCATTTGAATGAAATTATTTTCCATTATTAACCGGAAGGATTGTACTTTCAAATAAAAAAAGAAATTTGAGAAAATATTCAGTAGTTTTTTTTATAGCATTTTCAAAAAAAAAAGTTATTTAGCGGACCCTTTATAATGCAGCAGTGCACTATATATTTCATTTGTTTTTTGTCCATCGAAATGAAAAACATCCCAAAGATCGAAACAAATAAATTACACAGAAAAAATTATGGGCCAAAAATATCTAATTAATCGATTGTTTGAATATCAATGGCAATTTAAACAATTTTTTTAATTGATTCAATTAAAAAATTTATTGAATTTTCTAATATATCCATACAGTGTTGACAACATATAAACAAAATTTTTAAAAATTTGGCAAACTATTTTTTTTTTATTTTATTTAGATTAAATAATCAAACAAAGGTTTAATTATATCAATATATTATTTAATTTGTAAATAAAAAGTTAAAAAAATCGCAAATGATTAACTTTTAATAAGTTGAATAGTTAACCGATTTCAAATACACGCAAAATCGTAGTTATTTTACTAGAGTTTGCAACACTCTTTTTGTTGAGATATTCGTGTACGCACGAAAACTTAATTTAGTTTCTTGTTTTATCTGTGGTAATAAAAGTGCACATGTGGATTTAAATAAACCTTATCGAAAAAGGACTATTAAACTATTATTTTTGTATATAATTAAATTTTCAATAAGTATAAGTGTCATTAAACTATCATTTTAAAGTTATGTGTGATTTTTTTAAGAAAGCAATTCAATTACAAGAAAGAGTTCAAGACAAGACAAGCACAACAAAAACTTTGTCTTTACTTTTATTTGCTTTCGTATAATACATTTTTATATTAAAAAGCTTTAATTTTATTATTAATAAAATGTCAATTTAATTTACAAAAATACATTTCTTTTTTTATTTAATGGGGGGCATATAATAAAAATAAAAAATACGAGTTTTCAATTAAAACTACCATTGTTTTCTTCTCAAGTTTCAATTAAAGTTTTAATCAATTTAACGTAACTTTTTAATTGAGGTTGTAAAGAAAAACAATAACTCTTTTAATTGATATTATTATTATTTTAATTGAAAGAGTTTTAATAAACTGTCTGCAAATTTTTTTAGTTGATACTATCATTTCAGTCGTAGGTGCAAAATCAATTAAAATATTAATTGATTCAATAAAATTTTTAATTGAAACCAGTTTTTAGTTTTTTCTGTGTATCGAACATATTAATTTTATTTACAAAATAATTATTTTACTTTACCTCTTCAAAGTATTCAATATAAATTACTAATAGCTGCTTAAAACATCCTTGCGGAACAATTTTAAATGTTGCATCCATTAAATATTGTCTTTGTGGTTGAAGAATATTTTCTTTCACCAAGTCAATTGTTTTAATTTTATAGAAAACGAAATAACTCCCCAAAAATAATTACTGGGGAATTACTTCATTACGAAATAAATCCCTAAATAAAAAAAGGAAATAAATCCCCAAAAGTGGAAATAACTCGCCAAAATGTCGTTGTTGTTGTCTTCTATATACATTTTTGGGGATTTATTTCATTTCTGTTTTGGGGAGTTATTTCCTGGGCGGTTATTTCATGGAGCCCCAAAGAACTAACTTAGGACTGAACTAGTATTCTCATATATGGTTTCTGTTGTTTCAGGAAAATATTTCTCAGAAATACATTTTTAACACTGGTTCAAAGTTTTGTTTTTTTTTTATTACTTCGATACATTTGTAGTGAAACACATTTGTAGTTAAAACACATTTCAGTATATGTTTGCAAAATATTATTTATAGATCCGAAAAAAACATTTTCTTTTTGGCTGAAAATCCAAAACTTTTTAAGTTTGATGGAGTAAAAAAAAATATATATCAAATTAAACAATTTTTTTCTGTTTTTGTAAGCCTATAAAATAATTTAACTTAATATAAAAAAAGTGCCGGATGTTAACCGGAAATTAAAAAAATAGGCATTTGTAAAAATGCCTATTTTAAATTTTTACAAATGCCTACCCTGCAGGAAGCTTGGGGTCAAGTGTCTCCAAGTATCCACTTTTGTCTACTATTTTGTTGACATTGTCAACTAAGCGTCTACACTTTTTACTTTATTAACTCACTAGTAAATTTTTGGTTCCAATGTCTACATATGGTCCCATTAGAACTACTTAGTCACTTGTGAATCAATGGTTCTTATGTCTACATGTGGTCCCATAAGAACTAACGAGTCACTAGTGAATCTTTAGTCCAATGTCTGCATATGGTCCCATAAGAACTACCTAGTCACTAGTGAATCTATGTTTCTAATGTCTACATATGGTGCCATAAGAACTACCTAGTCACTAGTGAATCTTTGGTTCCAATGTCTACATATGGTCCCATAAGAACTACCTATTCACTACCTAGTCAATAGTTCTAAAGTCACTAATGATTTTCAATGACACGTACATGTTAAATGTCTATAGCAAATTACATTGCCTGGGGATTATTTGGTTAGTAGTACTGGTGACACAGTCAATAGTGAATCAATACTTTTTCACTATTGACATTTCCTGCAGGGTATATACATTAGACCGACTCACCGTGTATGGATAACAAAAAAATGTTTTTTATCCACCCCTCAAAATGTACCTTGGTTTGTTTTATGATGATTCCCAAAATATCAAAATATTTCGTGTCTAGCATTGATATCCCGTGAGTGAGCCCTTTTTAAAAGATGTATTTTTTCTTTTTTTTACCCTGCAGGAAATGAAGGGTCGAATTATCCAAAGTGGTAATTCTGTGATATATGATTGGAGAGCACGTCACTAAGCTGGTGAAACGAAAATTGTGGTGCCCCAAAAAGTGTTAATTTGGGTGAAATGTGCAATCACGTGACTATAGTTATGGTGACAAAACATTCACTGGTTGGTACCAGATACATCACTTAACTGGAGAAAAAGTAACATAACATCAAAGTGTACTGAAGCAACTAGTGTCGTTGCAGTTGAAGTTGGTACTGGTCATTGAACTGGCTCAAAACCATTAGCAGTGGATGAAAACATGGCAATTAGTATCAAAGGATGCAGTTCCTTGACTGCTACAAAGTGGACTCAACACTGAAGGAATGACAGATATGGCGATTTATCGCCAAACGTCGCGATCTTAAAACTCGTTTGGCAAGTTCATTTTCGAAATGCCGACTTGCGATTTTTCGAGTGAATGGAGATTTTACACATAATATATCGCTACCAAACTTATTCAAAAACTTGAAACACTTTACAAGAATATAAATTAAAATTTAAATATTTCTGCATATTGGTTTCGAAGTATCTGGTTTAGATATTTTACAAGATTTCTGGGAACGATTTGTCTTTCTTTGGGAACAAAACTGAAACTAAGTATATATTTTGTTACTCTGCTTTATAAGTTATACATTAAATTTGTGCTGAATTGTTGCAGCTCCTTCTTTTTAAAAAGATATTATTGTGAACTTGCATTATAATGCAGAATGCAAAATTAAAATGTCCATGAAGTGCTTTTTAGAAGTGTTGGAAAATAAAAATTAGTAGAAAATGTTAGCAAATAAAGAAAAAAACTTGCAAAAAATCTATATTTTGAATATCCGGACTTCTTGTCTAGTTTATGTACTTTTCCAAATTTAAATTGTTATAATGAATTTAATGTTATAGTTTTTTGTTGGGTATAGACAAAATAAACTATATTTATAATTGATTTTTGTTGTGCTTTTTTGAAGGTTTTTTTGGACAGGTGGTATGACACGCTGTTTTGAATAAGTGCAGTGACTGGTTCCGGACGGGCTATTTTGCAACCCGTACATAATATGACACACGCTGAATAAAAAATGACAGGTTACTTGCTATTTACTTTCCGCATGCCCGGCGACATGTACCCCTTAGACCAGTGCAGTGGTACTTTACAAAACTATTCCACTCAAACTACCCCTAAAACAGAACACATTTCGCTTAATATGTGACCAGTTTTTCTTCAACAATTTTTCTTTTTATATGTTTGTTTATTTTTTACTAACATATCGTCGGCTTATTATTGGTTTGACCCATACGCCAAAAAGTTGTTATCGAGAAAAACGATAAAGAAGGTGCAGTTATTTCAATTTTTGTATGCAAAATCTGCAGGTAGGTCAAATTTGTTACTTGATATCTCTGATATGATACGAAATAACGCGAAACGGTTTTCGAAATCAAAAAGAGGATATTTACATTATATACAATTCATTCCTAACTCATTTTTTTCTAAAATGGTCGGTGGGTCAAACCAATAATAAGCCGACGATATATGCTTCATTTTTACTACAATTGATTTGAATTTTTTAAACAGTAAAAACAAATGACAAATATTGGTTGAATTTAATGAAATGTCAGTCGTTCTTTCTTCAATTGAAATTTCATTTGTTTTTGACTACATTTGCTGTCGTCTTCAACTACATATTATTCTAAGTGTGCAAAGTTTGGTTAAAAAATATCTAGCGGATCTATGAAGTGTCTAGCGGATCTATGAAGTATCTAGCGGATATATGAAGTGTCTTTAATGAGTTTGTTGGTTGCGTATGAGCAAAATTTTATTAAATTCATATTACTTATACGCAAAATGTAGCTTTTGATTGATTTTAATTTGCTCTACTGAGATAATTAAAAAAAAAACGTTTGGGTTTCAAAAATATCTTGTCGAAACCAATTATTGTATCAGAATTTTGAAAATTTCTAGATAACTTCTCTTTGAAAATATGTACGAAATTTTAAGTAGAATTTTATTTTCGTTTTATATACGTCGTTTATTATCGCTATTCTGCAAATAAAATTGTGGTAGGACTTATATTTATAACACATTAAATGATTGTTTAAGAGTAATAAAACAAACCACACTCTCTTAAAGATTAGTGGATTTATGTATATGGCATATTTATATAGAATTCGTATTACTATGTAGTCAAATCATTTTAAATGACTTTATAGTGTCATTAAAATTAAAACCAGAAATCACAGCAAATAATAAAAATGCTGGCGTTAAATAAAGTTTTCCGGTAGTTATATTCCTAATTTGTTACTTTAATATCATTTTTAATATGGATTAGAAGGAAAAATTATTAAGCAAGTTAAAGAAATGCGTAAATGCGTAAAATGTCTTCCGGTTAGAAAACAGCGCACGTAGGAAAGAATACATTTTTTTTGTGTGTCTGTTTGCAATACTTTTTTTCAACCCTCATTAATCAAGAAGACATAAAACGTAGATGATGAAGGCAAAAAAAAAAAGTTTAGAAGAGAAACACTACCGCCACCACCACCATAGGGGCTTAAATTACTAACAACAGTTATAACCTTAGGCCGTTAGCCCTTATCCTCGGCTCTACGTTTATGTCTGTAGTATCGTAGGTACACTCAAAAAAAAAAAGCCCGTACAAATAGTTGAAAATTCAGCTACGAATTGAATTTGCGCCAGCAGAATCTTCAATGAAGTTGAGACTCAGTCTGCTAAATTTAGGTAACCCGATTTAAAAAACTAAACTAATATGAAGCTTTATATAGTTTTATCTAATTTAATATGGCCAAACACTTAATTATATAAAATTTCATTCGAAAATGGCCCGATTAAATTGCATTACATTAGATCTAATTTTATCATATTCGATTTATTTAGATACAATAAGAAGCTATTTGATATAGTTTTGTACTAATTTATTATATTTATATCTAATATAATATAATAGGATATATTTTAACCCTTTCCTATCTGACTGTACTAATTCGTACCAATTAATTGTAACGGTAAATTTAATAAATATGAGATCGCAGCAGCTTACACTCTGCTTCAATATCTCTTCTAAAACGATTCATCTGTCTAAAAAAAAATTATTATATACCAGGGAAAAGACAAGAATAGGGAAAAGAAAAAGTTATATTCATTGACAATTTCTTCTTCTCTCTTTCTTTACTCGAAAAGTTAAAAAGAGGAGAGTATGGTCACAGATTTTCAGATTTGAATATTGGCTATTGGAAGTGGAAAGATAAGAAAATAGTTAATTTTGTTTCAAATTTTCATGGCAGTGAAGAAACTACTGTTTTACGAAAGCAGAAGAATGGCACCAAGTCTACGATTACTTGTCCTAGGTCTGTAAAGGATTATAACGCATATATGTAGGTGTTGACACTGCTGATCGATTAAGAGCACTCTATTGCGTTGACCGTAAATCGCCTAAATGGTGCCATAGGATATTTTGAAGTGTGCTTGGTAACAGAGATATTCATTGGCCAGTGTTTGTGGAAAGAAAATGGAGATGTGACATATATCCATATTAAGCTATATGAAACTATATGTTTTAATATAATGTTATATTAAATAGCATATGATTGTATATGAACGTTTTTACTCGGCGACCTAAATTTTAGAAAAACTAATTTTGAGTTTACAGTTATAGTTAAATTAACTTAGAACTTAGCTAAATCAACAGAGTTTTTAAGCTGAATCAACACAAAAATTTAGCTTTCTGATCCGGAAAGATTATTTTATGATTATAAATAAAAATATGCGAAAATAACGCCATCAACAATTCAGACTGATAGCAGAGACACAAAACAATAATGGTTTGAAAACAATGGAGGTTTAAATTAACTAGAAATTTGAGAATCACGAATTACTAAATTTTAGGTCGAAAAATTAGTTCAAATACGAATGAAATTTGTTCTTGGTAAAATTATATAACTAATAACTTTAGCTAAATAACTGATTTAAACGATAACAACAGACAAAATTAGCTTAACTGAATTATAACCCAATTTAATAGCCTTTTGAACTTACTTTTTTTTATTAGTGTAGTATGTCTACTATAAAGTGATGAAATAAAATATTTTAACTTAATATGTGAATTTTTTTCTTTCAGTTTTTGTTTTATGTGACTTTGAGAGTTGGTTGCAAAACAACCAAACCACCCACCCAACCATTCACCCATCACATTGTAAATATTTAACAAAAGAAATGCTCACACTTCATTCTTTTTTCCGTTGTTGCTGCTACTGCTATTGTTTGTTAAATGTGTATGCGTGCGCACTTATACAAATACAAATGAGTAGAAAAACATGTCGTGTCGTTCATTTGTTGTATATTTTAAGAAACAAGCATAAAAGGTATCGTCGGTAAGGATCGACCAAGAGATATCTTTAATCTAATGACGAGCTGGTTATATATTCCGATAATCGGTCCAAATCTAGGGAAGGGATGTCATACCAAATTATAAGAATCAAAACGGAAAATACATAGACAACAAATCTGAATTAAATAGCAGGAAAAGGCGACATTTAAATCTAAAAATATCATAGATATAAACACCAACAGAAATCCAGGTGAAAAATAAACCGAATTATTTTTTTTTTTTGAAAAAATATTAATCTTTGTTTCAATACAAAGTCATGCGATTAATTTCTTGCAAATATCTTTACAATTGCGACCAATAATTTTTTTACAAAGTTTACATGGACATATAGAGACGGACAGACAGAAAACTTATAGCACATCTGAGTTAATCAAAGGTCGACATGTGTAATCACAACAAACACCAACCCAAACTTGTAATATATTATACCACTGACGTGAGGAGTCTCCCGATGGGTTCTTCTCTTAATTAAATTTGAATATGTGATAAAGAAAAAAAAGGTACACAGATTTTTTTTTGTGGCCCAATCTTTAAAGTTAAGACATTTTCGTAAGGAAACATGTCTGGAACTAATGAAATTCAGATTTCTTTTTAACACGGCAAACAAAAATGTTGATACCAATATTGCCTATGTAGTGTTAGGGTTGCCATTTATTTAATATATTTAAAATATAGTTTAAAAACCTCTTCGAAAAAAGTCACATAAAAGCCGAACAATTGCGAATGTCAAAAACAGCTTACACACCACACCCCCTCTATTAAATTTAATAGGCATTAGTATACATATTATTTTAGCTTAATCCAACTATAATTCTTTAACAAAACGCCACACTGTGTTGCGGCTAGTGGAAAAGTAACTTTTTTCCGATTATTTTTTTCAGTGTTTTTAATGATGCAATTTTGTCACAGACATTCCAAGTAAACAAAAAACACATAAAGCTTATTTTTATGTTGGCCCGTTGATTTTTAATTGATTTTAGAAGCCAAATATACAAAATTTTCACGAAAAGAGGGGATTTCAGGGCTGTATTCAAAATGATCTCATTTGATTTTGGTGACAGATATTTTGATTTGGAAAAAAAATCTGCCTTCGGTCAAGTATCTTCTGTAAAAAAAAGGAATGTTGTTTGAGACATTTTCATATGCACCTTTTTTAGAGCGAAAACCCGACTAAAGGTCCATTTTTCCTTTAAATTTGGGTTAGGTAAGCAATATCTAAAAAGTCCCAGAGAGTCCCAGTTCCAAACCACTACAGAAATGTTACATAATTTGTTTTCAACGAACTGTGAAAAAATCAGCTGCCGATACCAGCCCTCCTGGGAGTTATAGCGATTTTAGTATATCACTCTCAGTATTTATTCCATAGAAATAGAACGGAAATTCTCGGAATCATTTATTTTTTTATTCTACATCTATTCTAGCACTCCACAGAAATGAGCATAACTCTCTTAAAACTGAAGCTATTGACTTCAAACCGGTATCAAATTAAAGCTTTTATTGCCACCTTTCAAATAAGAAATGAAATAGATTTTGGTTTTATATAAAATTTCAGAGTTTTTCAACAAATATCGAAAAATCATGAAAATTTGACGTTTATAATTCTTGTTCGGACCACCCTATAGTTTATTTAAAAAACTAATCATAGGGTATTTATTAGAAATAAAAGAACAATTAAAATAAATTTTTTTTGTAAATTTTTCGAAAAATTTTTTTTTTTTTTGATTTTGTTGAAAATTTGACCCAACAATTTTTTTCGGTGTACATTTTTTTTCACTCATTCTGTTTGGGATTTCATTCTGACCAATCTGTAGAAGTTTCTCATCGATACAATTAAAATTACAGTTTAGGCAATATGATTTCCAAAAACTTCCGGTTCCGCAACACTCTGCGCCAGTTTAAATATCACTTAAAACACATTTTTTTGAATAACAAAAATTCTTGAAAGTTTTCGGACATGTTTAGTACACCAGTTAATGCGTCTCCAAAATCTCTTTAATTTGGTACCCCATTTGCCGAAAATTTCTCTGAAACAAATCTAAATAAGCTGAAAAGTCGTAAAATTTGGTCATTTTTGACCCTACTTTTTATTTTAACCCATAAACATGAGATTAGACCTCAAAAGTGCGCCCCGGTATGCTAGTTGGTAGCGTGCTGACTTATCAGTGAGGGGGTCGTGGGTTCGATTCCCACCAGAGGCACTGGTCTGTTTTCGCTACAACGCGCCGAAGGCCATAGTAGCTAGTGCTCGGTTAGGGTAATAGTATATAATTTGTAATTATATGATTATTAATTAATAAAATAAAAAAAAAAATAAAAAATAGAACTCAAAAAAACAAATACGTGTTCCTTATTTTGTTTTCTTTATCATAGATCCGAATTTCATTAAGATCGGAGAGAACCCATTGGGAGATTCAACTTGTTAGTGATGTAGGCAGTGCTGCCAACCTATTTTGTTGGAAATTCGTAAATTTTTTTGAAAAAAATCGTCATTTTGAGAATGCGAGATCGTCTATCCCAAAACTCCATACATTTCAATAAAAAAGTGAAAAGTTTACGAAAAACTTTGTTTTAATCATTTAATTTGTGATAATTTTACCATTATTACTCAACTTTCTAGTCAGAAAAAGGCGAGGTGACCACCGCTGGCAAGGCAGTGCTGGCAGACAAGTGCTTTCACAATCCCAAAATGACAACATCATTAGACAAAAGGTCCACCTGTTCAAAAAGTGTCGCAAAAGCATAGGATTAACAAAATTTCAAAGTTAAGTGGAAAACTGATATTCCAAAATAAAGTTACAAAAAAGTTCATTTATAATCTCTTTGACTCCGCCGGGATTGTAACCCTGGCTAGCAGCATATAAATCCTAGACGGTTGAAAATGTTTTAAAAATTTGAATTTTGTATAATTTTATGGCCAAATCTTGGATCAAAAATGTATGAAAATTTTAATTTTTTTAAGTTAACCGATTTTTAAAATCTTTTGGAAAAAGATCGTGGTCTTTGACCATTTTTTAAAAATAATTATATAATTTTTGTAAGTTTAGTAGTAAAGGTTTTTTTTATACAGGTATAGAACTTTAAGCTGGCAACACTTTTTTAACTGGCGACCATTTTGCAAGATGTCAAGTGATTTATGTTTAGTTTGGTTTGGCATTTCAACATGAATAGACTGACACCTGAACAACGCTTCCAAATTGTGCAAATTTATTTTGAAAATCATGGTTCTCTTCGAAATACGCGAATTTGTGAATTTTGCGTATTTTGTTTAGCGATGAAGCTCACTTTTGGTTAAATGGATACGTCAATAAACAAAACTGCCGTATTTGGAGTGATGATAATCCTCAAGTGTATGTTGAGACACCGTTATATCGTGAAAAACTGACTGGTGTGCTTTATGGGCTAGTGGAATCATTGGTCCGTACTTTTTTAAAAACGATGCTGGTCAAAAAGTTACAGTCAATGGTGACCGCTATAGAACCATGATTACTGACTTTTTCGTTCATCAATTGAACAACCATGATGTGCTGGAGCTGTGGTTGCAACAAAACGGCGCAACATGTCACACAGATCATGCCACAATTGATTTATTGAAGGAAATGTTTGGTAACCGCATAGCTTCATGTTTCGGACCCGAGAATCGGTCTCCAAGATCGTTCGATTTAACTCCGCTGGACTTTTTTCTGTGGGGATATGTAAAGTCGCTAGTCTACGCCGATAAACCCGCGTTATTGCCAATATACGGCCACAAATGTTGAAAAAAGTCATCGAAAATTGGAACTCCAAATTAGACTACGTCCGAGCCAGCCGTGGCGGTCATATGCCAGAAGTCATATTTAAACTATAATGCCAGAAGATTATCTTTCGAATAAAGTAAATTTCATGTCAATTTAAAAAACTCATCGTTGTTTTATTCCATTTCAAAGTTATATACCTCTATAAAAAACCCTTTATTTTAATAAAACTATTCATTATCTATGTGTTCAGTGAAAACGGAAAAAAATTTGGAATATTTTAGATTTTGTGCATTTGATCAGATCGGACAGATTTTCAAAAATGATATACAAGAGAAATACATTTTCTTATTTTTTCATCAACATAACAATCGAAAACAAAAAGTATTAGGCTTTTTTATATTTTTAAATAATTTTTTTTAAAAGTTCCATCAAAAACGGTCAAAATATTCAAAAAATTATTTGGCATCTCTGAAGAACAATTTTCCACAATTTTGTATTCATAACTGTAGCCAAGAAAAAAAAAAGAACGCCAAAAGTCCTGCAAAACGAACACTGTGTCAATATTAAGTTAATAGCTTAAAACGTATGTGAATGAATGATAATTGCTGGGTAACCGTTGGTTGCTCAAATATGCTAGCACTGGCACAAGGTTTCCTAGAAACAACTTGACAACGTTGGGAAAATAAAAAAAGAGCTGGCGTTAAAGGAGCTTTCCCTGAAATAAAAAATTAATTTTATATATTTTCCATGAAGAAATCTCGATTTTTATAGAAATGCTTTATAACCTTCAAAAATTAACATTTTTGGATTTCCCTTCTGAAAATATATACAAAAAAAATCCTTTCAGTTTTATTTATTTTTAAATAAAATTTAAATTATTTAACAAAAAAACCTTTCAAAATATCAAAATTTTTAAAAATTGTCAAAACGGAGACTAATTGTACAATTTGGCAGCGTGGGATGTAGGGTACAAAAATTGCATTAACAACAACAACAACAAGTAGCTGTGTATGTTTTGTACATATTTTATTTTAATATCACAGCCGGTTATGTATTGGTTATATTGTTGATTTAAATTTTTTAATTCCATATTTTCTTCTGCAATTTTCTTAAATTCCCACCCTCTTCTGTACGCTGTTAAATTACTTGCTCTGTGCTTTCTGATAATAAGTGTAAAGTAAACATTTTTGATCCTTAAGTCAATTTAATTTTCATAAAAATGTATACAAAATTGTTTGAGTTTATTGTAAACTTTGGTAATCAGTATGTTGTGTTTAAATGAATTACGTTTTTATAAATATTTAAATATCGTTATTTATGATTTATTGACATTCGACATTAATTAACTACACTGAGCTAAACAGAAATATCACTCATCAAATGACCCAGCGTAGGTTGTAAGTCTAGCTGAGTGTATTACAAAACCGGTTTGAGAACTACCCTCAAATTTTCGAGATAATGGTAAGAGTATTTTTTGCGACTGTCGCATTTAAACATTTGGTACTCAGTCATTTTTTATCCGATTCTAATTTTTTAAACGCTATTTTAAAGAAAATTACCTGGTCTTTCTAAAAATATATACTTTCAATTAAAATGAAAATTATTTAAATTTGAGGTCATACTCTATATTTCTTTATTAGGATATTGTCCTGACAAATAATCTAGAGTTTTTGTTTTCAAATTTATTAATTGACGGCTTTCAGGAATGTGTTGATAGATCTATTTCGGGAATTTTCTAGGTTCCCATCTTTAGAACACGTTTTGGAAGAAGTGACAATCCCATGCAAAACATCAAACATTCATATAAACTAGTTTTCTGACTAAATGAGAACTAATATATGAGCTCGAAGTTAAAGATTATCACCATTGATCAAAAATAAATTGAAAACTTGTTTGTTTATGTGCAAGCTCTACCTTTGGTAGATATACAATACACGCTTTTTGTTTTTATTCTTCATTTTATTTTCACATTTGTTTTGTTTAAAAATAAGATGTAAAGAGGAAGTAAACTTAGACCGTACTTTGTCCTTTTTACAAGTTTGATATAAATTTTATTAAAAATAAAATCGAAAAAACATAATTTTTATTTTTAATAAAAATTATATTAAACTTGTAAAAAGAGACAGAGTATGGTCTTATTTACTACTTCCCCTGTACATTTTGTTTTTAACAAATGTGCATATCAAAGGAAAAGAAACAAAAACGTGTATTGAATATTTACCAATTTATTCAATTTATTTTTTGATCAATGGTAATAATCTTTTTTTTTACTTCGAGCTCATATAATATATATTAGTTCTCATGTAGTGAGTAAACTAGTTTATATGAATGCTTGATGTTTGGCATTGGATTGTTACCGCTTTCAAAACGTGTTCCGATGATGGGAACCTAGAAAATTCCCGAAATAGATCTATCAACACATTCCTGAAAGGGTCAAAGAATAAATTTGTTAGGACAATATCCTAATAAAGAAATATAGAGTATGGCCTCGAACTTGAATAATTTTTATTTTCATTGCACAATTAAAGGTCGAAAAACATAATTTTTATTTTTAATAAAAATTATATCAAACTTAATATATACTTTCTTTATATCACACAATTAAAAAATGCATCTGACATGCGACTTATTTTTTTTTTTTTTTTGAAAAAAATGTTAATCTTTGTTTCAATACAAAGTCATGCAATTAATTTCTTGCAAATATCTTTACAATTGCGACCAATAATTTTTTTACAAAGTTTACATGGACATATAGAGACGGATAGACCGACAACTTATAGCACATCTAAGTTAATCAAAGGTCGACATGTGTAATCACAACAAACACCAGCCCAAACTTTTAATATCTTATACCACTAACATGAGGAGTCTCCCGATGGGTTCTCTCCGAACTTAATGAAACATGCGACTTATAAATTCTGATAGATTTTAGGACGTATATCACGAATGCGAACACCAGGTTTTAGTATTAGCTCTGGTTTTTGAAATATTCGCGAATTTAACTTTTACCAACAATCAAGTTTTTTTCTTAAAAATTTGTTATAAACAAAGTACGAATAACTTTTAAAGTACGAATATTTTTTAATATGTTTTTAAAGTATGGACTTTGAGCATTTTAAACCATATCAATGTATTGCAATTGGGTGAAGGATGTAGAATATCCTTGCAGTTAAAGTGAAAACTTTACTTATTTTAATTTTATAAAATAAATATAAAAATATATTATAAAATCCCTTAATCAAATTTGTAAAACTTTAGCATATGATGTTAATTTATATTACAGTTAATTCATTTCATCAAAAAAAAAACATTAATAAATATATTTAAATTGTCATAAAATTCAGTCTGAAATGCAATTTTTATAACTTTTTTATTAAAATTAATTTGTATGAATTTACTATGGAGAAAATTTAAATACCCTCAAATTTCGTACCCAAACATATATGGTCATTTACGAGACCATATATGGTCATATATTGAACTATGTATGGACATATATGATCATATACAAGACAATATATGATCATATATGTTCATATACGAATCAATTTTCACATGGGCTGTTTAAAAAAGTGTTCATACAGTTTATGAACAAATTTATACTATTTATGAATTATTGTTTTTTGTATATTTATATTAATAATATAAAAAACGTATATATGTTTAAACAGACCAGGAAATTTTCTTTTAAATACCTTTTCAAAATTCGGTTGAAAAATTATTAAGTTACAAATGTTTAAATGCGACAGTCGCAAAAATACTCTTTTACCGTATCTCGAAAATTTGAGGGTATATTGAAATATCCCAAACCGGTTATGTAATACACTCAGCTATACTTACAACCTACACTAGGTCACTTAAAAAGTGATTGAATTTTTTTTGTTTTTTGTAGCACCTTGCTATAAATCATTCTTAATGAAAACAGATTCATTAAATATTAAGAAAATTGTCGATCATTTTCCATACTTTCATATACCCCAACAAGACCCTTTGACACAGATTTGTCTTAGTCCAACAAATATTAAAGCCGAGCTAGATTCTACTCTCAAGTAGTCTGCTACGTCATTTCCGACTATAAAGTATTGGGCGGCAGAGTTTAAACAAGGCCGCACGAGCTGCCAAGACGAAAACGAAAACCATAGTGGTTGACCAATTTAGGCGTCCACGCCAGAAACGGTTAAGAAAATTCACAAAATGGTATTGTATGTCGCGTGAGCTGACTAAAATGAAATGCATTTCAAAAAGTGCTATACATCGGATATTCACCGAAAATTTTTAAAATGAGATGGCTGTGCGCAAGGTGGGTGCCGCAATAGACCAAAACAGAGCCGAAAAAAGGTTTAATAGACTGTTTGGCGATGTTTTACCACGATAAAGCAGAGTGTATGCGTCGATTCGTAACCATAGATGACGCATAGGTACACCTCTTCACACCTGAGTCAAAGGAACAGTCAAAGCAGTGGACTAGAATGGGAGAATCGTGTCCAAAGAAGGCGAAGAGAGTTAGTTCCATCTGCAGGCAAGGTCGCGGCGTCTGTGTTTTTTTTTTTTGGGATGCGCATAGTATAATTTTTATTGATTATCATCAAAAAAGAAAATGAATCAACGGTCAGTATTATGCTAACTTATTTCAGCGTTTAAATGATGATATAAAGAAAAAAAGATGCATTTGGCGAAAACGATTGTGTTGTTTCATCAAGACAATGCAACCAGTTCACACATCAACTATTGCGATGGCCAATATCAATGCATTAAAGCTCGACTTGCTTCATCACGCACCTTATTCGCCAGATTTAGCTATATCGGATTATTTTCTATTTCCAAACTTGAAAAAATTGCTCGGTGGTAAAAGCTTTGCCAACAATGAAGAGGTGGAGTCTGCGGTTAATGGCTATTTTAAGGAGCTAGACATTTCTTACTATAAACAGGGTATCAAAGCAGGGCCTGGAATTTGTTACCTAGACATCTTAAAAGATTTTTGTTGCAAGTGCTATATAAATTTATTTTATTTTTTGTAAAAATTTATAGTAGAATACGAACCATATTTGGCCCTATGGACTATTTGAATTAATAATTTTTTTTTTCTATATTTTTTTTGGAAGCGCTCTCGTACTTGTGCTATTTGTTAAAAAAAAAGGTTAAGCGAAAGGATCTAATACTATCGCTATAGCGATATATATCAAGATATATCTTGTAAATTTAAATAACTTAGGTGTTATGACCTCAATCGATTAGATTAGATTATATGGCACTATGCACCGCGACCAACTTAGGTCTTTTGTGCTGCCTATGTCCGAAAGACCCCTTTTGCGCAGGTGGTATCGAAAGGCGCTACGCATTTTTTCTCACCCTGTTATTTTACAATATTTTTAATTTACAACTCATTTTATTTAAAGGGTGATTTTTTAGCAACTTTCTTTTTGGCAACATTGTTTTTGGCAGCTCGGCTGTTTTCGTGTAACATGTTAGTGTTAAACATTTGGTCTATAATTTAAATATGAATCGACTTACAAACGAACAACGTTTGCAGATTATTCAATTGTATTATCAAAATTCATGCTCAGTTTCGGAAAGTGCATCGTGCACTTCTTCCAATTTATGTTCAGTTTGGGCGACCTTCTGAGGTGGCTATTCGGAATCTTGTGACTAAATTTCGCACCAAATTTACATTATTGACCATTAAACCACCAACACGCATGCATAGAGTGCGGGCAAAGGAAAATATAGCAGCTGTATCCGCCAGTGTTGTTAATGACCGTGAATTATCGATTCGGCGCCGTTCGCATCAGTTGGGCATCTGTTTCTCCACTACGTGAAAAATTTTGCGGAAGGATTTGGGTGTAAAACCTTTTAAAATACAGCTGGTGCAAGAATTAAAGCCACACGACCTACCACAACGGCTAACTTTTTGTGAATGGGCGCTGGCAAAGTTGGATGAAGATCCACTTTTTTATTGGAAAATTGTGTTCAGCGACGAAACTCAGTTCTGGTTGAATGAATCCGTGAACAAGCAAAATTGCCGTATTTGGAGTGAAGAGCTGCAATGCATCCCGAAAAATGCACTGTTTGGTGTGGATTATGAGCCGGTGGCATCATTAGACCGTACTTTTTCAAAGACTACGAAGGCCGTGCGATGATTACAATTTTTTTTTTGCCCAAAATGGAAAAGCTGGACTTGGGTGACATGTGGTTTCAACAAAACGGTGCCACATGCCACACAGCACGCGAAACAATGGCTTGATTGAGAGCCGAGTTCGGTGAACAGTTTATCTCACTTTTGGGGCCGGTCAATTGGCCGCCTAGATCGTGTTATTTAACGCCTTTGGACTATTTTTTGTGGAGATATGTTATTTCACTTTTTGGGCCTGTCAATTGGCCGCCTAGACAGAGAACGAAGCCGATGTTGTATTTCGGCTGGCGGCGGCTAAACAAGATAACAGTCGGCGGCGGCTAATAGTCGACTAGAGCCAAACATTTTTCGGCGGCGGCGGCTGAACTAAAAAAAATTCGGCGACGACTAAAAGTCGACGATTCTTTGACAAAAATACACATTCTTGTAATTTAATTCTTATTTTTAAAAAAAATTCGCGAGTATATTAAAAAAATAACATGAACTAGCTTTTGCTTACAGCATTTAAGTATAGTTATATATTTGTTTTAATTAGATAAAAATGGTGCTACTATTGCCCTGTTGTCATGAACGAACAACTGTTTTTCACAGTAGCAGGATTAAGACAACTTTTTAGAATTAATGCAGTTTCCAGCGACCCACTGAGTCAGAATCAGTAGGAATTTTTGGATTAGTTTGTGTAGTTAGTTTTTACAGACGCTATGGAATATTTTTGTGTTGCCACATATTGAAATCTTAATGTTACCAGGTGGTTTGCGGTTATTAAAAGATAAAGGATTCTCATAAAATTCACCTTTCGCTTATAACAAATTATAAACGCCGTTTTGTAGAAGCAATCAACCAACTTAACTGATTGAGTCGGCAACATTTCTAGCCGAAATTAGCCGCACAAGTCGGCGGCGGCTGAAGTGCCTAAAAAATAGTCGGCGGCGGCTAAGCCGCGACTATGAGCCGATCGGCTTCGTTCTCTGCGCCTAGATCGTGCGATTTAACGCCTTTAAACTATTTTTTGCGGGGCTAAAGGCTCATGTCTATAGGGACAAGCCCGCAAGGGTTGACGCACTGGAAGCCAATATTGAAGAATTTATTCGTGAGATATCGTATACGCGGTCAACATTTACATGAAATTATCTTTAAACATTGAATTATATAGATCGTTCTATCGACTCAAATAAAGATTTCATACATTTCTCTAAATTGTATGTGTTTTTTTTTTTTTAATCAAATCCGAAAGCTCTTAAAAAATTACCCTTTAGAAACTGACAAAAAAAAGTCACTTTAGCCTTTTTAAAGACCCATTTTACTGTAGTTTTAAATAATGACATTTTAAATTTTAGTAATTTTTTTTAAATTTAGCAGAAAGAATTTTAGTGCACGAAAAATAATAAAAAATATTCACTAAACTAATGAAACTTTACATAGTGAATGAAATATTTACTTAACATTAATGAAACGGTTCAATCAACTTCTTCTCAAAGTGAATGAAACTTTTAATAAATCAAATGTTATAAAATTGTATGAAAACTTTCATTAACTTCAATTAATGAGTTCCAGTGCAACTTCATTGCATTAATGCAAAAATTCATTAATATCATAGAGCTAAATTCTCTCTGTGTACGAACATTTTAAGATATAAGCAATAGAAAGCGATTTATAAAAGCCGGAAAACCCGGTTATGCAAACCGGGTCTGAATTAAAAAAAAACCCCGGTTTTTAAAAATACGGTTTTTTTAAGTATTTGAATACCGGGTTTTTAAATTCTATAATTTATGCTTAAAAAAAATAATTTGTTTAAAACTTACCATTATGTTCTGTAAAGATATTTAGTCCAATTGGATTACGATTATCCTTAGCATTATGACACGATGATGATGATGATGAGACACCAACGCCACCCGAACGATGTAAACCACCACCAACGGCAGCAGGAGGAACGGACGACTTAATGCGGGAACCACGCAAAGACGAACCGACCCCTAAAGCATTTACCGGTAGACCATGAGAACCAACAGGACTACTGCTCGAGACACCGATACAACTGGCGGTGCCACCATGGCTGCCACTCGAACCATGTGAGCCACGTTCCTTGCCTTGTTGAGCACCCATTATTGTTTCAACAATAAAACGCAGGGGTCAAAAGGCGCAGCAGACAGAATGTTGAAAAGTTGAACGAAAAAATGTTTCTGTATTTTAAACACGACGAAGACAAACAATAAAAAATACGTTTTTTTTTTTTTTTAAATAGCAACAAAACAAAATAGTAGAGGATTACACGAAGGATCAAAACTAATACATATACACACACACATGCACTTGGGAAAACATACAAATACACTTTAATTGAAATAGCGGTATTACTTGAGATGAAACCAGGAAGAACAACAAAAAAAACGGTGGTGGGTGGGTGGATTTTTTTGCTGTTGCAATGAAATTGTTAAATTGTTTCTATTGCTGGTGAACTTTTTGAAGTTACTTTTGTTTTATAAAATTGTTAATTGTTTTTATTTTATTTTCACTTATTTTTCTTATTTATCTTTGTAAAAAGATGTCATTTAATTTTTATTTTTTTTCTGTATTTGCTTTTGTTGTTGAAATTCGCACTTGTAGTAGACACCGTATCCAAAGAATATTACTACAAAAAGGAAGTTGCAATCATTAAATAAAAAAAATACAAATTGATTTTTTTATTTTTTCTAACAATTTTTTTTTTTTTTGTAACTTTTTACCATAAAATTTTTACAATTTAATTCTTTTTTTTACAGAAATGTTTGTTTAATACTAATGTATTAAATTTACAACTTTTCATATATTTCAAGATTTTAACACGCCCTAAAGAGCTGTGTGAGTCGATCGCTTGCTGACTGTTTGGCTGTGGGGCAGAGCAAGCACTTGCACTTCAATGTCTGCACTTTATTTTTTTAATTTAACCACATCATTTTTTATCTTTAAAATTTATTTTTTACACTTTTGGAATTTTTTTTAAAATATTATCAGAAAGAGTATTACTTCTAATTAATTTGTAGTTAAATTTCCAACTTCTTTTTTTATCCACTTCCTTTTTTCTTCATCGACTTCAATAAAAAATTAAAATTTTTATTCCAATTGTCTGGCGACAATTTTTTGTTTTTTCCGTTTTTAATCACATTTTTCTTTATATATTTGTTTAAACAATTTTTTAATATTCTGTATATAATTATACACTCTTTTTTTTATTTCACTACAATTAATTTTCTTTTTAAATATTTAATTTTATTTTTTATATATATATATTTTATGCGCACCGCAAAAAAAATTATAATTACACGTCGTGCGCCTTTATGGACATTCCGACTGCATTTGTTCGTTTTTCCAATTTTTCTTGTTGTATTTCGTATTTCTTGGAGTAGTTGTAAAATTTCGTAGTAATTTTTCATTGTTGTCATTTTCTCTTCATTACTTCATTCGTTTTTGTATATTACTTTTATTAAATTGTTTTATCGTCCGTTTTCTTTTGGTTTTATTCGTTATTCATCAATGCTGCTTATAATAGTACCATTTTTTGGCCCTAAATTCTAATTCGAAAGTTTATGATAGTGATGGGAAGTAAGAAAGTAAACAATGAGGGCCATTACGTTATATTTAAAATTATTTAACTAGAAACAGAATCAAAAAATGAATCTTGAAGCGAAAAAAGTTCATATGGTTGAAAATTCAATTACTCTATTTCCTACAACGCTTCCAATTTCAATTAAACTTGGTAAATAAGTCGTGAATCATAACATTGGCACAGTGTAGGGCACACACAAAAAACTATAGGTAATATTGCCCGAAATTGTATTGTGATTTTACTTATTTTCATACAAATAAAAAAATCTAGGGGACCGTTTACCCTAAAAAGGGTGTAATATTACCAAGTATAGAAGGAACATTTCAACTAATAACTAATTTCAGTAAAGTTTGCCAATCAACATAGGAAAATGATTTGTATAAGATTATAGTGGCATTTAACCCCAAAAAAACTTGGCCATTCATCCTCTTTTATTTGTGACAATTAAACAGTGAATTGTAATTACATTATCCCTTCTATTTCATAACAATTTTAGTAAACATTCCCATATACTTTGGTTAAATATGCTGATTTTTTTTTGTTAATTAAAAAGTTATATTATTTATAAAACTAAAAAAAAAAAACACGACATTAATTTTAAATAATACCTCTTCCAATTAATATTACAACTTCCTTCGCATTAGCACCTAGAAAATATATGCTATCCAAGTTCACAAATGAGCTAAAAAAAAAGAAAATTGGGATTAGAATTCAGTTCTTTAATAAATAACTAAAATAAATTTACCATTTTTCGTCTCGGATACTTTTTTAGATGAATTGTGTATTTATAAGATTTAATTTATTTATATTTAAATAAAGTTGTACATAATACATACTTTATTTCAAAGACTATTTTTTGTTATATTTTTTTTTTTTGTCACGAAAAAAGTTTTTCTATCTTTTAACACTTATGTTCAAAAAATTGTCTATTATCTTTTATGTTCTTAAATATTTTTTATTTTTTTTTGTTTCATTTACCAAGTAATGCTTGAATGCAAAATGTTAGAGATATGCAATATATGTGTGACATTTTGTAAAGATTTAAATTTATAGGAACAGATTAAAATATTTCGAAATATGACCGTTTCAAACTTTATTTAAATATGTGGATATTTCTACAATTCGGAGATTTTTTTTTTTTTAATTTTGGCCATTTTTTAAAAATCCTTTTTTTTAGTTTTAGTGTTGTAAATAATTTTCAATTCATTCCATTTAAATTATTAAAGAGTTCTTTCGATTTAAATAAAAATCTAATTCGATTTTAGCTTATTCAATCAAAATATAATTCAATCTTCGAAGCTCCGCCTGAAAACTCTTTTTGCAAAAAGTGCTACAGAAACTAATACAAAAAACAAATTTCTCAGTTATTTTCAATAATTAATCCAGAGGAATGTGTGTATTTTGTTATATAACAAAATACACACATTAATCTGGAGAAATGATTCCTTTCGCTTTATAAAACCAGGGGTTAGTCTCATAGGGAGTTCAGACTACGAAATTAATCTACTTGATTAACGTTAATCCATCTATCAATCTTCCTCGTTTACATGTGCATTTTTTGATTACCTTGACAGCTGAAAGATTAACTGTGTCAGTTTTAAAATTTTAAATGCCAAGGTGCCATCTATAGTGATCCGGAATAAGAGGAACAACGAAAACGCCTGCGTCAGCAAAAATGTTTGTCGACAGCGCCAACATTTTGTTTGCGGCAGCCTCTTAATGTTAATTTTACCTGACTTTGTATTGTTGTTTTGTTAGCGTTGGCAACCGAACCTATATAAAAACACAGAGTTGAGCATAATTAGTAGTATAAAAGTCGTTTTGAGTCTTTTAAAAATAGTACCCAGATAAAAAGTTAGATTAACTTTTAATCAAAAAGATTAAAAATGGTTAAATCACCTTGTTTAGTGCTTCATTAAGCAGTTAATACCATTTTATGAGACTAACTTGAAGACCAAACATTTTCTATTTAAAAAAAAAAAAAATTATATTCAATTGAAACATCAGTTCATGACGATTAGTATAATTTATTTAATATTTATTTTGTGTTAACTGAGAAATTCATTATCTGAGCAACTGAGAAATTTTTTTGGTGTACGCTTTATAAGTAGTCGAAATGAGTTGACATCACTGTTAAAATTACAGCCCTGCTGTGTGATAGACTATAAATTTAGACTTGGACAATCTAGTTCATTTGTGGAGATGCTCATTCTAGTTCAGTTGATAAAAATTAGCTAGGTCGCTCTTCTCGTTCAATCGATTCAAACTTTCGTTTTAGATTGCTTGTTTAATAATTTTTACGTGAACTTTTCATATATGAAACTTGTTGTTGTTGATATTAGTTAAGAACTATATCAAATTGCAGAAAACTTAAAACTTTAATAATATAAATTTAATAAAATAATAAAAAAATATGAATTTTGTAAAAAAAAAAAAAAAAAATAGTAGCCGCATTCATGTAAAGTCGTATATAGTGTACAAATCGTTTTTTTCTAACATAAGTGTCATAAATGTTTTGCCAACCCTCGAAAGTATTGTCGTGTATTTTTATTTGAATATATCAAACATAAAAAAAATGAGAAAAAATACCAATTTTTACGCATTTCGTTTCATTTGGTATTATATCTAATATCAAAATAGTGTAGTTATAATAAATCTTTAACCCTTTCCCTGTCCTGTGCATCACATATGATGCACAGCACGTTAATTTAGGTTGGGTTAATACGGGGTGGACAGGGAAAGGGTTAAAAACAACAATATCATGATATGAGCTGTCAAAATACACACGCACACACATACATAAAATGTTGTAAACAAAAGAACGCCTAAAATTAAAAAAATACAAGAAGAAAAAGTTTATAAAAAATTTTTTAACTATTATAAATTAATTTAAAGTTATTTTTTAATCGCATAGTCAACTAAAAATGTGTAAACGTGTTAGCAAAGAGAATGAAAAAATTGTTACTATCGTTCAATTAAGTAAATAGCTCAATTGAACTAGTTCGTACACAATAAATTTGACAGCTTACATTTGGTATTAAAAAAAAAAATATTTCCATTTTTTAACAAAATATGTCGTAAATTTTCTATTAATTGTTGAGTGGATCAAATTAATAAATTTTTAAATAAATTAAGTTAATCCCAATAAAGTGGTTCATAAATTATAAATGAGTTTAATTAAATAAAATTTAAGTTGAACAAAAGGATCACAACTGATATCATTATGAAATTTTAGGTGGTCGTCAAAAAATTATAGAAAATCGATTATTGGCATAAAATTTTTTTAAAAAAAAAGAAGAAAATCAAGCAAACGCAAAAAATATTAATTTACACAGATGTTTCTATCTTTAAAAAATGCAAATAAGAACCATTTGTGTATGCACACATTAAATGAGTAGAGTTTCCTGATTTACTTTTCATTATTATTGTGGAGAGCACCCCCACTCTACCTGCAGAAACTTGTCACTGGCTGGTCCCATAAATTAGCATACAAAATTTATATTGTCTGCTGTCTTTTGAAAGATATGCAAAACAAAGAGCAGCAACGATTTTCTTAAACGTGAACATTTTTAATGTTTTTGAAAAAAATTAATTGAGTACAAATATTTTCTAAAACTGGAAGATATATTTTTTTGCAATAACTTTTGGAATTTAATACATGTAAGTACCTATTGTTTATTTAACATTTCCAGTTTTTGATTTAAATTTTGCGAAAACACCAGTGTTATCATTTGTTTTGATTTGTTATCTTTTCCGTACCGTATTTACTTTTATTTAGTTGTTGTTGTCATTACAATAATTACTTTTAAGTACCGTTAACTATTACATTCCATTAAGGGAAGTAATGCCAATGAAAATATGTTGAACAAGTTAGATAAATAGTTGCTTATATACCCATTAATAGAGAGGTAATTAAAATGATCTCTGAAATTTACATATACAATTTGTGGATAAATTATTTTTACCAGCAAGGAGGATCTCCCGATGGGTCCTCTCGGATCTTAATGAAATAACGTTTAAGGGTTAAATGTTTGCATCAAAATGTTAACTTTTTTTGTATGCAATTAACGAAATTTAGAATTATTTGTAGGCAGCGCACATTAGGGTAAAAATACCGGATTCCTAGCATAAATTAAATTTTTCCAGCAAGGAGGATCTCCCGATGTGTTCTCTCGGATCCTAATTAAATAACATTTAAGGGTTAAATGTTTGCATCAAAATGTTAACTTTTTTGTATGGAAACATGTATGAAATTAACGAAATTTAGAATTATTTGTAGGCAGCGCACATTAGGGCAAAAATACCGGATTCGTAGCATAAATTAAATTTTTCAAATTGCAAATTTCAAAAAATTCTTAATGGCATACTTTTCTAGATATAACGCCATACACACATATTTTTTTAATTGTCACTTCTTTTGTAGACGATTAACCAAAGATGGGAAATTTAATTTTTTTTTAATTTAATTTATTTCAAAAAACCAACCGTGACCTTCGGGCCATATATAGTTGGTAGGCCAACATTAGCAATCAACTTCATTATGCCACTTAAAACTATAAAACCTTAAATATCCTATTTTCTAACAATATAAAACAGTTTGTATATAAAGGGTCCGCCATCTAACTTTTTTTTTTTCAACTAGTGCTTATTTCGTGAATGGTAACACTTAGCTCATGTCTGATTTGACAGATAATTAGTTTTATCCTTCCGCTGAACGAATATGGTCCGTATGTTCGTTATCTTGTGAAAAAAGTGAAAGAAACTGGTATCCTCATCGATAAACCAAAGTGTGAAAAGCCAAAAACAGTGCGTACACCCGAGAATATTGCTGCTGTGGCAGAAAGTGTGCGTGAAGCGCCATCAACATCAATTCACCGTCTTTCTCAACAATGGAACATTTCGGAGACATCATTGAGACGAATTTTGCATAAAGACCTTGGTATGACGCCATACAAAGTCCAATTGGTTCAGGAGTTCAAAAAAAAAAAGTTATTTGGCGGACCCTTTAGCAAGTTTAACTTTAAAAATTTAAGAAAAAAGTTTAAAAGAATTATTAAAGAATATGACATAAACTCACATGACAAAATGTATTGCAGTTTTGAGAATTTTGAAAAATTTTTGCACATCAAATATCATTTACAGAAGCATATTCTACAAGCTTACACTTGAATGTTTTTAAAGATAGATCAAAAGATCTAAGTGGTAACGGTAAATGGTTCCAACACTTAGCTACACGAACATGAAATGATCGTTCATGAATAATATAATTTCTAATGGGATATAAAAGTTGAGGGTTTCTTTCATTGTTCAAGAGTATAAAATGTCTATGTACATATTCAGGGCAATTAGAGAGCATGACTTTATGATAGAATAATAGCAATCGAATTCGAACAAAATTTTTAAAATTGCATCCCAAAAAATCAGAAATATGCCTCGAAACATGATCATATGGCTTCAATTTGTAAACAAAACGTATTATTTTATTAAACAGTAAATTACATTTATTGAAGTCATCGACACTACACCCAGAAAAAACTTCAATACAATATAATAAGTTGGACATTAATAATGAATGTGCTATGCGTTTTCTAATAGAAAGTGGCAGATAAAGATTTAGGGAATATAATCTACGCAGGGTAAAATTTATTTTGGAACTTAACCAGGTTATATGTCGACCGAATTCTAGATTGTTATCTATTAAAACACCTAGACATCTCATAACTTCAACGAATTCAATAAGATCGCCATTAATCGTAATAGATACATCCACTTCAGAGTTATGTGGTTTAAAAAGCATAGCTTTTGTCTTGGTAGAGTTTATATTCAAATTACAATTTAACATCCAGGCAGAAATATTAGATAAAAGCAAATTCATGTCATATTCGAAAACATCAATGAGCTGAAGATGGCCCGATAAAAGAAGTTTGTATATCGTCCGCAAAGACAAAAGCATCACACTCAAATAGGGTTGCCATTCGTACTGTTTTAAACAGTACATGTACTGTTTTTTGAAAAATGTACTGTTTTATTCACAACACCTATAACAGTACGCAAAAGTACTGTTTTTTTGGATTTGTACTGTTTTTTTTGTATATTTTACATATTTTTATATAAACAAGTTTTTTTTTGCGTGTACAAAGAATATATTTTTTTTGAACCATTTTTTTTTGTGTGTACAATAGTTTTTTATATAAATTTTTTGAATCTCCCTGTATTAATTCCACTTCGTTTCTTTGTACATATATAAGTTTGGTTTGTTTACTTTTCAAGCAATGGATGTTGTAAACACAATTTTTTTTCATGACACTGCCCAATGCAGAAGTAATGGCGTCCAAACTAATAATTTTAGCCAATTTGAAGAAATTTAGTCAATTTGATGAAATTTAGTCAATGTTACTTCTTTAGAGGATGTAAACTTGACGAAATTTTGTTGATTTGAATAAAATTTGTTAAATCTTAAAAAAAATTGACAAAATTTCGTTAAAGATCTACAAATTTTTTTTTGTTGATTTTACCTACGCTATTTGGTATTAACTTATTTTAAGTAAATATGTGATGTATTGAAGTAAAAGTTATGGTAACAATAAATACAAAAATGTACTGTTTTTTTTTGAAAAGTACTGTTTTTTTCATCAATGTACTTTTTTTTCACTTTTAAAATATGGCAACCCTACACTCAAAACCATGAAGTATGTTAATATTATAAAAATAAAATTAGTAAATACTCACTCACTCATACGCACTCACTTTTTGGAACGACTGTAGATAGAATTGAGTGTATTAATAAACATACTATTGTAAAATTAAAGAGCACATCGTCACGCCTTCAACGTAATTGAGCTTTAAAAATTATCCTTTTAATTCAGCTCTGCCAACTTTGACGATTTGTCTCCATTTGGACGATTTTTGAAGTGAAATATGATAAAATGACGATTGAAGATTTCACAAAATTTATTGTATGGAAAATGACGATTTATAAAAATTTGCAATTTATATAGAATTTTTAAATTTTTTTTAATTTATTTCTCTAAAATTTACTGACAAAATTTCATTAAATTTCTTTTTATTTAAAACATCTAAGAAAAATGTGATAAAATGATCTCAAATAGAATAAAAATTCTACATTTACCCATTTAATCATCAACTAAATATAAACTCCATTATTTTGGAAGTTTTATTTTAATTTTACTTAAAAAATAACGAAATTCGAATGGATTTTTTTTTTATATATTTTACAAAGGCAAATTCAAAATCTTTATGTTTAATAATTTAAATCATTTAGCTTCAAAATCACTGATAAAAGACTGATTTTCTACATATCTGATTCTTGGTACATAAATATTTTTCTTTATTTCCCTCTTTATTGTATGCCCGAATTATATGAAACCAAATATCGGGAAAAACTTAAGGAATTTTGCAGATTTTAAAATAGGACAGTGATTTTAAAATTCCATTCCGCGAAATGAGTATTGGGAGTTGTGTTTTTAAGACTCAGAGTCGTTTGTAAAATAACAAATAAAAACAGAGCATTAAAATTGTGAAATAATTACAAATAAAGTGATTAAAACGATGTTGTGAGTAAAGTTTTTATTTTTTTTTATTGAAATATAAGGAGTTTTCGGAATGACGATTTTTTTGACGATTTTGAAGATTTTTTCAACGAAGATTTGAAGATTTTTCGATTTTTGAAAAAATTGGGTTGCCAGCACTGTTTTAATTGAATATTTTATATTAACTACAACTTATTTTTATTCTTACGTGTTTTGCTCGATAGATATTTCACTTAAAATTTGAATTTAGTTGCACTAACGATTATTGTTAATGGGTAATGGTACCTTCTCGGTAGTATTTTAACCCGCACTTTCCCACCTTTATAATATACAGTTGTGTGAAAAATAATAGTGCCAGCCCCAAACCTCAATTTCAATACTTAAAAATTTATACAGATAAGATATTGTTTTTTTATTAGGTATTATTGTAATATAAAAAAAAAACATAAATTATTCGGTATATACATTTATTTTCTATGTGAAAAAAATAGAGCCATCTAAACAAACCTTCTAAAATTATTAAAAAGAAAATATAAATAATATGTTTAATAAAATAATTGCTTACATAACTGCTTATACTACCTCAGTACTTAGTAGAACTGCCCTTATTTTTTATTACTGCGAATCAGCGCTTCGGCATAGAGTCAACTAACTTTTGAGAAGTCGTGACTGGAATATTCTTCCATGCAGTCTCAACCATTGTCCACAGCTCATCTTTATTTGATGGATTCCTTCCTCTAAGACATCTTTTAACCTCGCCCCACAAGTTTTCGATGGGATTTAGGTCTGGTGACTGTGAAGGCCATCCCAAAAACTTTACATGGTTGTCCCTGAACCATGCCTTTGCCAACTTCGATGAATATTTTGAATCATTGTCTTGTTGGAACATCCATTCAAGCGGCATTTCCCACTCAGCTTAAGGCATCATGACTTCTCCTAAAATATTTATATACCATTTTGCATCCATTATATCCTGTATGCGATATAAGGTTCCGACTCCATCAACATCTGCAGATGTTGATTGGACGACGTCTTCTTCTAGTGCCTGGAGGGTTCAATTCCAGAACCTTGTAATGTTGATTGGTGGTCTGCGAAGGGTATGACCAAGCCATCCATATTTTCGGATTTTAATTGTTTCCGTTATTGAGGGTTGGTTGGTTGTTAGTCAGAGCTCGTCAATGCTGATAATATTCGGCCAAAATACCCTTTGGATTCGGCGAAGACACCTCCCAGCAAGAACAGTGACGGTCATATCACCGGTCAAATGACTGGCACTGTTGATGGAAATATCCATCAATGCGTAGAACAAAGTTTCTATCATTTTCTTAAGGGCAATGTGAAAAAAGTGATGGAAACATTGTGTACGTGTGATTTTGCATCTTCCTCTAACTTATAAATTCATGAGTTAGAGGAAGATGCAAGATTTGCATGTGTTAGTTTCGGTCATCCATTTCTTGTAGGGGCTGGCTTTAATTTTTAACATTTTCCATGTTTCACAGCTGTAGAGTAATGTTGACTTTACGTTTGAGTTAAAGATGCTCAGCTACCTCCAGATTTATCAATTATCAAACCCAAGTCACTCATTAACATCATCTAGGCGTTGATTAAGTGAGGTTTTTTGCGGTGTTCAGCCTCAGCGATTTTGTTTTGGAGATGTTTAATTTTAGACAAACTTTTTCTGCATTTGAGCTGATTAAGTCGAGCTTATGTTGCATTTCACTAAACTTATGTGATGTCATCGGCATAGTCGTGGTCATTTAGTTTGGTCATGAGATTAAGATTGATGCCAATCTTAATCTCACGACCAATCTTAATCTATCAAAAATAATATTAAAAAGCAAGGGGAACAAAATACATCCCTTCCTGACCCCAATGCTGATATCTATGTAGTCGCTTTTAGGGCCTTCGTGAAGGACCAGACATCGGGCTTTTGTATATAGCGCTTTTAATAGAAGGATGATTTTAGGGGGAACTCCCTGACAAGCCAGGTCTTGCCAGATAGCAGCTTGGTGTATGAAGTCAAAGGCACGTTTAAAGACTATGAATATTAGATATAGTGGGACTCTCAATTGTGCAGATTGTTTTATGATTATGCGTAGACTATTGACGGAAGCCTTCTTTTGACGGAAGCCTTCTTGCTCTGGGCGCAGTTGTAAATCTAAGGCTTTGAAAATGCAAGTATGTAAAAGTTGAGCAATAACTTTGTTTATTGTGTTAAGCAATGTGACACCTTTCCAATTAGAGCACTTCATTAAATTTCCTTTTTTTGCTAATTCTATGATAAGGCCTACTTTAATATCATCTGACACATTTTCAGAATACCAGAATAATTTGATAATAGGCTGGATGAGTCTTGCAGTCATTGGGCTGTTAATTTTAAACAGTTTGGGGAAAGGTAATCAGAGCCACTCGCTTTGTGGGTTTTGAGTGAACAGATGGCTGCCGTAATTTCGCAAATGTCGGGAACATCGGTGTGAATGGAGGGAAGTATAGCATGGAATGGTTGATGTTAGAGATTTCTGTTAATACGTTAATATAGTAGTTTTCCCACACTAAGACTTGGTTCTGTTTGGATTATTTGACATTGCCATTGATATCTTTAATGGGTTTGTAATGGGTTTATATCCGGATACGAGTTTGGTTATTTTATAGAGATCTCTAGAGTGATTAGATTCATTAGTGAGATGTGATTCTTGAGCAAGAATGTCCATATCCACTTTCTCTTATCTGCCCCAGTGTTGCGTTTAATCCTTTTCTTTAGAGTGTTATAAAGGGTCTGGAGTTTTTGCTTACGATTACGGGTTTTACCATTGTTAAATTCGTTCTTCATGTCTTTTCTTTCTTCAATAATTTTCCACGTTCTGCCTGATATCCATGTTTTATTTGTTTTACGCTCGTAGCCAACGCAGCTTTGCACCGTTTCCATGAAGAAGTTTTTAAGATTGTTTTAGTAAGATTCCATGGACGTTTAACTATCTGTTGATTACATTTTCATTTCGATTTCGCGACAGTCTTTAACTTTATTAGATCAAATTTGATACAATTTTTGAAGATGAAAGGCAATCATTATAAACGTAGTCAATTTAAAGGTATTAACCGCATAATTTGATTCGGTGGATTAATCGAATAATTTCTGATTTCTAAAATGTTCAGTTTTTATATAAATTATCCCAAACTATTAGGAATAATTTAAGTGGCACAACGTCAACGTTCGTCGTCATCGACGTTTTGCACTTATGAAAACAAATTTGATAGATACTCTCCTTATGATAGTGATCCGAACTGTGAAAATAATTCCGCGGACGAAAGTGACTCTAATTAATTTTAGATACTGGTTTTCATTTATTGTTCGCGGTATTTTTTTTTTTTTTTTGATTTCCAGAGATTTTTATAGTGATGCATCACTATATCAATAAATGTTTATCCTTAACACAAATTTAATACTACCTCTTAAAACAATGATTTAAGCGCTTAAAAAAGCTTAAAAAACAGTTAAATAAGCCATTAAAATATAAAAATGAGCTAAAAAAATTTAAAAATAAACCGTTAATTTCATAACTTTTTGCTAAAATTGTTACTACAAATGAAACTTGTGTAAAATTTGTTCCTTAGAATTTCGCGGGTCAAACAAAGGTGTAATAGAAAAGTTGTTTTTCCTAAGCTTCAAAGTCCAAACTGGTTTGTCAAAATATTTTTTGATAAACCAACAACATATAACATTAAATTTTTAACTAAAAAATTAACTTCAAAATGCCAATTGCTAAAAACAGCAAAAAAGCTATCATTTAAAAGAAAAAAGCTAAAATATGCTCACTTTTTAAGAAATCTAAAATTTAGAGAATGTACGGAAAAATTTAGAGGTAATGACAGTAAATCAACATGGAAAGTGTTAAAAGATATAGGTTGCAGGGATAAAAATGATTTGCCTACCTCGGAAGACCCTAATATTTTAAACATATCCTTTGCATCTAATCAAACCCATCATTTTTGTCCATTAGTAGAAATGAATGACACAGGTGTTTTTTCTTTTAGTAGATTTAATGAGATTGATTTACAAAAGGCTTTTTTTAGTATCAAATCCAACTCATTAGGTGTTGATGAATTTCCGATTAAATTTTTAAGAATCTTATACCCTTCTATTGAAAAACATATTTTACACATTTTTAATACAATCATAATGACATCAACTTTTCCGTTATTATGGAAAACTGCAAGAATAGTGCCGATTAAGAAACCAGGAGGTCACGGTGCGGATGCTTTTCGGCCTATCAGTATACTTTCTTGTCTTTCCAAGGTATTGGAACATTTACTAGTTAATCAAATTAACAACTATTTGTTTGATAATAACTTACTCAGTATTTGTCACAGTGGTTACCGAAAGGGTTTCAGTACAACCACCCTTCTGCTTTCGTTGACGGATAGGATTAGGCAAAATCTAAATAATCATCGAGTTGGTGTTTTAATCGCCTTGGATTTATCCAAGGCATTCGACACCATAAATCATAATAATTTGATAAATAAATTGTACTCGCGATTTAATTTCAAAAAGGAAACATGTAACTTAATGTTATCATACCTAAACAATCGATCACAATTTGTTACTTGTAGAAATAGAGTTTCTACAGGGTTGCCTTGTGTAAGCGGTGTTCCACAGGGCTCTATTCTAGGACCACTTTTATTCATGATATATATGGATGATTTTATTCAGACTGTAAATTTACCTGTTTCAGACATTTACTTATACGCCGATGATATTCATATGGTTTTCTTTGGCGAAAAACAATTTGTTGATTCTTTAAATGAACGGATAAATTACACGCTTGGAATTGCTGGATCATGGATGAAGGACAATTTCTTTTCTGTAAATACAAATAAAACTAAGGCAATGTGCTTCGGTATTAAAAATACATCTATTTTGAAAATTAAATTTAACGCTTGTGATATTGACGTTGTGGAAAACATGCGATGTTTGGGTATAGTTCTTGATAGCAAACTTTTATTTAATAAACACATAAGTGTAATAATTTCTAAAGTAAATTTTACCTTAAAAAAACTGTACAGTTTAAAGTATAATCTTCCTAAGAAAGTTAGAATTATTGTTGCACATACATTTCTGTTATCAATTGTAAATTATGGTATTGAAATCTATTCAGCAACGAATCGAACTAATCTTAAAAGCATTCGGAGAGTTGTTAATAGAATAGTAAGATATGTATATGGTCTGAAGGTACGAGATCGCATCTCATCACATGTCAAATTGTTTTTTGGATTCTCATTTGTACAGTATCTTCGGTTAAGATTGCTGTTGTTATTTTATAAAATAATTTCTACTAAAACCCCACGCAATTTGTATGATAAGTTTATTTTTTCAAGGTCTACTCGCTCACCCCAAATCATCATACCTAGAATTAGTCTTTCGATATTTGAACGTTCTTTTGTGGTTAGAATTTCAAGAGTGTGGAACTTTCTTCCTAATAATTTGAAAACTTTTTCTTTTACGTTTCCTAGAGCTAAGTTATTCTTTCTGGAATACTTTGCAAATCAATAAGCTTAATATTATTCCTTGTTATATTAAATTTTAATAATATCTTTAAAGTAAGTGAATTTGTTAATATCATTATTTTTAGATTTAAGTGTTTTTTACATTGTTTTTGCACATTATATTATACTATTAGCCGTATATGGCCCATAAGGGCTCGGTTAATTTAAATAAAAAAAAAAAAAAGTAGCTAATATTTACCACATAAGCTAAAATAAGTAAATATCAAAAAATAAGCTAAAAAAACTCATCCCAAAAAACAGACGCCACGACCTTGCCTGCAGATGGAACTGTCGTCGCCTTCTTTGGACACGATTCTTCCATTTTAGTCCACTGTTTTGACTGTTCATTTGTCTCAGGTGTGAAATCAATGCAAAACTAGGCTTTATTACTGTGAAACATCACCAAACATTCTATTGAAATGTCTTCACGACGCTTTTTTTGTTCTATTGTGAGCAAACGCGGCACCCATCTTGCGCACAGCTTTCTCATCTCCAAATTTACGGTCAATATGCGATGCATAGCCCAATGCCTATAAATTAAGCCAGCTCACGCACGTTCAGCCGAGATCATCCAATACTATTTTGTGGATTTTCTTAACCGTTTCTGGCTTGGAAACCTAAATTGGTTGACGACTACAGTGTCAGTCTTGGCATCTCGTACGGCCACCCAATTTTATAGTCGTAAACGAAGAAGCAGACTCACCCAGAGTAGAATCAAGCTCGGCTTTAATATTGGTTTGCCTGAGACCTTTCCAATGACTATTGAATTACATAATGGCAACCAATTTTCCATGTTTACAAATTCACTGAGATCGTTTATTTTTGATGGCTCCAAAGAAATATTAAACAACGTGTCGCCTTGAAACTTAAAACATATGTTTTATAAGTTTGCCACTTTCACCAAAGTATTTTTTTACAAACTACTACCGCCATCTATGCGTCAGGTCAGTTAATCCATAATGAGGAAAAGTAGCTAATATTTACAAAATAAGCTAAAATATGCAAATATCAAAAAATAAGCTAAAAAAATAAAACGAACAAATGTAGCTTAAAATTTTCATAATTTCATAGTCAGAACTTGTATTTAGTCTAAATAGTTCTATAATTTTAAATAAAAAAACAAGCTCTAGATTATTTTTGGGTGATCTATTTATATTTTTATTTTTTTTTTGAAAACATATTCTCATATTCTTTTTATGTATTTGTTTGAATTTAATTTATGGATCACGATTTAGTGGAATTTTAAAAAAATTTTCTCGATATGCAAATTTTTGATATACGACTTTATGTGTTGACTTGTTTTATTTTGTATTATTTTTTAAATATCTTCACTAAGCTATACTTCCCTTTACATGTGTCTAAAATTGAATGAATATGACACTAATAAAATGTAATTTTTTGCATTTATAAAAGCATTTTCACGTTTTGATTAAATGCAATTTTCTAATGTAATCGTTCTCTCTAACTCTCAATGATTCTCACACAAATATAATAAGAAAACAATGTTGCCAGCTAATCGGGTATAGTTCAAAAATTGGGGATTTCAAAAATAAATTGTATCAAAAAATTTGATTTATGGCTTTTTCATAAAGTTTTTGTACGGTTAAAATCGTTAACTTCAAATTCTAACTTGAATTTGAAAATGTTTTAAAAAAGTTATCACAAAAGCAAAATTTTCAAAAAAAAAATGTGGGCGCTGTGGTGTAATGGTTAGCGAGTTGGACTGTTACACAGATGGTCCCGGGTTCGATTCCTGGTGACGACAACATCAATTTAGAAAATTAGTTTGTATGATTTTTCTATCACTTATATGTATCGCTGCGCCCACCTTCGGTGTTCCCATAGCACTTAACCCCACCGAAGTAAAATAATGAATCAGGGATATGAACCAAAAAGCTTCAATAAGTTCGCCTACTCTCCATCAGGTGGCGAGCAACAAATCGCACTTGATCAACAAGAGGGTATTAACTCAAAATTTTAAAATTTTCAGTAGAGTCAAAAAACTGTTTATGGACACATTTTAACAGAACTTAAAAATTCAAACATATCATAATAAGCAAATTCCATTTGAAAATATATATACATTGTTTTTGTTTTAAATTTTACCACTCATTGCAAAAAAAAGCAATTTTTTGAGTTAATACCATTTTTTTGAAATTTTATCGATTTAAATTTTTAGAATAAAAAAAATTTTATCAACAAAACAGTATCAACTCAAAATACAACCAATTATAATAGTTTGATTATTTTTAACATAAATAAAGGCTCAAATCAAAATAATACCTTTTTAATGAAAATATACGATTCATTTCTATTTGAACTTTTGTATTAACCCGAAATAATACCTTTTTGTTGAAATAAAGGTAATCACTACATTATCATGAAAATGGTCTCAAAAGTGGTTTTCGAGATGAAAGAGTAATCGGAATACGTTAAAATTTTTACAATAGATAGATATTGATATTGTTAGTTGATTTCTTGAAAAAAGTGATATTTTAAAAATTTTGAGTTAATACCCTCTTGTTGATCAAGTGCGAAATGTTCTAAGACTTATCTTTACCCACCTTTCATCTCTCCACTATCCAATTTCCAAAGAAAGCAACACATTAATAAATAGGAAGAATTTCCTGAGTGTTGCTTCTCTTTATGAAAAAAAAAAAAAATAAGATGTAAAATACTTTTGCACAAAATATGGCACCACTATTTTGTTCTGTTGTGGTGGCATATACAAATTGCACAATGTGGCCAACGTACTATAAACTATTTTTCACATTTCTTGGTTGCGCAATAACAATCAAAACCTTTTCCAATATATTGTACAGCCTTCCAATATGACATACACACTGGTAATATTTTGCACAATAGCAAAAGTTGTACAAGAATATTGCGTAGTGTATGGGTACACTAAAAAAAGTTAGTAAAGTCAGCAAAAAATGTTGCTGAGTCAGCAAAATTTTAGTCAGGATGGTACTTGCAAAAAAATTGCTAATGTCAGCAAAATCTCGACATTGCTGATTTTTAGCAACAAATTTAGTAGATTCAGCTAAAGTTTTGCTAGCACTTAGTGGATTAGAAATTAAAAAACCCTTGCTAAAAATTAATAAAATTTTTGCTAAAAATTAGTAGACTGAAAAAACTCAAAACAAATTGTAGAAACATTATACCTCAGTTAATTTATTTGTTTAAAACCATAAAACAGATTTTTGTGATTCTTTAAAAATAATTTACAATACGTTACAAAATATATAAATGTTCATACTCCCACATTGACGACATGAATGTAATTTCTAAAAAAAAATAGAAATAATTATATATAAAATAAACAAATTTATCTTTGAACTACTTATGTACATCATTGGTTGTCTAAATTATGCTATATTTTAAAGGAATGCAAATGCCTCAGATAGTTATAGAATTTAACAAAATAAATTAGTAAAACATTAGTAAAATATTAGTAAAACATTAGTTCAAACGTTAGTTCAAAATGGTTAAGTGCTGAATAAGTATAACTAAAATTTTAGCTGAAAACATATTTTTAGCAAAAAATTTGCTGAAAAATAGTATACCTGATTTACAAGACTAAGATTTACTAACTTTTCTACTAAATTATTTTTTTTGAGTGTACCTTCAAGTATGGTAACTATAATAATGAAATTATAGATTATCAGACGTTAATAGATCGTACAAAAATTATTAAATGATATCCATCTTAGAAGCAAATCTATTAGATTTAAAAAAATCTGAATTTTAAAATTTCATTTCATCGTTTCAACCAAAATAACGATAAACATTCCCAGCGAAAAAAGAGTGGAAAAAGATGTAGTAAAATCATCACATATACGGATTCAGATGTAGTGCAAATTGAGGTGAAACACGCATGATTTTAACATGCGGTTGTCATAGGACGGAGGTAATGCAAATTCCTCAAACTTCACTTTATTAAAAGTACTATGTGGAAGGTTATGAAAGATTGTATTTTTGGGGTTTCTTTTTCATAGAACTTAATTTGTTGTTTTAATTAATGATTAAGGTAAGATGTCAAGTCACATCTTTTTTACTGGGTGATAATATGTATCTGTAGGAGTGCTTAAAATGTTATAATTAAAAAAAAAAAGTTTTTAAACAGCTTTCTAGCTTTAAAAACAAAGCGAAATAATAGTTTTTCGTTCAACTGAAAAGAAAGAAAACCATTGTTAAGTCTGATATTTTGTAATCATTGTTGTTCAAATTTAAAGGTCAGAAAACACAAATTCAAAGCGACATCTAGATTAAAGAAAATAGTTTGTTAAAATACACAAACTCCCGGTTCCATTCGAGTATGTCAAATAGCAAATTGTAACATTCGTGACATTTCTACTAGTAAGCCTTGTATATGACGACATTATATGCTAAGTTTAGGAACTGATCTAAAAGACCAGCATTAGATCAGAAATATCAGTAGAAGTAGCTATTTTGTGAAAATGTTGTTTATTTGGAACTACTTCGCATTATTTTTGCTGGGATTACAATTAAGTGGTAACCCTGATCCGTAATAAAACAACAAATTGTATGCAGTAAAATGCATTAGTATAGTGATTATTATCAAATGAACAACTACGTGTAGTAGCGAATTGTAAAGTTGGAGAGGGGCTTACAGTTAGAAGAGTGCTCTCGAATTGAAAATAAATGCATATTCTATCAAATCAAAATTTCAGGAATGTGATTAGTGTACTATTGTATTTGAAATTTAACAAAAACTAATTTGTTTGTTTTTAATCATGGTTCATTTCTAACAATACTTACATTTTCTTTTTTTTTTGCAGTAAATCGACAAAATCAAATTAACTGGATACACAAACACCATGACGGACAGTATGAGTGTTCTTAATATAAAACAGGAAATCCAAGAATCGGGATCCAATCTCAATAACATCACATGTTATAGTCCTTCGACAACAACGCCAACGACTACAACAAATAATTTTAACAATAATAGACGTAATAGTGGTTCAAATAGTGGTCCCAGTAAAAATACTAACGGCATGAAATCATCACCCTCTGTCTCACCGGATAGGCAAATGTGTAGTTCCACTACTACGTTAAGTCTGAATAGTAATGGTTCATATACTGCTACTGATGATGGTGGCTCAACAAATGTGGCTTCTGCTAATAATCAAGTATCAAATCCTAGTCAAATTTCTGCATCTGCTAGCACCTCTATACGTGATGAACTTAGACGTTTATGTTTGGTATGTGGTGATGTTGCCTCTGGCTTTCACTATGGAGTGGCCAGTTGTGAAGCTTGTAAAGCTTTCTTTAAACGAACCATACAAGGCAATATTGAGTATACTTGTCCGGCCAATAATGAATGTGAAATCAATAAAAGGCGACGTAAGGCGTGTCAAGCTTGCCGTTTTCAAAAGTGCTTACTAATGGGCATGTTAAAGGTAATTAAATTTTATCAAACTATTTTTTATCAAAAAAATGCAATGCCATGTTATCAAGAATATCAACTTCTTTAGTGGACTATCTATCTATTCCGTTAATATTTCTATTTTATAATACAAGTTTGATATAATATTTATTAAAAATAAAAATTATGTTTTTTTGACCTTTAATTGTGCAATGAAAATGAAAATTATTCAAGTTCGAGCTGTACTCTATATTTCTTTATTAGGACATTGTC
The DNA here is from genome assembly GCA_021234595.1 of Delia radicum. Lineage (NCBI taxonomy): Eukaryota > Metazoa > Arthropoda > Insecta > Diptera > Anthomyiidae > Delia > Delia radicum. The sequence goes on along the minus strand of CM037853.1, from coordinate 39,854,464 downwards.
CCAACAAATAATCTATAGAGTTTTTGTATTCAAACTTATTAATATACCACTTTCAGGAATGTGTTGATAGATCTATTTCGGGAATTTTCTAGGTTCCCATCATCAGAACACGTTTTGGAAGAAGTGACAATACCATGCAAAACATCAAACATTCATATAAACTAGTTTTCTCACTAAATGAGAACTAATATATGACTTCGAAGTTAAAGATTATCATCATTGATCAAACAATAAATTGAAAACTTGTTTGTTATGTGCAAGGTCTACCTTTGGTAGATATACAATACAAATTATTTTTGATCAATTTTGATATTCTTTAACTTCGAGCTCATATATTAGTTCTCATTTAGTCAGAAAACTTTTTTCATAATTTTAATGTTTTTAAATAGTTTTGTTTTTCCAAATTTTTGTGTTTTCTTTGAAATGTAAGTTTCAAGATTATATAGAAAACTGTCAACTTTTCTACGAATTCCACATAATTACGATTTGTTCTGCATATTGTCAAAATTTGTTTCATCATAATGATTTTTCCTTTTTTAGATATTTAAAAGTAAAGTAGTTATGAATACATTTTTTTTTTATTTATTATTTTTTTTATTTTTTCACAATTTTAAAGGAATAATCTTATATATTTTTAATTCTTTTAGGAAGGTGTTCGCTTAGATCGTGTCCGTGGTGGTCGTCAAAAATATCGCCGTAATCCAGTTACAAATGCATACCAAACTATGCAATTATTATATCAATCAAATATTACAAATCTGGCTGATGTTAAAATATTAGATGCTCTTAGTAATTATGAGCCCGATATATTATCGGTACAATCTCCAAAAACACCATCAAATAATAATGGAAACTCTTCAACCTCCTCGATACTGGAAGATGAAATAGCTACAACAACCTCATCACCAAATGTTAAAAATGAACATGAGCAACAACAGCATAATCTCATAACAAATTCGACAGAAACCGCCGACGCTACACCACCATCAACACCCACATCGTCTACTACCACAGGCAGTTCTTCATATACAACCTCTAATAACAATACAAGTTGCATTTTTCAATTGAAATCATCTTCCAACAATAATAATACAGATGCTCATGATATTCTTAGTGTTTTAAGTGATTTATATGATCAAGAATTGGTTAATGTTATAGCCTGGGCCAAACAAATACCCGGTTTTACTGAACTTCCATTATCAGATCAAATGAAATTGTTACAAGTATCATGGGCCGAAATATTAACTCTTCAATTAATCTTTCGTTCATTGCCTTTCAATGGCAAATTATGCTTTGCCTCGGATGTATGGATGGATGAACTATTGGCCAAAGAATGTGGCTATACAGAATTTTATTATCATTGTGTCCAAGTGGCTCAACGCTTAGAACGTATATCGGCTAGACGCGAAGAATATTATTTACTTAAGGCATTGATTTTAACCAATTGTGACATACTTTTGGATGATCAATCATCGTTAAGAGCCTTTCGTGATTCTATCTTAAATTCACTCAATGATGTTGTCTATCTTTTGCGTCACAGTGCTGCCGTTTCACATCAACAACAGCTGCTTTTAGTACTGCCTTCGCTAAGACAAGCCGATAATATAATACGTCGTTTTTGGCGTAGTGTCAATAATGATGGTTTAGTTTCTTTAAAGAAGTTATTTTTGGAAATGTTAGAACCTGTCACTCGGTGAGGTTTAATCATTTCAAAATATTAGCATTTGTTTCAGTTAAGCTCTTAAATCAAGAATTTAGATTGTTTTTTCTATTAGTTTTATGTAAATTAATTTGTTATTAATTTTATATGTAAATCTTAATCATACAGGCAGTGGCTAGATATTAACACAGTCTTTAATTGTTTTCTTTTTCATTAAACTTTAAGTTTCCTTAGTTTTTTATAATATCCAAAGATATTGTTTAAGTTAATATTTTTAGTTGTTGGTTTTTATATAATTTATATAAAAACGCTCATATTTAAATATATTTAACAAAATTAATATACATAAATCATAATCCCCTTATACGTATATTATGTATAAATATGTAAATATATGTAAATTTTTAAGAATTTAAAAATATAAATTTGTTTTAATATATTTTATTTTGTTGTTTGGTTCCATTTGATTCCATCGCTTTGGTGTTATCTTAGCACGGGGTTAATTAAAATCTGGAACCTGTCACAAAACAAGATTATACAAATTAGGGACAAATTTTCGTCACCCATATTTTTCATTTGAAGTCTTTTAAAAACAAGTACACACAGGCACTTGCCAGAATGTTTTACCGGCCCAACAACAAAAACAATACACAAAAAAAAAACTTTTTCTCTTGTTGTTGTTGGTCCGGTAAAACATAGTTGTGGTTACGTGCCTGAGTACATACATGTTTTACCAAATATTTTTTTGTATCATCCTTCCGTGATGATAATGAAAAAACATTATAGAAAGTGAAAAACTGTTTTGTATGGTAAAAAATATTTTTGTGGTGAAAAATCATTTTTGAGGTGAAAAACTGTTTTTGTGGTGAAAAACAGTTCTTGTGGTGAAAAAAAATGTTGTGAAAAAAAATTTTAGGATAACTTAAAATATTAATTTAATTTATTTATTCATTTCAATAACCTAGCCTGAAGGCCATACTCGGTTACAAATTTCTACTAAATTATATAAAGTAAACAATAAAATTTGATATACATAAATAAAATAATAAGAGATAATAATTAAAATACAATAATATTAAAAATAAACAAAAAATATAAAAAAAGGAGTGATAATAGTTTATTTATTTATTAAGTCCCCAATGTTACGAAAAAAAAAAACATGAACAAGCCTTAGTTAAAAACAAAAACCCCCAAACCTAAAAAAATTAAGTGTCTTGTGAAAATAATAGAAAAATTTTCTTCCTATACGTATTAATAGAAAAATCGAACGACTTTAAAGTAAGTGGTAATTTGTTATACTCACGGGCAACTCTAACAAAGAAAGATCGCCCCAAAAGTGGTGTAAGTTTCGGAATAACCAATTGTCTATTCCTAGTAGATCTACCAAATTTAAAAATATACAAAAATTTCGGGGTTTGCAATTTATATATTTTAAAAAAATGTAAAATACACCTAATTTGAACAAAATTATCGAACGAACATCCCAAAAATTTTAAAACATAAGACGAAATGTGATGACGCAATCTAAGAGAGTATTAAGATATCATGACACGATTAAAAGCCAATCTTAGCTTCTTCATCACATAACCTAAAGCTCCAGAGTACACTTCTAAGCAATATAAAAATATTGGCATAATCAACCCATGAACAACCTTAATCTTGACATTAAATGGTAGTATAACATCCAAGCTATTCAATTTTCTCAAAGTAAAATTAACTTTAGAAACAACCGCATTGACATGATCCTGAAAACCTAACTTGGAATCTTTAGTCACACCAAGACATTTAAATTTTTCTACAAATTCAACTGCATTACCATCTAAATTAATAGTAAAGTTATAAATATCACTATCACCAAATAACATAGCCTTAGATTTACTATAATTAACATAAAGATAATTCGAAGACATCCAATTGCCAAGTAAATTAGCAGTATAACACAGTGCAACACGAAAAAAAAATAACCATATACGGACACCACTACGTGATTAAAGACTAAAAAAGGACCCGTGTTTCCCAATTTTTCGCAAAGTCATCTCCTTTTTTGTTTATGGCCGCCAAAGATTTGGGACCTCGGTATCATTTTCGCAAAAAAGTGATCATTTTCTCAGGCTCATATCTTGCAAACCGTTCAGAATTAGTCTCTATGGCAAAATTGTAGCTCTTGTCATAAAGAACAAAAATTGCGAACATATAAAATCAAAAAAACTTCACCTTCCAGATCAAAATCGCAAAAAAACTTAAAAAAATTCGATTTTTTTTTTACCTTTTTTCCCGTGTTCAGGTCCATAGGTAGCAAACCGTTCAAAATTCAAGGAAACAATCAACTACAAAAATTTACCTAAGATCCAATAAACAAATTTCTAGAACATATAAACTTCCTGGGAATTGGGTTTGCTACCTATGCACCTGAACAGGAGAAAAAAGGAAAAAAAAAATGAAATTCAAAAATTTTTCACTTGTTGCACAAAATGTACTAGTTTTAGGGTATATAGGGTATTTTTAAGTATTAAGTGGACATGTGTTTTTTCTTTCTACAATACCATACCATTTTTAGTACATTTTAAAGAGCTGTGTGCTCAAAACATAGGCTTTATGCATAGCAAACTTTATATTTGTGAGAGTACTTTGAAAACGTGTACATGTGGGTTTTTATTTTGTAAATTTGAGACATGCTCCCATATAAAAAGTATCCAAAAAATCAGTTTTTCTGAAAAAATGGCCACTTTATTTTACTTCTTAATGTGTAATTTTTAAAAAGCTTTCCAATGATATATAATTTCTATACATGTAATAAATATTAATAGCAAATTAAAAAAATTGTGTATTTCTGGTACTTTTCCATACGAAATAGTACTTTATGCATTTTTGCTCTTCTTGTTTCATTCATATCGGCGTGTCAGCATTTGGCCAAATTCCCCAGTTAGGTAATCCGAAAATTGTTTCTTTGCCATTTTTTATCGTTTGCACTTTTTAAATAACGCTTTTCTAAATTGTATTAAAAAATTGCATTTTGTTTTTTTTCTTTCTTATTTTAGTAAAAACTTTATTCTAAAAAAATTAAACATATAAATCTTATATAAAAATATTTTTGTAATAATCCACTTAAAATAAGGCAACTACAATATAATGGAAAATAGTCTACAACAGAAAAATCGTGAGTGAGTAAATTCCTTTTTTACACAAAAAAGGTATGTTATTGTGTTGGGGGTTTTAAAACTAGAAACTTGTTGCGCTACAATTTTTTTTCCTTTCATATATTATTTACATTTACAAAAAAAAAAAAAGACTAGATTCAAGTATTTGATTCTAAATGATATATGATATTTAATGTTACTACTACATGTTAATGCCTACTAAACTAAGTACCAGTTTTATGCTAAATTCCATTCTAAACACTAATCATTGCCAGGATCAAAATTAAATCGCACTTGACTGCGTTGTAAATCACGAGATTCAAAATATATTTTTGAATTTTTCGCAAAACGATCAGAACGTTCAAGTTCTTTACGAAAATAATCGATAGTTTTTAAAAGACCTTGCTTTAAAGGAACCCTTGGTTCCCAATTGAGATATTTTTTGGCTCTACCAATATCGGGTTTACGACGTTGTGGATCATCTTCCATAGCTTCAGATTTTTTCATTTTACTTTGACCACCCACTAGATTATTAATCATAACAGCAAATTCTTCTATACTATGTTCGACGGGATTACCAATATTAACCGGTTGGGAGTAATTGGAAGCCATTAGTGACATAAGACCATCTACCAAATCGGAAACATATTGAAATGAACGTGTTTGTTTACCATTACCGTATACGGTTATTGTTTCATTACGTAAAGCTTGCAGTATGAAATTGGAAACAACACGGCCATCATTCATATGCATACGTGGACCAAATGTATTAAAGATTCGAGCAACGCGTACTTGAACTTTTTCCTAAAAAAAAAGATAAGAAAAATAAATTACTAAAAAAATAGCTTATGCATTTTACGGTAAAAATCGTTTTAAAATTTTAATCAATTTGAAATGGTGTGTGTTGTGTACCAGGTAACATGTTGAAATATGATGTTTTTTTTCGTTAAACATTTTTATTTTGTAATCTTCAACCTTTTTCAAAAATAATTTGTTAAGTGTTGTTAGAGTGGGGGAGAAGTTCTTTATCTATTGTTTTTGTGTTCTAAAACACTACTCATTCAAAGGCATTTTTGTTTGTTTTTATAAAAATTCTTAATGATAATGTCGCAAAATTAGTTGAGATCTGTTATGATATGATAAAATTTCAACTTAATTGTTTGTCTTTAAACATATTATAAAAGATTATTATATGTATGTTGATAATATTGCTTTTTAACGGAATTGTAATATGATAAAATGCGTTGTATATACAATTTCTAAAATTATCAATTAAATTTTATAAAGATTTTAATGTAATTAAAGAATTTGGCTGATAAAAAAGGCAATAAATCCGAAATAAGTATCGCTGTTTTAAAAATGGGGTGATTGCGTATTAAGGTAGAAAATAATGAATTTTGTTCAAAATATATTTTGTACTAAAAATACAATTTTTGAATCTATTAAATTAGGCTAGAGTGGCACTATGCACAGCGACCAGAAGTTGGTATTTTGTGCTGGCAACGAATACACCCTATAGGCTCAGGCTCCCTACGAAGCCAACTATCCTACCAGGTAAATAATTCCAAACGTCCGATGGCGTCACTATTCGACCACCAAAATAACGCACCCTCCTGTCGGAGAGCCTCGGACATTTGCAGAGAAAATGCTCTGAGGTCTCGGGTTCCAATTCACAAAACCTGCACGTATCCGTAGAGGATCGTTCCATCTTGTACAATTGATACCTAAGGCCACAGTGTCCTGTGAGGTAACCCGTTACGGTCCTTAGTTCGCCCCTCGTCAGAGACAAGAGTTTCCGCGACCTCTTCCCAGAAGGAGGTATAAACAGCCTCGCCTGTCGCTGCCCAGGTGATCTGGCCCAATTGGCCAAAAACTCTGACTCCCTCCATCTTCTGAGCCTCTCTCTGACATACCCATTGGGTATGCCACAGAAGGGTTCAGGGCCAATGAATTTGTCGACGAGCTCCGCAGTTGGCCAAACAGTCAGCCCGTTCGTAATTTTGAATCTAAACTTTTCATATAAATATTTTTACGTTATTTGTGCTAAAAATTCTAATATCTTTAGAAATTTGTGTTAAAAATTTTAATATTTTAACAAATATATACTAAAAGCTCTAAATTAAAGTGTACTAAAAGCACTTTTTTCAAAGTTATGCTGAAAATATATCCATTTTTATTTTACACTAAAATATTGCTTTTTTCCGAAATTGTTCAAAAAAGAACTAAAATATTGTTCTTAAAAGACAAACCAAATTAATTTGTACTAAAAATTTTAATCTAAACTTTAAATAAAAACATTTTTTACAGTGCATTCGAGGCCATACTTGGGTGTGATTGTTAAGCGGTCATGACTTGTTACGTTTGTAACGTAAGAAAAAAAAACACCGCAGGTTCGATTCTTACGGTTGTTGAGCTAAATTATTGTTTTGTTAACGAAATTCAAATAATACTTAAAATACAAACAAATTTATTTTTAGGAAATAGGCAGAAAAAGTCGACAGCGCTTTATTTTCAGAAGTTTCTAAAACATAAACTCTATTGAACTCAAAAACTTTTTTTTTGGCTTTGTACTAAAAATAAAATTTTTGATTCTAAACATTTAATATAAACATTTTTTTTTTTACAAAATTGGTACTAACAATTTAAATATTTTTACAAATTTGTACGAAAAATTATAATATTTTGACAAATATGTGCTAAAAGCTCATAACTATAGTGCACTTAAACTGCTTTTTTCAAAGTTAAGCTGAAAATGTACCAGTTTTTAATTTTGCACTAGAATATTGTATTTTTCCCCGAACTTGTTCTAAAATTAATTAAAATATCGATCTTAAAAAACAAAAAAATTATTTGTACTAAAAATATCAAAAAAAATTAGGCAATAGGTAAAAATAACTTAACAACGCACTGTTTTAAAAAGTTATTAAAAGTTTGAAAAAAATATATTCAACCCAAAATGTTTTTTTTAGTCTGTATTAAAAATGACTTTTAAATTTAAAGTTTTTAGCTATAAATATTTTTTACATAATTTTTACAAAAATTTTCAATATTTTTACAAATTTGTACTAAAGATTTTAATATTTAAAAATTTTGGAAAGGGTACTAAAAAGTATGGATTCCAAAAGTTTGTACTTAAAAGTATGTTTTTTGTAAAAGAGTACTAACGTTTGCGGACTAAAAATTAACTTTTCTGAAAAAATTACGAAATTTTGAGTAGAAATTCTAAAAATTGAGATAGTACTAAAATTTAAATTTCAAAGTAACCTAAAAAGAGTACTAAAATATTTAGAGTACTAGAAACTTATGGAAAGGGTAAAATGCCTAGTTTATTGAAATTTGTGCTAAAAAAGTATCTTTTATGAAAAAGACTAGGTACGTACGTTTATTGGCAATTGTATTAAAAACAATTTTTTCCGAACAAAGTACGAAATTTTGATAAAAAATTGTACTAAAATTGCAAATTAAAAGCATACTCCCTACAAGGTAATACTTTAATCTTTAGAGTACTAAAATCTTCTGGGAAGGGTACTAAAAATGTGTAGTTTCTTAAGATTTGTACTAAAAAGTATTTTTTTTTTTGAAAAAGAGTACGTAAGTTGTCTTACAATTAAACTAAAAAATTAAAAAAATGCTACTAAAAGTGTGTAGTTTCTTAAATTTTTTTTGAAAAAGGGTATTTACGTTTTCTGACAATTGTACTAAAATAATTTTTTTTGAAAAAAGTACGACCTTTTGATTAACAATTCTAAAAATTGCTAAAAAAAAAAAAAGAATTTCCTTAAACAAGGTACTAAAATCTTAAGAATACCAAAAACCACTTTAGAAAAACGTTAGGAAACGTTGTTAGGTATTCTTATTAAAAATAAGTTATATACATATAATATATATATATATATACAAATAACATAGATATGTATCTTGCAATACATGTATAATTGGCCATGAAGGCTTTCTTTGTATTGATACTAAATAAATAAATAAAAGTTTACCTGTTTAGCATAAGCATAACTTAAAGTCTCCGAAACTCGCTTGCCTTCATCATAGCAGGCTCGTGGTCCAATAGGATTAACATGACCCCAATATGTTTCGGGTTGAGGATGAACCGTTGGATCACCATAGACTTCCGAGGTACTGGCTATTAAAACTTTGGCCGCAACACGTTTAGCTAAACCCAAAACATTAATGGTGCCCATGGTATTTGTCTTAATAGTCTTAACCGGATTAAACATATAATGTGGTGGGGAAGCCGGTGAAGCTAGATGATAAATCTCATCTACCTCTATAAACAGGGGATTGACAATATCATGATGTATTAATTCAAAATTTTCATGACCCAACCAATGTTCGACATTTCGTTTGCGGCCGGTAAAAAAATTATCGACTACAATGATTTCATGACCCGCTAACATAAGATTATCCACTAAATGGGATCCGACGAAGCCGGCACCTCCCGTAATTAATATACGTTTGCGATTTTTATAATTTAAATATTTAACTTTGGCATACTTTCGAGGGGTATTCGATTGTAAGGCACGCATATCATCCTGTAATCGAGCCAATTCACTTTTTGTTTGTTCCAATTCTAAACGTTGTTGTTGTATCAATTTTTGTTGTTGTTCATAAATAGCCATTAAATCATGACTTTCCTCAGCTTTGGGACCCATAGTATAGCGAATTTTTTCCCGTAGTCCGGACAAATCTTTATAGGATAGTGTTTTATAAAAGACTATAAGGAATATACAAATGCTTATTATGATGACAATAGGTTTCCATCTTTTTTTCGTTACTGCTGTTGTCCACATTATAAATAATTCATATGTTGTGGACACCGTTGTACCGTTGTTTTTCGTTTTGATTTTAATGGTTTTGTATGGAAAAGTACAATGTTAGAAAATGTTTAAGTTTTTATTTGCTTGTATGAAATACGTGTCCGTTTACTTTTGCTCTTAAGCTTTTGTTTAAAGAAAACAAGTTGTGTCTGGTTCGGTGGTTTAGTTGTTCCGTGGTATTTTATTTTGAATTTATAATTTTTTATTTTACTTCTTATCGGCTTGAAATCTCACACAGCTGTTTTGCTGCTTTATTTTTGCGTAGCGTTGTTGTTGTTTTTGTAGTTCAACGCAACAGCTGTTCGTAGTAAATTAGTGTTTGGAGAGACATCTGGTTTTCAAATTTGTCAGTTTTCATTAAAAAGAACCGTTATTTCAAAGGGACTGGAAAAAAACAGAATAAAAGCTAAAGCTAAAAGCGAAAAATTTTCCCATTTTGCCGATAATAGCAAATTTACATTATAAACATTTTCAGTAGATTTTAGTTTGAAATTCAATTCGAAATCAGAATCGTTTACATTAGCCAATTTCACAGCTGATTGGATTTCGATTGTACAAAATTTTTTTTGTAAACAGACTAACCTTAAAAAATAACCAAAACTACAAAAATTTTCCAAAAAAACATTTTTTTAATGGCGGAACACAAAATGTATGTACATTATGAAATATACAATGTTATTTTTGCTAATGAAAGAGTTTGATCATCCATATGATCAGTTTAATGTAAAATATTCAATGTTTTGTACGAGGTCTTGCTGGCACCATTCATTGATTTTTCATTGTTTTTCTTGATCGAAAACAAACAAAAATTGTTTGTAATACTTCTTTCAAAAAAAAAAAGCATTTTAATTTGTTATTTTTTTAGTTTCTCATAAACAGCTGATTAATGTTTACATAACTTTCTGCAATAACCCTCATTTTATGCAAATAGGGGGAAAGCACAATGCTATATTTTGTATATATTTGCACAAATAGGTAGATTAGATTTCGGTCGAAATACCATTTTATGTGGATTTGGACCCTAATGTAAATTCGCAATAAGCTGCATCCCAAAATGTTTATGAAGTACTGAGATATTCTATCATATTTCCGCTTATTGTACACATCTGGCACAATAATTTATTGTCATTTTTAAAAATGGTTACAGTTACTACATGATAGAACAACAATACAAAACAACAATACAAAAACAACAGGCATTTTGTTGTTGCCTACAGTACACCGAAATGTCAAAACCAGCTATATCTATCCAGCTATATCTATCCAGCTATATCTATCCATTTTGACATATCGAAGACCAACATACAAGAAGAGGAAGATAAACAGCTGGGCTACCACTACCTATATAAATTTGTCTTGATACCGGTGTCATAAAAGTTATATACTGATCGGATCAAGAACTTTTTGAAGCTTTAATATGGTTAATGTGAAAATATAGCTGTTTTTTTAACAAATAATAAAAATATAAAAATTGATTCCAGTATTACAATTTACACGAAACTAATGGAATGAGACAAAAGTATGCCAAATTAATTGCTGTGTAGTGAAAAGTTTTTTTATAACTTCATATTATCATAATATGAAAATTGCCCCCTGGGGTATTAATATGAGCAATGTGACAAATAGATGTCGGCCACAACTAAAATACAACTCCGTTTAAAATAGTACCACTTACTGCAACTGCTATAATTATTTTTAGTAGTAGAAAGCCTGTCAGAAGCAGATTTACAAGCCTACCGGTTTAAATTTTGCGTCGCACCGCCGCCGGTCATTTTTGAGATTTTTCAACCGCCGTTCTTATAGCGGCACGCAAAGGCTTGAATTCCAGGTCGACTGTTAGCTATTCAAGATGCCGACGACAAATAACGTTTGTTACTTATAGAAGTTTTTTTATTTAGTAAGTAGCTTTACCCTAAGGTCTCGGTTATCTAACATGAATACATAACAAAAAAAAATTTTTTTTTTTTACTTCGCCGTCTAAAATTTTTTTGGGTCGGCTTAGAACTCTGATCCAAACACCAAATTAAGAAGAAATTTTTGAGAAAAAATTTACTAAAATTGTTAGTAATCTATAATTAAGCATTAAATAATATATTGAAAAGCAAAATGTTAAATAACAATTAACAGCTAACACAAAGGAAAACCATTTTCTTTGTCGCAAAGAGGCTGGTTGGTGTGTGTAATAAGGAAATAAAAAAAAACGGAGATTGAAAAAAAAAAACGAACGCGTGTCTACTATATCGGTTAGTTTGGTCTAAATATTAAGGCAAGGCGTATTTAGATCAAGTTCATTTAGAACCAAGATAACACTCAATCTTTTTACATGAGTGACTAAATTGCAATATAGTCTTTAACAAATCAAACAACTGCCTGTCTTATAAGAACGGCAACACAACTATTACCAGGGCAGCAGACATCCATAAAAATGTATTGTTTACAATGTTTGTTGCCGGTGCTGCTATTGCCAAAGCCCACCAATCCTGCTCTTATGGAAACACATGTAATGTTTATCGTCCTCTATCTAATTGGGTTTTTCTTGGAACGTAAACCCTGCACCATTTGCAGTCTGGTATTTTTAACAGCTGTTTTCCTCATATGCTACAGTGGTGTCGGCAATTGTATCTTTTGGGGTAATTGTGAGGGTCATCAATGTGAAAACGGCTAAATTGGTTAATTGTGATAAATGAGAAATTAAGATCTATTAAATTATTTAAGATTACCAGTCAGCAGGTGTAGGAGAAAAGATATTTGTTAAGATTAAAGATATTACACAGACAAGAGAGATAGAGAGAGAGAATATAAAAATATTTTATGGTAAGTTTAAATTAATTTTATATTTGATTTGTTATATTGTTAAATCAAATGGAAGAAGTTTACTTTATGGGTGCATATTTATACCACAAGTAGAACGTTGTATTGTGAGTAAGAAAAAAACTTATAGTTTTTGAAATATCGGGCTTTAAAGTTTTGAAATTTTAATATATTTTGTATTTGGATGGCTGTGGTGTTACAGAAGACGTTTCACATGTTATCTTCAAATGCATCAAATTCAATAGCCAAAGGCCGAATTACTCTACTATTCTCAAGTATAACTCTATATCACAATGTCTTGAAGGAGAAACTTCAAGACTAGGGCATTAACGCACTTTTTATTTCATCTCATGTTCATTGAATAATTGTATGGTGCGCCGCCCCTAGTGGGCAGTATTGGCGATGTCGTTCTAAAGGGCCAAATAACTCTTTTTTTTCCAGTGTACATTTTATTGCATCTGCTGGTGAAGCAACTTAAAAATCAACAAAAAAACAAACATTTTGAATTTGGACTTCTTTATTTAACAATTTTAACATAATACATATCATTTGAAAGCTTATTTAATATGATTCCATAAGAATCATTTGACAAATTTAGGTATAATTTCAGTACTTTAAAGCCCGAAAACTAGGCGCTAACAAGGGGAGTCTCCCAATTGGTTATCTCTGATCTTAATGACAATTGGATATGTGATTAAGAGAATAAGAGACACGTATTTTGTTAATAGCGGCCCAATCTCACGTTTAATGATTAAAAGGTTGACCTTCGTTAATACATTTTTATATGGAAACATGTCAGACACTAATGAAATTCAGATTTTTTTATAAAACAGTTTCGATGTACTTTAGAAAACAAAATTGTTGATACCAATATTGCCTATGTAGCAGACATGGGCGGCGTCAATTACAACTGTTGTCTTAAACGCTTCCTTGGGAAATTTTTAATTTTGTCAATACCAGACATGAGACATAATACTAATATTTGTGTATTTAATTACAGGTCAATTACTTAATTACATATAATTGGGTGTAATTGAGTAATTGCTCTATAATTAAATACCCATATGTTGTTACCAATCCCCATGTTTGGTATTAAACATTTTAAAAATTTTCTAAGGAAGCGTTTAAGCCTACATGTGTGGAGCGTAGGTCTGAAATTATGTATGATATTAAAAAAATATCACAAGTGAATGATTGTGTAATGTAATTGACGTCACCCATGTCTGATATGTAGTGTTTTAGGGTTGCCATTTATTTAACCCTAGAAAGTCATTCTTATTTTTGTTGTGTAAAGATCATACGTCTTGCTTAGTCGATTCAACGAAGAATGACCTTCCAGTGTTAAAATATAGTTAAAAAAGCTCTTCGAAAGAAAAATTACGAATGTCGGAAAAAGCTCAGACACCCCCTCAATTAAATTTAATATGCATTAATATACACATTTTTTTAGCTTAATCCAACTACAATTCTTTAACAAAACTCAAGTTTAAAACCACATTTTTATTATGAATAAATAAAATACTTGAAAATTATCGGACATTTTTCGTATACCAGTTATTGCGTATCCAAATTCACGATATTATTTAAATCTACGTATTTTTGTATTTTTGTATCAATAGTTATTGAGATAAGTTGTGCTGGATAGAAATTGGTATTAGGGGTAGTTTATCTTCTTTATGGTGACATTAGTGTTATGGAGGATCGTTTAGGCGATTTATTGGTAAAATACCAGAATAATACAAATATTTCACAGCTTGTAAAGGGGGATTTTTTAAAAGTTTTCGGATTTGATTAAAAAAAAAACAAATAAAATTTAGAGAAATTTATGAAATTCTAATTTGAGTCGACAGAACGATCTATATAATTAAATATTTAAAGATGATTTCATGTAAATGTTGACCGCTGCCACGCTTCAAATGTTTCATACGCTGGGTCTAATTTTGGCATACTCTCTCCAACATATCGACCGTTATCTTACTAATAAATTCTTCAATATTAGCTTCCAGTGCGTCAACCGTTGCGGGCTTGTCCCTATTGACATGAGCCTTAACATAGACCCACAAAAAATAGTCTAAAGGCGTTAAATCGCACGATCTAGGCGGTCAATTGACCTGCCCCAAAAGTTAAATTAACCTTTTACTCAATCGAGCCATTGTTTCGAGTGTTGTGTATCACCGTCTTGTTAAAACCACATGTCACCCAAGTCCAGCTCTTCCATTTTGGTCAAAAAAAATTTGTAATCAGTAACGTAATCACAGTAACGTTCCTGCCTTCGTGGTCTTTGAAAAAGTACGGTTCAATGATGCCAAACAGCCAGTTCTGGCTGCTCTTCACACTAAATACTAGGGTATTCAATCGGTTAACCGTTAACCGTTGCTCGATTAATCGATAAATTTTAGTCGAACAATTGTTCGAGTGCATTAAAATGGCCAATTTCGAGTAACGAATAACTCGAACAATTTTGTTCGTGTAATCGAGTTAATCGAGTAATTACAAATTTATTCTATTTCAGTTAAAAATATAAAAATAAATTAAATTGTTTGTATAACATTTTTTTTTTTTAAAGCCATTTGCTTACGATATGGGCAACACTCTACTGATTATAAAATTTTTTTTCTTTAGATATTTTAGAGAAAAAACGTTCCCCACCGATACCTGTGCCTAATATATCCCATTTTTATATATATTTTTAATATCCTTGAACAATTAGAGACATTATGATCAGAGAAGACAAACTATGACAAAATCCGTTGTGTTTATGGCCAAAAAAGTTTATAGAAAAGCAAAAAAAATAGCAAATCTGCAAAAAGGTAAAGAATGCACTTTTTAAAAGAAAAAGTAAAAAAAAATATTTATGAAAAAATCATTTAAAGCAAGTAATATTTTAAAAGGCAATTCTAAAGCTTACAAATCCTAAAAAAAATTTTAAAAAATGGCAAAGAAAAATTAACTATGGATAAAAATGGAGAAAAATATTCGTCTTCTGTGATTATGATAATCAAATAAAGGGTTAGTTTAAGTAGACTTCGAAACTAAAACAAATGTAAGACTAAAAGATCCGATTTGATGAAATTAAGCAACATTTTGGTATATCTAAATATTCAACCCAACAAATTGCAACAATCCTAACACCATTAGATTGTAATGACGTTTTTTTTTTTTTTTGCAAGATCGAATAACCTGAATTCATCATATTTTGGTGTTACAGGTTGTATTTAGGCGTCATTCTTTTCTTTCTTTCGGATCTTTATTCATCTTAATCACATATATTAAAAATTATACTTTGCAAACAAAATAAAATTGAACAAAACTCTTTCGTTTATTAATGAAGGCGAAAAAGTAATATAATTTTTCTTAATATAATTTCAAGGCAAGGACTGCGATGCCATATTATATTTGATATTTGCAAAAAATGCTTAAAGTCAATCTTTATGAACACGAAAGAAGTAAAAGTAAAACATATTAATTGTATATTATTTAAGAACTTATTTTTAGTTTAAATTAATTAATTTTGATAAAAATATTTCTTGAAACTCCTAATTTTGTATTTTTTGTGTGTTTTTATATATTTCTAACGAAAAATTAATAAAATTATTTAAATTAATCGAGTTACTCGAGTAATTTTAAAATCTTACTCGATTAACCGAGTAAGTTAAAACCCTTAAAATCGAGTTACTCGTTTACTCGAACAAAACCAAAGTCGAGTTATTTGAATACCCTACTAAATACGGCAATTTTGCTTGTTCAAGTATCCATTCAACCAGAAATGAGCTTCGTCGCTGAACGCGATTTTCAGATAAAAAAGCAGATCTTCATCCAACTTTGCCAGCGCACATTCACCAAAAGTTAGCCGCTGTGGTAGGTCGTGTGCTTTCAATTCTTGCACCAGCTATATTTTAAAAGGTTTTATACCCAAATCCTTTCAAGTAGTGGAGTAACAGAGGAACAATTGTTGCCAACGGCACCGAATCGATAATTCATGGTAATCAACAACACTGGCGGATACAGATGCGATATTTTCCTCTGTCCGCACTCTACGTATGCGTGTTGGTTGTTTAATGTCCAATAATGTAAATTTGGTGCGAAATTTAGTCACAAGATTCCGAATAGCCGCCTTAAAAAGTCGCCCAAACTGACCATAAATTGAAAGAATTGTACGATGCAGTTTCTTAACCGAGCATGAATTTTGATAATAAAATTCAATAATCTACAAGCATTGTTCGTTTGTAAGTCGATTCATTGTTAAATTATAGACCAAACTGAACATTTTTAACATGTCGGCGTTTAGGTTTCACACATCATCATAATAACCTGCCTACTCATTATGCTTCTGGGCCATCTACATCTTTGCTTGATTTTTTTATTTTAAGTCCGCCCGTTTCAATTCAAATATCTGGTCAAATGCAGTGTCCGACTATTTTTTTTTATTCAGGGATTATAATAATGTAGATTTAAATATGCTGCAACTGCATGTTCTTCATTTCGTTTTTACTAGTTTTTATGATAAACCTAATGTAGATTACCAACTTTCAAGCTTTATGGCTTATATAAACCATTTACACTCTTCGTGTTCGTGTTAACGGTTTCTCGTTTCGTAACATTGATTTTGAAGATCTCAGTATTGCTCTTTCCAATATCAAGTCTAATGCTTCTGGTTCCTTTTATTTATCAAAATAATTTTTTCTTTTATTCATAGGCAACTTTTGTATATAATAAATAATATTTTCACTAATTCTAAATTTCCTTCTGATTGAAAAATTGCTAAGGTATTCCCTATTAGGAAGAAGGATTCTCGTCACGAGTTTAGACCAATTTCGTTGGTTCCTGTCTTGTCTAAAATTGTTGAGCACGTTATTAAGGATCAGGTTATGATGTTTTTTGAACGAAATTTTCGTACAAGATATATCATGACCTCGCTTTTAATTGGACTCACTGACTCTATTACACGTATAGTGGATAAGGATAATGTGGGAGTGTTGTTATCTCTAGACTTGTCTAAAGCCTTTGATAACATTAGTCATGCGATAATTAAGCTATTCAATTATTTCGGGTTTTCTTATTTTTCTTGCACATAAATTTTTTCTTATTTGTCTGGACGACGTCAGTTTGTTTATCGTAATGACTCGAGTTCGTAGTGTTTAGCTGTATCCAGTGGAGTACCACAGGGATCATTTATAGGGCCTTTACTATTTATGTTATATATGAATGACTTTTTTAACGTACTTCATGGTTTTGAGTGTGATGCTTTTGTCTTTGCGGATGATATACAACTTCTTTTTTCGGGCCATCTTCAGCTCATTGATGTTTTTGAATATGAATTTGCTATTATTTGAGTATAAACTATACCAAGACGTTTAGACAATTATAGACGTTTTTATACAATTTTTAAAAGTTGTAATATGGCAACACTGACCAATTAATTTTTAAAATTTTGTTGTTTGTTGGAGAAAACAGCTAGCTTTTTACATTAAAAAAGAAAATGTAATAATTATCTGCATATTAAAGTTTTTCAAATTAATAGTACTCACAGCACAGCAAAGTTTCTAATTAAAAAAATTTTCCCATTCGTGCAGAACGAAAACAGCATACAACCTTTATAACACCGGTCTTTTTTCTATAAATAAATAATATTGTAAACGAAAGTACTGTAAAAAATTTAAAAAATTGTATATTTTAATTAATTATATGGCAACCCTTTTTTATTTTGTGGATATTTGATTAAATTTTTCTAAATTGTGAGTTTGGAGTTTGTCCTATTTGCAATAGGTTCTTTATTACCAAATAGGTTCTCTATTACCTCCAAACAAGAACAGGTTGCTTTAGAACCAGTTCTAGAACCAGTTATAGAACTGGTTGTGGGACAGTGACACCTTGCATTTCGACTCCCAGAAACCTGTTCTAGAACCGGTTCAATATAACCGGTGGTAAAAGAAGTTGTTCTAGAACAGGTTCAGAGGTAATCTGTTCTAATAAATTTAGCTCGGAGCTATTTTTATACTCTTTTTTTTTATTCATTACAAGAATGCTACGTTACTTTTTTACTTCTGCTTCTAAACTAACACAGTGCAGCATTTTTAAGGTCATCGTTTGGTTCCTCCTTCATACCCGTTTTTTTTTTGAAGTGTATATCGAAACTAAAAAAAATCCGCAAAGGACTTGGCCAGATTACATCGAAATTTTTTTTTTTGGACACCCTAAGTTTTTGCACCCAAACATGATTTTTTTAAAAAAGGAAAATTTTTATGGAATCCATATATCATAAACCGTTCGGAATTTTGTTTTTATGTCTTTGGCAAAGTTGTAGATCCAAACCAAAGCAAAAAAATTCTCATATGGACCGACCCAAAAAAATTGCATCCACTGCATCAAAATTGCAAAAAATTGGGAAAAAATGCTATTTTTTTATGATTTTTTCATGATTTTGTCCTGAAATGGCTTAAATACTGGGAATTTAAGAAATCTTTCTTCAGCTAAATTATATCTAACAACAATATAAACAACTCTCTAGTACATGTCATCTTAATACGAACATTCCTTAACCCTAGAAAGCACATCTTTTTGCTTACACTTGTTTTGCATAGCCAATGTTTGTCGTTTCGACAAAGAAAGACTATATAGGTTAATGCCGTTTTTGTTGTTACTTGTTTTCAAATTTACTATTTAAACATTGAAAAGCTGTAATTCAGAATGTTTTAGGAAAGGATCGAGCAGAGCCAGATAAAGCAAAGAAATTAGTGGCAACAATGCTGCAATATTTTGAAAATATAAATGTATCGATGACGCTGAAATTGCATTTTTTGCATCATCATATTGATGTTTTTTTAAAATTAGATTTTTTCTGTTCCTTTTAAAATCTACAAAATATCATTGAACACCTAACTGAATTGAAAACTTAACAAGCGTTGAATTTAAAACTGTAAAAAGTTTAATTAAATTTAATTTATTTCAAAAAACCAACCGAGCAATTCGGGCGATATATAGTTGGTAGACCAACATTAACAATCAACTTCATTATGTCACTTAAAACTATAAAACCTTTAATATTTTCTATTTTCTAACAATATAAAACAGTTTTTTTGTCTTTTGTTTTATTGAGCTAAAGATCCTTTTTTTTATAATTATAATTATTTATTTCCAATATTTCGTCTTTGCTTTGGAAGACTTCTTCAAGGAAAATTTTTTATAATTAAAAAAGTTTTTTTTTTAAGTTTTTTAATTATAAAACATTTTCCCTGAAGAAGTCTTCCAAAGCGAAGACGAAATATTGGAAATAAATAATTATAATTATAAAATAAAGGATCTATAGCTCAATAAAACAAAAGACAAAAATTTATTTAAAAAGATCGAAGAAAAATAAGAAAACATAAAACAGTTTGTATATAGCAAGTTTAACTTACAAAAATTTAAGAAAAAAGTTTAAAAGAATTATTAAAGAATATGGCATAAACTCACATGACAAAATGTATTGCAGTTTAGAGAATTTTTAAAAATTTTTTGAAAATTTTTGCACATCAAATATCATTTACAGAAGCATATTCTACAAGTTTACACTTGAATGTTTTTAAAGATAGATCAAAAGATCTAAGTGGTAAGGGTAAATGGTTCCAACACTTAGCTACACGAACATGATCGTTCATGAATAATATAATTTCTAATGGGATATAAAAGTTGAGGGTTTATTTCAGTGTTCAAGAGTATAAAATGTCTATGTACATATTTAGGGCAATTAGAGAGCATGACTTTATGATAGAATAGCAATCGAATTCGAACAAAATTATTAAAATTGCATCCCAAAAAATCAGAAATATGCCTCGAAACATGATCATATGGCTTCAATTTCTAAACAAAACGTATTATTTTATTAAACAGTAAATTACATTTATTGAAGTCATCGACACTACACCCAGAGAAAACTTCAATACAGTATAATAAGTTGGACATTAATAATGAATGTGCTATGCGTTTTCTAATAGAAAGTGGCAAATAAAGATTTAGGGAATATAATCTACGCAGGGTAAAATTTATTTTCGAACTTAACCAGGTTATATGTCGACCGAATTCTAGATTGTTATCTATTAAAACACCTAGACATCTCATAACTTCAACGAATTCAATAAGCTTGCCATTAATCGTAATAGATACATCCACTTCAGAGTTGTGGTTTAAAAAGCAAAGCTTTTGTCTTGGTAGAGTTTATATTCAAATTACAATTTATCATCCAGGCAGAAATATTAGATAAAAGCAAATTTATGTCATATTCAAAAACATCAATCAGTGTAAGGTGGCCCGAAGAAGAAGAAGTTGTATATCGTCCGCAAAGACAAAAGCATCAAACTCAAAACCATGAAGTATTTTAAAAAAGCCGTTCATATAAAGCATAAATAGTAAAGGCCCTATAACTGAGCCCTATGGTAGTCCACTAGATACAGCTAAACACTACGAATTCGAGTCATTACAATGAACAAACTGACGTCGTCCAGACAAATAAGAAAAAATTAATATGCAAGAAGAATAAGAGAAACCGAAATAATTGCATAGCTTATGTATTAAGATCGAAGGACTAATGCTATCAAAGGCTTAAGACAAATCTAGAGATAACAACACTCCCACATTATCCTTATCCACTATACGTCTAATAGAGCCCGTGAGTCCAATTAATAGCGAAGTCGTGCTATAACCTGTACGAAAACCTGATTGTAAAGAATTAAGCAAGTTATTTTCGTTCAAAAACATCATAACCTGATCCTTAATAACGTGCTCAACAATTTTAGACAAGACAGGAACCAACGAAATTGGTCTAAACTCGTGACGAGAATCCGTCTTCCTAATAGGGATTACCTTAGCAATTTTCCAATCAGAAGGAAATTTAGAATTAGTAAAAATATTATTTATTAGATACAAAAGTTGCCTATGAATAAAAGGAAAAATTATTTTGATAAATTTTAGAGGTAAATCATCAGAACCGGAAGCATTAGACTTGATTTTGGAAAGAGCAATACGCATATCTTCAAAATCAATGTTACGAAATGAGAAACCGTTAACACAAAAATTTAAATTTGAATCAAAGGGGTCGAATAAATCAACTGATCTGTTATGCGAAAACTCCATGTTTAATTCATCCGGATTCAAATCATCTACAGAGTCAACTGTATTTAAACACTCATTGGATCTATATATATAGATTTAAAATTTTAGCATATACAATTTAATTCCAAAACTGCTAAAAACCAGGGCGTTCAATGAAAGCTTAACTATCTCTAAAACTAACCGGGCGATTTCAAATTTGCCAGATTCGTGTTCAGCGTGCCGAAATTATATAGAAATGATGTGTTGCAAAAGTGGGGGTATTGTGTTATTAAATGTAAATATTTTGTGAGCAATTAAAAAAGTTTCAAAAAAAAAAGATAATTATTTAAGCCTTTAGAATTAAAAAAATTTTTTTTTAGTCATTTTTGAACTTTTTTTTGGGCTCTTTATAAAAATCTATTTTCATAAAACTCCTTAAAACCCCCCTTTTTATAATTACTTTCACATTTTATTTCTTCTAGACAAAATAAATGCAACCCCATTTTAGAAACGTAGTCTTCTTTAGATGTCAAGTGCTTTTGAAATACTAAAAGGCATGTATAAAATTTTAAAATAAGCTTTTTACACGAATATATTCGACACCATATTATTTAATAACAAAGTATTATTGATAAAACATGCAAATGAAATATTTAATTAAGAGCCTGGTCTACGATTTTAGATTAACATTAATTAAAAAAAAAAAGAATTAAATAATTAAAAAAAGAGTGGTTGTTTTTTATGTAATCGAAAAATAGAAATTATACTGATAAACAAAAAAAAAAAAAAAAATTAAAATATATTTTATAAGAGTTTGTTTTTCGTTTGTGTTTTTTAAGTAAAAGTTTGAGATTTTGTAAATATTAATAAATAGTTGTTTTCAAACAATTTTGAAATATACTTTTTAGTATTTTTAAGTATTTTTTTTAATTGCATCATAATAATGTTAACAACAATAGTCAACAAATTAAAAAAATTTAAATATTAATAAAAAAAATTTAACAAAAATTTTATTTAAAAATTGTGTTTTTCTTACGAAAAAAAAAAAATTTCAATATCCAAAAAATCTTTTAACGCTCAAAGCTAATTTTAATTTAATTTTCTTTCCTTAAACCTCACTAGCTGACCAGGCAAACGTTGTTTTGCCTTCAAATTTTAATTGTAATTAATTCTTTAAATCAAGAAATTTCTTTTACGCAAATAAATAATTAAAAAAATAAATTCACATTAGTAAATCATTTTAAAATTTGTAATTTCATGGGAAGCCCAACGCCTCTTTGTCCTTCTATCGCCTTTATTTGCTGAAGTATATAAAATGAATAGCTGAAAACAACTGACATAACAACTGCGACGTCACCACGCCCATTTATCCCATTCCGCCCATTTTCAGTTCGACTACTAATATTTGTAATTGATGGACTCTTACAAAATTTAATATAGAACCCTAGATATTTAATATTAATATATATTTTGTATATGAGCTAAATAATCACTTTGTATGGGAGCTGCCACGCCCACTGGTATGATCCCGCCCAATTTTCCCATGACTATTCATAATATAATCAACGTGCACAAATTTCTAAGACTCTGGCTATTATAGAACTGTAGATATATGATATTAAATATTTACTTTGTATGGGAGCTGACGCGCCCACTGGTCCGATCACGCCCATTTTTCCCATGACTATTCACATTAACAAATAATCAACGTGTACAAATTTCTAAGACTATGGCTATTATAGTACTGTAGATATATGATATTAAATATTTACTTTGTATGGGAGCTGCCACTCCCACTGGTCCGATCCCGCCCATTTTTTTTTCCTGATTATTCAAATCAGTAACATGGGATACTGCAATGTTTCAAAACTCTTGCTATCACAATAGTCAAGATATATGATGTTATTCAATTTATATGGGAGGGGCCACGCCCACTTGAAATATATATAGCCGAAAACCTAATTTGGACTATAACCTTTCAAATGAAACCGGTTTGGGCCAAATCGGTTGGATAGTTTTAGAGTCTATAGAGGACAAACATTGTATTTTATATATATAGAAGATTTCTACTACAGCCAGTGTTGCCAGGTATGTTGAGCATAAAATCGTCCAATTTTCCAATAAAAAATATTTGTTACAAATGGGATAAAGTTTTAATAAAAAAAGAATAATAATGTAATTCACATTTCAAGTGCTCCTGTACTATCGGTGTAATATAATACGATTTTTTACACTTTTCTGTAATTTAAACTTCGAAAATCATGAAATTTTATAACGATAGCACTTTACCACTTTAACTGTTAATTACTTCTAAATAATTCTGTAAACATCATTTCAGTAGCATAATTTTTAAATCTTAAATTCTTTTTCAAAGTATAGAAATTCTTAACAATATTATTTTCTTTAATTTTTAAATTTGGACTTCCATTAACGAATTAAAGTTTCAAATTGCATTACATGTGATGACATAGTTTAATACAATAAATTATAAAATTTTTGATTATTTCATATTTTTGATTTTGGGTTGGTTTTTAATATTGCTAAAAATTATTTATTATTGTATTTATTATTTATATTATTATTTATTTTTATTGAAATATTGTTTTTTACTGCATGTTTTTCCATTTTCAAATATAAATTGTGAATATCTAAAGTTTCACTTTGGAACACTTTATTTATATTATTATTAGGCCTCTTTTTTAAGCACCGGATTTATTTTTGGATTTATAAATGAGAATATTCGAAATCGATGTTTGTTTCGCAAAAACTTGGATGTTTTTTTTTAATTTAAAAAATATTTGATTTTTATCAAAATCTTACACTAATTAAATTTTATAAAAATATAAATATTAAAAGACATGTTTCTTCTTATGTGAACGGTTTTAGTTTTCTGTTTGATTTTGAAATATCTTGAACTAGTTAAAGTCAAAATAACGCTAAAATACCGAAACAGCGATTTATAACGTTATTTTTAGTGTCCGACCGAACAGTTCGGCCAAAAAACTATATTTTGTCGGTTTTTTGATAAAATTGATGACAAATTTTGGTATTGGAAACATGTTTGTTGAGCCGACTTAATTCGATTTTGTGTATAAAATTTAAGAGAAAAGCCGAAGTTTAGCTATAAAGTTAAAGTTCGGCCTCCAAACTATTTTTAACAGCTATTTCGAACAGTGAATTCATTGCTTAACTACAGAATTTTCTTCAAATTTGACACTCAAAATAGCATCTAATCAGCCCAATAAACATTTTTCCATCCGCCAAATTTGTCCATAATGCTTTAAAATACCGAATACAGACCAAATCCATTTTCTGGTCGAACTGTTCGGTCGGACATTAGTTATTTTGTTGATGTAACAAAATTTAATGGGTAGAATTTTGAAATAAACCCTGTAAAGACACATGCCCCTATTAGAATCGTAGCTTTAAAACGTTCATAACGGAATTGGTGTGGCCGTGGCAGGCAACTGCCATTATTGTAATGAAAATATAGTGTTTTCCAACCATGAAAAAAGTAAGCACATACTCAGGCAACTTCTGCTGTAAATATTTGTCGTTGTTTCAGTTGTAATACAGTATCTTTATTTGTAAGTGAAAAAACAGTAATTTTTAGAAGAAATTTTATTTTTGACTACAATTGTAGTTCATTTAAAAAACAAACCACATTAAATTACAGTATTATGATTTTACATTCATTTTATACAATAGTTTTTTTTATTTAAAAAAAATAAAACAAATTAATGTTTGTTTATTTTTTACTGCACTGACTGAACCACTCATTAATAATACAATTGTAGTTAAGTAGTTAGTTAGTTGTAGTTAGTTTTGAACAGTAAAAAAGAAATGACTATGTTAGTTGAATTTACTAAAATGTAAGACGTTCTTTTTTCAAGTGAAATTTCATTTGTTTTTTAGCAACATTTGCAGTGGTCTTTTAAAATGTGTGCAAAAACGTGATAAGCCACATTGACGTAATAAAATGGTTTTTATACTCTTCTAGACTTCCGCCGACGGATATGTAATTAAAGACACATACTGTCACTTATTACAAGCATTTATAGCTCGAACATCTTGCTTAACAGCTGCCTAGAAGTCATTGAAAACCATTTCTTTAAAATCAATGTGGCTTATCATGTTTTTGCAGAAATTTTATTTAAGATTTTCTTATTTTTAAGAAAAAGTCGCTGTTTTTCTGGACTTTAATATTCTAGATACTTGTAATAAGTGCCAGGAGGTGTCTTCTATTACATGTCCATCGCTTTAAGACTATAAGGCAGTGAAACCAATTTTTTCAAATCCACGTAGCTTATCAAGTTATTGCAGAAATTCTCTTTAAGATTTTTTTATTTTGAGGAAATAGTTGCTATTTTGCAGGATTTTCGAGCAACAGATACTTGTAATAAGTGCTAAAATATCTTAGCATTTATTACAAGTTTCTACAGCACTAAATGCCTGAAATACAGATATAATTTCTTCAAAATTAAAAAATTCTAAATAAAATTTCTGCAAAAACTTAATAAACCACATTGACTTATTAAAATGGTTTTTACTGTCTTACAGTCTTCCGTCTGCCAAATTTGATCTTTCTTCTTTCTGCCAAATTTCATAAAAATCCGTCTATTAGTCCTGATAAAATCCTGTGAGACCTTGGAAAAAAGTAAGAACTTATTATTAAAGATATAGCTTCAATCGTACTTATATATTATTATAAAGAGTTTTTAGTCAACTTAAATTGGTTTTTTAGACCTTTGAAAACTATGGTTTTTCAAAAATAATTATTTTTTGAAATTTTACGAAATTTTTATTTTGAAGCTTTCTCGCTTCCAAACCGTGGACGGCACACGAAAAATTTGTTTGCAAAATATTTAGCAAATTTAGTTTTCTATCGGAAAATTTCTAAGTATAAAACGCTCATTTGAGGCATTTGTGGTGAATTTTGTGCAGAAAATAAATTAAACTAAACCTAACATGAATCCATAAAAAAACTTTTTTGCTAAACTTTCAATAAAAAATAGTTTTTAATTTTAACGAAATATTAAAAATCCAAAAATAGATCCGGTGATTTTTTAAGAATAGCAAATAAACATGTTTTGCTGACATATTAAAAGTTTGTCAAAAAATCGTCATTTTGGAAGCAAAAATCGTCCAATCGTCATTTAGTAATTTAGGTACTAAAAATCGTCAAAATGACGCTAAATCGTCAAACCTGGCAACAGTGACTACAGCCGAAAACTAATAGTTAACAACTATAGGTTTTGATTAAAAATTTGTATGGAAATTACAAGTAGTTTTCAAAAACTACTAGATTTTGGTTGTAGTGTAAATTAATTACATTTAAATAAAACTCAGTGTTTTTTTTTTCTTATTTACAAATATTTATTTTTTTATACTTTTTTTAAAATTTTCTTACAAAAAAAATATTCAAATTCCTTTTACAAAATTTCTAAAATTTAACAACAATTATTTTTTAATAGTTTAGAAGAGATTCACAAAAAAAAAAAATACATTAATAACATTTATACATTATAATAGAAAATTGATTGATTGATTATAAAATGGTAGAAGAAAAAACGTTAAAAAAATAATTATAAAGTTTTCTTTTTATAAGTTAAAAATTTTACTTTTATTGATTGGATTATTTTACCAATTACTTAATATTTTTTACAATTAACCAAACAAGAAAATAGAGTAAAATTTATACATGTTCAAAAACATTACGGCTGCCATGAATATAATTCACATTAGATTTGAAAATTTCTTAAAAGATGATACAAAAAATAGCAGCAAACATCACAGATGATTTAATACAATCAAACGATTAGACGGAACGTGGCTGGACAACTGTAAAAAGAAATAAAAAGAAAAAAAAAAAAAAAAAAAAACACGAAAATTCTGTAAAGTTATTTAATAATGTATTTTTAAAAGAATAGAAATGATTCTTTTGAAAGAAATTGAAATTTGAGACAACAAAATTTTTAAGAAATTTTGCCTCAAAATTCGGAGTACTGATATCTTAACATAATATAACGGACTCTGAATACATTTTCCTACAGAAATTCTTTAATTCTAAGCCCCTTTTTTCTGTAGGAAAACACTCAACTTTAGCTTTTAAAAAGTTTTTGCTATAGAATTTTTAATATAAAAGCTTTTTTCTATATAAATCCATTTAGGATCATACGATTTGTTTTAATTCATCAGAGAGCCATTGATGAATCTTAATGATTTTTTTCCTAAAAAAAAAATGCTCAGATACTACAATTTTTTTGCTACAGAAAAAGTTCTTCAATTTTGAATTAAATTTTAGACTAAATTTTTTTTAAAAATTTTGTTAAAAATTTTCTATTGAAGTATTTTCGGATTCGGAGGACTTTTATCTTATGATAAAATAACCGATTGAATTTTTTATTCTATAGAAAATCTTTCTCCGAAAGCCAAGAATCTTGAGGACTTTTTGTTTTTTCTATACAAATTCATAGATTCCGGGGAATTTTTGCTACAGAAAAATTCTTAGATTGTGAGCACTTATGGAGAAGTTATTGGATTCTGAGGATTTCTTTCTAAACAAAAATTATTCAAATCAAAGGAGTGTTTTGCTACCAAAAACATTTTAAAATTCTCAGACATTAAGCGCCTTTATTTCCCTCTCAAGGGAAGTAAATTTCTCCCTTTATCACATATCCAAATTTTATAGCATTCGGAGGAAACAAATGCTTGTCAGATCCGGAGGACTTTTTTCAATACATATATCCATAATTTTGAACAGATTTTCCTATAGAAAAATTAATAAATTATGACAGTCTCTAACTTGTTCCTATGGAAAAATCGCAGATTTTAAAGATTTTTATCCAGAAAAATTTTCATATTCGAAGAACTTTTTCTTATTTAAAATATACAGCGAGAAACGGACTCGACAAATATAGAAGTTATTTGTCGCGTCCGTTTCTCGCTGATATTTGCTTATATCGTTTTACTACATTATTGATTCTGCGCAATGTTTACCTCAAATTTAGTACTCTTCCTTGCTTCAATACACTGAGGATATATACCGCATCTTTATATTCCTTTATGGTTTTTGGCTCAACTAAAAGTGTGCGAATGTCGCGTCCATATGTTACCGAAATAAATAAAATATCATTACCGCTGAAATACCGTTACCGAAATAACTTAAATAAAGAAGTTCCTATACAAACTCCCTTTTTTCATATAAATTCCAATATCCTGAGAACTATTTTGTCTAAAAAAAGTTTTTACAATCTAAAGTTTTTTTCTAAACAAATATTTCTGTTTAAAAACCCAGGAACTTTTTTCTATAAAAATATTTCCTACAAAAGATCTTTTATATCCTTATATTTTAATCCTAAAGAAAACAGGCAAACAAGTTTTTTTAAATCTGAGACCGGAGTGTACTTTCCGAATCCTCCATCACATGAGGTTTTCGAGATATATACCTTAGTTTAGAAGAATCCCGGGTTTGACGCTATATTCGTTACGTTATTTCATCTCGTATTAAGTTTTATTCACAACATTTTTTATGTCATCTGAAAGTCCTGCCTACTACCATCATCGTCAGTGTTGAAATTCATTTACTCAAAAAAGTTTGTCAATAGAATCGACTGAAAATGACAGTTAAAACAAAGATAAATGTCGTTAAAAAGGCGATAAAGATTATTTATGTTAAAATAACTAAATAATTCATTATTTTTAACTCTTGAAAATCAAATAACAAATGCATTAAAAATATCTAATAATGTCGTAAAAAAACTGACAATTTGTTACTACAAAAATTTTGAAACTGAAAAAATTGTAATTGTAAATCGTTATTTAACAGTAATTTTTTATGTATTTCTTTGTTTTCCCTACGTTTTGTCTTTATTTGACTGCGAATTCATTGGAATCCCAAACCCCTATTTTCCCATAAAAATATTTTTTGAACTTTTATGTATTTTTTTTTTTGGTCTCCGAGATATCGACCGTTGAAATTTAGTAATATGACCATCATTTTACTGCAAATTCATAAGAAAGGTAATTTTTTCCCTTAAAAATGCTTTTTGAATTTTAAAGATATCTTTTTTATATTGTCAGAGATATCGTCAGTTTAAATTTATTAATATGGCAAAATACTATATTAATCCGAGAAATAATAATAAATTGGAAAGGTTAAATCTTAGATTTGAAGCACACAAGTATGACTTTCAGATGGCCTAACAAATTTTGTAAATTGTTCTTAGCTCGCAATATTATAACGTTCCAAATAAAGTAAAAAATCGGGGGTTTTAAAATTTTGTGTTAAATTATCAGGAAAAATTGATTTTGGTGTCAGATTAGAATTCAGTGCACTACAAACATTTAGAAAAATATACTCCATTCTCATGGTCTTGCCTTTTTCAAATGTTGTACTCTAAGGACTTTTTATATTGGAAACATTTATATCAGTAGAAAAATATGCCACAATTTAAGCATAACTAGATCCTGAATCCTTTTCCCAATCAAATTCAAATAATTGTCTACGAAATTTCAATATCTCTTCAATCCTAACAATCATTAAACTTACAATGTGGTCTCTCAGACTCTTCAGCTGTTTGAGCAGATGATGATTGATCATCCTGAGCTGACATATCGTTTTGAACTTCCATCATTGGAACAGGAATACTAACGGGTTGAGCTAAGCTACGACCCCAACCGGGATGACCCATTGGCATACGTTGCATGGGTTGATCAGGCATGGGTGGAGTCATGGTATCACGGGGTTGTTCGGGTAAAGGTTGGAGGATAAGTCTTTGAATGGGCATGGGAATCTCTTGCATGCGAGCTTGACGTTCAGCGTTTTGTTGTTGTTGTTGCTGTTGTTCGGATTGTTGTTGGGGTTGGGGTTGAGGTTTAGTTTGTTGTTGTTGTGGATTTTGAGCAGCAGCAGGTGTATCGTTATCATCATTGTCTTCATCATCTTCGGAACTATTTTCATCTTCATCAGATTCATTGGCCAATAGACGGAATTCTTCATTGATGCGGTTTTCAGTTAAACGTTGAATGTTGTTTAAATCTTCAGCGGTAATACCGGCACGTTCCAATGCTAAACCTAAAGGCATACGTTGAATCTGGACAAGAGTTAAACCCATAAAATATTATAATTTCGAAGCAAAATTGGGAATTTTTTTTTTTTTTGTAAAAATTACCTGGAAGAAGGGGAAGTCTTGACGTTGTTGTTGAGGTTGTTGCTGTTGTTGTTGGACTTGTTGTGGTTGTTGTTGTTGTTGCATTTGTTGAACAGGAACTTGTTGTTGTTGAACGGAAATTTGTTGAGGTACATCATTGGCAACATGAATCATTTCACGAATTGGAATTTGATGGAATTGTATACGTACAATACGTTGTGGTTCAGGATGAGGTGCTTGCATTTCTTGTGGTGGCATAGGTGGACGCATGGGCAATTGTTGGAATGGTGGTGGTGGTGGAGGCATTTGACGTAAGAATCCATGTTGGGGTTCTTGTTGACGTGGTGGCATCATTGGTTCCATACGTTGTGGCATATGAGTCAAGGGGAAACGTTGGGGAATTTGACCAAATGGTATGGGTACACGTTGGAAGGGTATAAACATGGGACGAATAGCTTCGACATCTTCAATATCTTCATCATCTTCTTCGCGATTTCTATTTTTACCCGAAGATTCCTGATCCTTATTTTCATTGCCACCTTCACAGAAAATTGAAATACGTTCACCGGTAATACGAGCCTTCTTGGGATCGGTAGTCAAATTCATGCCGAAGGGCAGAGCAACAGTTTTCGAGGGCGAGTCAACAATTTCTTCGGCATGTTTACGTTCGACTACACAATTCATACGAGATCTAAAATAATTGAGAATTATACAAATAAAACGAAATGTATTTTGAATTAATTTTGATTTAGAATATCACTTACTTCTTGTTATTTTGCAATAAAGCTGCAGCCAAATCACTTAAATCCAGTTCTAAGGGTATTTTAGCAGGATATTTTGTTGCATTTCTTCAGCTTCTTCACTATCGCCATAGTTTTCATTCAAGTTAGCTTCTTCTTCTGAAGGCTTTGGCTCAGATTTATGTTGTTTATGTTCCACTTTTTTAATGGGCTCTTCTTTATCGAGATTTTGTAAATCATCATTATCATTTTCACGACCCAATAAAGCTTCAGCACGTGGAAGTTCCTAAAATTATAAAAAGGAAAACATATTTTTCATTGATGATTTCTTTAAAAATTCGATAAGTGAATTTAAGCTTTTTATATTGGATTACATATGTATATACTATTGGTCAAAAATCAAAGAACAAAAAATACGTTTCTTTAACATTCCAGCTTTTACTCAACCAAAGAAAGAACCCTACCAGCAAGCAATCTGGAAAATTATTTAAAAATTGGTTCAAAATATATTATAAAAATTTAAATTTTGTTTTATAAAATTTGTTTATCCAAAAGGCCATCTTTTTTGATCAAAAATCATTTTTTTTTTAACCTTTTTTGAATAGTTCACAAAATTTTTAAAGTCAATTACGCTTTGGAGTCAATTCAGAGCCATTTTTCTTGTTGCTGATTTTATTTCATACACATTTAATTGTTTTCGCAGTGAATTTTAATCAAATGTAAACAAATTTTGTTATTTTAATAGTATCATTTGTAACTTTGGGTTTGAAGTTTGTTCGAAACGTTTTTGTTTGAGAAATTTCAACTAGATTGATACTCAAAATACCTCTAATTTGGCACAAATTTTGCATATATATTTGTGGAGCTACCTTGAATGAAACGCAAAATACCAAAATTGTGGTCACTTTTGACCCCACGTTTCAACCCCTAAACATGGTATTGGACAGTTAAAAGACACGTAGGTGTTCGTAATCTTTACTACATTTGCATTTGATTTTACATTGCAAGTAATTGCTTCAAGTTGATCTTTTTGACCGTTTGGTACAGTTGTTTTTTCAACATTATGTAGTTAGTTTATTACACTAACAAGAACTTTTCCATAAAAAATCAACAGTTATTTAAAAGTTTATTTGGTAAAGTTGTTTCAATGGAATATACAGTTAAATTACCAAAGAAATATATTTTTTAACGTTCTGTCTGTTATTCGACAAAAAGAATAAACAAAAAAACGGACTTTCCGTAATAATTAAAATATTCAGTTAAAATTTTCTTTTTAAAACAAAAAGTTGTTATATTATATTGAGTATTGAAATAAACGAAACAATCTATTGTTTTTATGGATTTTGTGAATTAATATTCAACAGTTGAAAATATACTAAAAAATACAATTGTTTTAAACGAAAAGTAAGTAGTCCTGTTTTTAACTGATTTTCAGTTAATTTAATGTGTACATTCAGTAGTCTTTACGGAAAAAATATTGTGAGTGTATATTAGTAAGAAGAGCTTTTATAACCCATATTTTCAATGTTTCAAATAAGTGGCAACCCTGAGCCCACAGCAGAGGCGATAAGGGTATCTACATTTTTTTCTCGAGTACTTTAATAATGCGCAAAAAGAAAATCGAATTTCTTAAATTTTAAAGATGATTTAATACAAAAAATATGATAACATTTGACCCCCGTTTTTAATTCCTAACATATCCAAGTTTCATTAATCTGCGGATACACCACTGTGTACTCTCCTTGTATGTGGTCCTTTTGGATATATCTAAAAAAGGTAAACATTTTATGTTCTTGCAACAAATCCGTATTTCTGTTACGAATTCCGTTTTATTAGGACTCAAAATTCTTGTATTTGTCATCCAAGTTTAATGCTACAGCCAAAATATCATAAAGAGGTCCGGAAGAGATCTGTTTATTTTTCAAAATAAGAATACGATAATTTTACATGTTTAATAAAAACTACACAAAACAATTGACAGTTACTATATGAAAGTTGTTTGTGTAGTAATCAGTAGTTATTGTTTTAAACTGTTTTTTTTTTTCTAATAAAATTACTGTATTTTTGTAAAAGTAGCTTAAATCAGTTATTTTAGCTATTTTCAATTTATAACGAGCTTTCAACCTCCGTATATTTACAAAAATAAAGCAAATCAAACATATTAGCTAGGTTGATACTAGTATTTCGATCTGGCTAAAGATCGCATTAGAACCCGAAGTTTTAGAAAAGCTAGAGCCTCCATAATAGGCAGAACTTTAACAAAAAACCTATTAATAATAAACTTTGCTCCATTATTGTCTTCTTAGTAATCAATTTTAGCATTTTAATAAACAACTACCAAAACAGTAATTTTGCAGCATTCAGTTAATTATCGTTAGTTTTTTTACAAAATAAAAAGTTTCGTCGAGTTTTTAAAAATTGTTGCTTAGTTTTAAAATTTAGGTACAACATTTGCAATATCTTATTTTTTCGCGGATTGATATGGTATTTTCCCATATTCTCTGAGAATAGAAAAGATATCTTTAAAATTTAAAAAAGCATTTAAGGAAAAAAGTAGCCTTTTGAAGTTCTAATGAATTCGCCGTAAAATACTCGCCTTATGACAAGATTCAAAAAATTTTTTAAACATTCAAAAAACTTTTTAAAGTAAAAAGTAAATCCTCCGTGAAATAACATTTTTTAGAAATAAAAAATGTTTTTGAAAATAACTGTTGAAAAACAGTAGTTTTCACAGTTTTTGTTGTTAAAAATTTCCAGTTATTTATACAGCATTGTTAGTTATGTTTAATGCATTTGTTAGTTGTTTTTCAACAGTTAAAAAAGCTAAATATTAGTTATTTTAACGGTACTAACATTTGTTGCCTTTTTAACAACATTTACCTTTATTTTAAGTAATTTTCAGTAGACAAACTTTTTTGAGTGAATTAATTTCAAAGAATGCTTTTTCAAGAAAGAAAGGTTTAACATTCATTTAACATTGTAATAAGAAGACATTTCAGATGACATAAATACGCGATATAATAAGTTCACAAATATAAAATATACGTACTCCAAAAAATTGCAAAGTTACTGCATAACAGTTGATTTTGTAGTAATCAGTAGTTGTTGTTTATAACTACAATTACAGTTTCTTTTCTGTGGTATTATACAAAACAACTATTATGACAGTTATTTAAAAACACAACTGAAGAATAATACTTCGTTTTCGTAACAATTGTTTCAAGCTGTTGTTTTAGCATTTTAATAAACATCTACCAAAACATTTTTTCAGTAAACTGTTAAATTTTGTTAGTTTTTTAAAACTACACAAATTCGACGAGTTTCTAAAAATTCTTGTTTAGTTTATATTTATTATATTTGTTATTATTGATATATTCATAGTTCGCAAATAAAAAAGGAAATATCATTGAATCTCCAATGCATAAAAACGTAATAAGTCCTGGTTCACACACGGCAATTTTACTTGAGCAATTTTTCTTCAATTCTCCTTTGAACTTGCTTTTGTGTTCACACAGGAAAAGTTTGTTTCAGCAATTTTCGTATATCAACCTGCAGTGTTGAAAATTGTGGATGACAAAACAAAACGGAATTGGAGTACGGGCAAGTCTGTACCCCCTATCATTCTCTTTCCCTCCCTCTTCTATAAACTCAAGAATTGCGCAAGTAAAATTGCCGTGTGTGAACCGAGACTAACTGGAGTACCTTTTCGAGTTTAGACTTTGCGTTTTAAGTACAATGTGGAAAATACAATTTTGTATTTTAATCGAAGGAAAACAATTTTTTTAAACACCGAAAAAAATTACAGTTAAAAAGCAATAGTTCTAACCAATTTTTTTAGTTGGTTTTAAATTTTGTAGTAAATAATTGTCAGCTATTTTTACGACATTTTAAGTTGTTCTGCATTTGTTAGTTGTTTTTCAACAGTTAAAAATAACTATATTTTTAGTTATTTTAATGGAAGAGTTGTTTTTTTTTTTTTAAAGGATAAAACTAATTAGATAAAAGTGCGCCTCGGTAGGCTAGTTGGTAGGTTCGTTTCCCATCAGAGGCACTGGTCTGTTTTCGCTACAACGCGCTGAAAGCCATAGTATATACTTTGTAATTATGTGATTATTAATTAATAAAATTAAAATCACAAGTTTGTTATAATTTTTATTAAAAATAAAAATTATGTTTTTTCGACCTTTAATTGTGCAATGAAAATGAAAATTATTCAAGTTCGAGGCCATATACTCTATATTTCTTCATTAGGATATTGTCCTAACAAATAATCTATAGAGTTTTTGTTTTCAAATTTATTATTTGACCCTTTCAGGAATGTGTTGATAGATCTATTTCGGGAATTTTCTAGGTTCCCATCATCAGAACACGTTTTGAAAGCGGTAACAATCCCATGCCAAACCTCAAGCATTCATATGAACTAGTTTACTCACTACATGAGAACTAATATACATATGAGTTTGAAATTAAAGATTATAACCATTGATCAAAAAATTAATTGAAAACTTGTTTGATGTGCAAGATCCACCTCTGGTGGATATTCAATACACGTTTTTTTTTTGTTTCTCTCTCCTTTTTTATATTTTGTTAAGTTAGTTAACAAAACAGGGAAAGTAAACTAGGCGGTACTTTGCCTTTTTTCACAAAATATTTAAACAAAAGACCAGTTATGATCATGAAATTATGAAAGTTTTAAGCTATATTTGTTAGAACATTTTAAGCTCATTTTTTGATATTGGCTTATTTTAGCATATTTTAAAAATATTTGTTACTTTTTGACTTTTTTTTTAAAAACTAAACTTATTTCAGCTATTTTCTTTTAAAATAGAGCATTTTTTCTTTTTTAGCAATCGGAATTTCGAAAAATTTTTTTTTAATTGAAAGTTGAAAATTTAATAAAACAGGTTGTTGGGTTATCAAAAAATATTTCGATAATCCAACTTAAACGTTTAAGCTTAAGAAAACAATAGAGCAATTCCATTTAATATCACCGTGAAATTAATCGATATTTTCCGATTTTGATAAAATTTTGTGAGTGTGTGGTAGTGAACGTATTTTTTTTTTTTGGAAAACTCTGGCAACCCTTTAGCTTCAAATTGTGGGGTAGGGACTTCACTTAAAAGATCATAACTTTTGATGTGCAAAAAATATCGACAAATTTTTTGTTGCATAAGAACGACTAGGTTTTGGGGTATAAAAAATAAATATAAAAAAATTTTACAAATTTTTTAAAAAAATTTTTTACACATCAAAAGTTATGCCCTTTTAAGTGAAGTCCCTACACCACAATTTAAAGCTATAAGGTTGCCAGAGTTTTCAAAAAAAAAAAAATTTTTTTTTAACACTTGCGTTCACACACTTACAAAATTTTAACAAAATCGGAAAACATCGATTAATTTTTCACGGTGATATTAACTGGAATTGCTCAATAGAAATATTGCACTTATGTTTGACTAACGATGTTCCAAAGAACCAATTTTATTTGTAGTAACGATTTTAATAAAAAGATATAAAATTTAAGGGTCCATTTTTGTTTTAATTATACAGCTTATTTTTATATTTAAACGGCTTATTTAACTATCATTCGAGCTTTTTTATAGCTGTTTTTGGTTGCCCTAGTTATTACCTTTGACGCCTTTTTAACGACATTTCCTTTCGTTTTTTTAACTTTAATTTTCAGTAGATTCTACTGAAAAACTTTTATAAGTGTATTACAAAAATGTAGTTTTCTTTAACATGTACATAGTAACTTCAGTATTTCTCTAAGTGTGCAGCTTAAAAGCTCACCTTATTAAAATAATATATTTATCTAAAAATCTAAGCTTAATACCAGAAATATACAATTAATGTAGCACAGTTCGTAGGAATATTTAAAACAAATTACAATTTCACAGTTCACGCTCTACTGTTTTGATATATTACCTTAAAATAGTAAAAACAAATGAATGATGGTTTAAAAAACTATTAAAAAAAATAAATTATAATAAAACTAAAAAAAAAACTTAATAAATCTATGGCTATTTTAAAAACTAAATCACGATTTATTATATTGAATGTTATGAACATGTTCAAACTAGTAGTCTTCCATTAATTTACAAAAAAAAAAAATAAGTTGCAAAAGCATGATAAATTAATTTAAATAAATTAACCATTGTTGTTTTGATTTCTAACTGAAAAATTAAAAAATTTAAAAAAAAAAAACGAAATGTGGGTTATGGTCAGATAAAAGGAAAACATTGTAAATTTTTATGAATAATTTATTAAAAAACAAAAAAAAAAAACATAAAATGAAAGTAAATTAACTAATTGATCAATGAAACGTTCATAAAATATTTACTACCACAAATTCAAATATGTAAATTTATTATTTATAGTAAAAGCCAGTTGTGTTTATATTTATTAAGAAATTTAATTCGTTTTATGTAATTTTTAAAAAGAAAATAATCATCTTTGGTTTTTATTACATAACCACAACCATAATTTGTAATATTTTTCAAAATTTGTTTTTTTTAGGTTAACAAATCAAGCTTTTTATTAAAGTCAATAAACTTTGAACAACTAGCTAACTAACTAACTAACAAACTACTTACAATAACCTTTTATAATATTTTTTTTTTTTTATACATTTTTGGTATTAACAATATACTAAAATTGTTAACAATCTGCCAGCATAAAAAAAGCTTTAACTGAATAAAATTTGTTGTTACGACAACAATACACTCACAAAAAAGTTTGACAGCCGAAAATACTGAAAATGACAGTTAAAACAACTGTAAATTAAGTTAAAAAGTCGACAAAGGTCATTGCCGTTAAGATAACTAAAAATTTTGTAATTTGTTACTTTTAAAAAACAACAAACAAATGCAGTAAAAATATCTAACGAAGTCAACAAAATAACGGACAATTTTTTACTACAAAAATTTTAACTGTAAAAAAAACAATTGTTGGTAATGTTGGTAGTTTGGATCAGTTGTTTTTACTATATTATGTAGTTATTTTTTAAATAGTTAAAAATTACTACAATATCAGTGATTTTTTGTGAAAAATACAGTCATAGCGCTTTTAATTTAATTTGTAGTTATTTAACTGTAGTTTTTGGTAATTTATACCTACATAATTTTTTTGTTTTAAAAAACAATAAAAAAATTGCATTTTAAAATTTGATGTTTTGTTTCTATTTTTTTACTACCCAGCAAAACCACACATTACCAAATCATGGGTAAAGTAATGTATCGCCATAGGGCTTCATGCATTACTTTACACGTTACTTCACTGATGAATTTTACAGGCGATGAGCCTCAAAGTAGCTCATTTCCTTGTAGGGGGTAAAGTAACTGGTTACTTATATGGTTACATGGTGGGAAAAAGTAATGTGTCTATAAATAGATTTTCATAAAAAAATGCATACATTTTTTTTTTACAGATATTTTTTTTAATTAAATAAATAACTTTTTTTTACTACATAAATAACTTGGTCATGCTGGGATTCCAACCTGGGGTCTCTGGTATTTCACAATTAGTTAGGCGAGAACTCTACCAACTGAGCTATCGATACATACAATATTTTAGTGCTTTAAATGTAGATGAGTTGTTGTGCTTCGTGTTTTCGTTCGTGATATCAAAAATATACACCTCACCCTCATGCTTACAAAAAATCACAAAGTAATGTGTCTATAAATAGATTTTCAAACATATAAATTATTAATTATGTTTATAATTCATGCATTATGTAATTGATGATCGGTAAGTCATTATTTTATGTTTTGAAGTAATGTAAAATGTAATGAGGTCTCATTACAAGGTAATCCATGAGTGTTCAATTATCGGTAACTCATTACTTCTTGTTGGAAAATAATGATACAGGTAAGGAGTACACATTACAAGGTAATGCATTACTTTATCGCACCCATTACCAAAGTTTTGCTGGGTACTGCAGCGAACTAAAAATGGGGTTGAATTTTATAATGTTTATAATATAAGCTTTTAAATTAATAGATAAAAAAAAAGATAGTTACCGTTAGTAAATAAAAATTTAGTTATTTTAAATTGTTGAAAAATAACTTACAAATGTAGTAAAAATAACAAACGATGTCACCAAAATGACTGTTATCACTTATTTTGATGACATTGTTTGTTATTTTTTGCTACAAATATTTTAAAAGAACTGTAAAACTTGGTGAAAATTAATGTTTTTTAAAAGATATTTTTTTCGGTAATTTAAAAATATTTTTTACTAAGAAAAATATTTTTTTTATAAGGTTCGAATCTAAGGACAGTACCAGTCGTAATATTTATGATACATATTTTATTCTCAAAGCATAAAATTAAACCCGCTGTTAAGCGTTGTCTTCTAATTTTATCAGTTTTCGCTAAATAATCAATTTACGCAATCAAATGTTCATGCAGTGGTTAGACTTATTTAGGAAGAGGTATATTTGATGCAAAATTCTGCATTTGTCAAAAATTTTACATGGCAGCATAACTTTCCAGGATGACCCCAAGGCTCAGCTTTTAGTATGATATGTGTATGCTTTTCAAAAGTATATGTCGACATTTTTTGGGCAAAAATATTTACATTTGAAAAAGTTTTGCTAACAAAAACCTCCGTTTTGGTACAGATTTACCACAAAAGTATAATATGAACTATAAACCAAATGAGAATTCTATAGATTTAAAAATTGCAATCTTGTTAAACAAAATATTAAAGAAGTCATCTAAGAAGTTTACATTTTTAAACTACATTTAATTGAGTACGTATTTCGTTTAAGTTTTTCCATACAATTTTAAATTTCTTAACTTGTAGTTTCATAAATTCTTAAAATCTCAGATTTTCTACTAAAAAGAAATAAATACACTTTTCTAGCATATTAATTCAAGAAAGGAAAATTAAAGAAAATGGCTTGTTATTTTTGAGTTCATGAAAAATTCATATGAACTTAAATCTAACAAATTTGCGTTATTCGTAAGCAATTTTATTTACTTAAAAGAAAATCTTAGAAATTAAAAATATCGTATGTAAAAAATTGCATTTAAAGTCATTTCGTGGAAAAACTTTACTTAAATATATAGAATTGGTGGTTATAGCCTTACTAATTTTTAAATTGTTAAGATTTTGTCCTATTGTTTTATTTTTGACAAACTATGAACAAATCAATAATAACAAAACTAAACTAAATGAGAATTTTTAAAAACGCCACATAAGCTTATTTCTTAAAATAACTAACAAAAATTAACTGTCTATTGCAAAATGACTGTTTTATAAGTTGTTTATTAGAATACTAAAATAACTGCTTCAAACAACTGTTACAAAAATACAGTATTTTTCTTCAGTTGTTTTTTTTTTTCTTTTAAAACTGTCATATTAGTTCTTTTGTATTATTTCATAGAAAACCAACTGTAATTGCAGTTAAAAACAATTACTACTGATTACCACACAAACAACTGTCATTTAGTAACTGTAAAACTTTTTTGAGTGTATAAAACTGCAAATGAGAAATATTTTTTTTTGACAGATTTTGAATTAGCGTACTTAAGTCTATTAAAAAATATGTATTCTAAAGAATATTGTCCGACCGAACAGTTCGGCCAGAAAATGCATTTGGTCTGTATTCGGTATTTTAAAGCATTATGGACAAATTTGGCGGATGGAAAAATGTTTATTGGGCTGATTAGATGCTATTTTGAGTGTCAAATTTGAAGAAAAGTCTGTAGTAAAGCAATGAATTCACTGTTCGGCCTCAGAAAGTTCAGCCAAATTGAAAATAGTTCGGCGGCTTTTAACTTTATAGCTAAACTTCGGCTTTTCTCTTAAATTTTATACACAGAATCGAATTAAATCGGCTCAACAAACATGTTTCTAATACCAAAATTTGTCATTATTGCCTCTAGATATCAAAAAACCGACAAAATATAGTTTTTTGGCCGAACTGTTCGGTCGGACACTACTAAAGACAGGTTCTGCAAAATTTTTTAAATCATTTAGTAGTGTAATTAGAACATTTCTTGAGTACCGTGTGATATTTTAACTTTGCATTTTAAGTAGGACGTAGAAAATACAATTTTTTATTGTAATTAATAGAAAAATAACTGTTAAAAACAGTAGTTTTAACAAATTTTTACAGTTGTTGAAAAATGTTTGTAGTAAAAAAATTGTCAGTTATTTTTACGAAATTGTTAGTTATTTTCAACTGCATTTGGTAATTGTTTTTCAACAATTAAAAATAACTAAATTTTTAGTTATTTTAACAATAATTATCTTTGCCGCCTTTTTTTTATGAATTTACAATTGTTTTGACTATCATTTCCAGTAGATTCGACTGCCAAACTTTTTTGAGTGCACTTAAGAGTTACTAATGTTAAGTCTATAAACCGTATAAGAAAAACTTGTTTTTCATTTACCAAAAACTCAAAAAAAAAAAAATTATCGCTAATGATGAGAAGATGAATTATGACCATTTTTTTTATATTTTTGTTAAAGAGAAGAAGACAAAGTTGTTAGTGTTGGTAGTTTGTTAAACAAATCTGTTTGAATTTTTGTATATTTTACAGTAGGAAATGACCCTATAACATCTAGTAAATATTTATTTACTTCACTGAAATTACGTATTCATTTAAAAAACCAAACTTACATAATACTAAATGATGATGTTGCTCATTTTTTATTGTGTTTAAAAAGGTAGTATTAAAATGATCATTAAAGCATAAAACTAAAATTAAGTAGTAAAAAAATAAAAAGATTTCCGTGTTTTATGTTAAACAAAATAAATATTTGTGGGTGGACTTTTAAATAGTTTTTTTTTTCTTTTTATTTCCTCATTAAATACCTATTTTAAGGGGGACATGACATTGGCCGTTTTTTGAAATCGACTTTTTTATAATTTTGTATTTTAGTAAATATTCTTAAGATTCTAAGAAAAAAAATTTCATGGAAAAATTCCTACGGGTTCAAAAGTTGCAGCCGGCTTAGTGAGAGCGCATTTTTAATTTTCGCGCTACCTACGTACGGCACCTGGTATATACTTGTTTTAATTGCTACCTGACTTTTGGTGGTTGTTATTTCGTACCTACTTGAAGGGTGGGTTTTTTT
This sequence comes from Delia radicum, assembly GCA_021234595.1. Classification (NCBI taxonomy): domain Eukaryota; kingdom Metazoa; phylum Arthropoda; class Insecta; order Diptera; family Anthomyiidae; genus Delia; species Delia radicum. The sequence goes on along the minus strand of CM037853.1, from coordinate 39,811,983 downwards.
GTGTTTTTGAATTTCTTGAAAAAAAGGCATCTTTATACCGCATATAGTGGAATTTTTATTTTATATGCTCAGTTATTTGGCATCTTTCGCAGCGTGAAGTCGTGTTCACAAACTTTGAACGCGTTTATCTCGAAACCATGTTTTTCGTACTGGTTGCGGCACTAGCGGGTTCATTTTTTGACGAGTTTTTTTTTTTGTATTTTTTTAAACTTGATTCGCTATCGTATGATACGAGCTTTTTTTTTTTTCGATTTTTTATGAATTTTTAAAGTCAATATTTTTTTACGAAAAAAATACACTTTTAAATTTGGAACATCACCAAAAATTTAAAAAAAAGCTTGTGTCATACGTTAACCATTTTTGTTTAGATTTAAAAAAGTAATTTTTTTTCCAGATCGGACAATTTTTGCGATTCCCAGCGCTGCAACCATGAGGCCCCGTTTTTTTCTCTGCCGCCAGTTTGGAGCTCAATAAAACCATGTTGGAGTGAAAAATATATTTTTTTTGAATTTTTTTCTTGTAATTTGTTCAATTCTCTACAATAACAAAAAAATTTTGGAAAAATGTTTGTTTTTGACTAAGTTATGAATTTTATAAAAAAAGGTCTGTTTTCTCTGCCGCGAATGTAATGTCCCCCTTAAAATAAATGACATTAAGAATCTTAAAAGTTTAAAACTTTTTCACACAAAATTTGTTCCATACAACGACATACAAATAACTGTGATGAATATTAAAAAGGTGTAGACTGCAATTTTCTGTTAAGAAAATGTAGTTAGTTTTAACTGACAAATGCAGCGAAAACATTGACAAATGCAGTAAAAACCAATTTCAAATTCAGTAAAATTTCCATTTAAAAATTTTTTATATATTTTTTTAGACAACTAAAAATTTAGTAAAAAAACAATTTAAAAATGTTCTGAAAAGAGTGTTTTTTTGGAGAATTTACTTTTATATTTTTTGAGATTCTTAATGACTTAATAAATTATACACCTGGAAACCCGAATGTTGTCTTAAATTTTGAGGAAAAAGCGATTCTTATAGAGAAGAGAATAACATTTTCCTCAAAATTCAAGGCAACTTTCTGCTTTCCAGATTTATTAAGTCATTAAGAATCTACATTTTTTGCTTTGTTTTCAGTTGTTTTTTACTACATTTTTAGTTGTTTTTAAAAAAAGCTAAATAATTCTTAAATTGTTTTGTTTTCACCGTATTTGTTAATGGCTTCTTAACAGTTAAAAATAACTTCATTTTCTTATAAAGTAGCAGACTACAACTTTTTAATAAAGGGTCCGCCATCTAACGTTTTTTTTCAACTAGTGCTTATTTCGTGAATGGTAACACTTAGCTCATGTCTGATTTGACAGATAATTAGTTTTATCCTTCCGCTGAACGAATATGGTTGTGTATACGCTTGAACAACGCTGGGATATATTGCGACATTACTTTGCAAATCATGGTAATGTTGCAGAATGTGTACCGATACACCCAAAACGAGTCACTGTTTGGTGCGGATTTTGGTCCAGAGGCATAATTGGGCCATTTTTCTTCGAAAATGAGCAAGGAGTGGCCGTTACAGTCAATGGCGATCGTTATCGGGCCATGTTGAACGAATTTTTGTTCACAAAAATTGAAGAGGAGGAAATACAGCTGCACACAATCGATAATGTGCTTAAAAATTGGACCGATCGTGTAGGCTACTGCATGGCCAGCCGAGGCAGCCATTTGAATGAAATTATTTTCCATTATTAACCGGAAGGATTGTACTTTCAAATAAAAAGAAATTTGAGAAAATATTCAGTAGTTTTTTTTTTATAGCATTTTCAAAAAAAAAAGTTATTTGGCGGACCCTTTATTACTCACAGTTATTTGTATGGAGTTGTATGGAAACATTTTTTTGTGAAAGCCTTTTTTGTAAAAATTTTTTGAATACATAAAGTGTGAATAAACACTTTAAAATTTGTAAACATCTGTTTTATTAATTTAAAACTTTCATTTCCGTGAATCAATAATAAAATCAAGAATTCCTTTCATTAAGCAGTAAAATAATAATAACCGACATTTTTAAAAATGAATCATTTCTTAAAAAAGATTTAAATAAAAACTAGACTAGTAACAAAAAAAAAAAAATAAATATAAACCACAAATTAAAAAATAAACCACAGTTTTTAAAACAAGTCATGAAAAGTGAACAAATTAATGGGACTGATACCAACTTGACCCAACAAATTTTGTGGTACATGAAATAAAAATTAGAACTTTTGTGCTAATGAAAAGGTACAATATACAACGACACAAATATAAATGTACAAGAGAAATTACTCGACATTGTTCTTTACAAAAAAACTAAAGTAGATTAGTGACAAATTAACACTAAATGAACAAAAAAAAAAAAAAAATAGAAACTTATTTAACCCTCTAATGCTGAGGAGGTCCTATGCTCCACAGGGAGTTAAGCGGAAATGAAGAAGAAGAAGATTGCTATTTCAGCTCTTTACGATGAATTTTTTACCTACGTTTAGGGGCCCTATGTAGATAGAAATGACGAAAACCTATAATTAAAATAACTACAAATGTAATAAAAAAGTGGATGACTATATTTTTTCATAAAAATGATTAATATTGGAGTTCATTTTAACTGTTCAAAAAATAACTACATAATGTACAAAAAACAACTGTTTAAAGCGGTAATAATGACCAACATGAAACAATTACTTGTATTATAAAATAAAATGCAAATGTACAAATTGTAAATCAGGTATACTATTTTTTACCAAATTTTTTGCTAAAATCGTGTTTTCAGCTAAAATTTTTGTTATACTTATTCATCACTTAACTGCTTTATACTAATGCTTTACTAATATTATACTAATGTTTTACTAATTAATTTTGCTAAAAAAAATTGTGCTGATAAGCACATTAATAGTGTGGACGAGAACCAGATTGAAGGATATACGCAGAATCAAGTAGATGTCGTGGCATTTCAAGATGTAGCAGAGAAAAGGAAAATGATACTAAAAAGTACAACTCTAATAAGACATACATATAAAAAAAATCAACCATGGAAGATTTTTGTATCCGTTTTTCATACATAAAACAAAATTGAGGATTAAAACAACTTTAATTTTGCGTTGTCACCGGCTTGCGAAAAAAATTGTCTATTAATTAAATAAAAGACAAAATAAAATATTTAAATTTAATATGTATTCCTAAACTAAATGTTTATAGATTAATAATCTAGTGTGGTCAAATTGCAAACAAACATATACAGACATGTAGACAGAGTAAAGCGAAAGACAAAGACACACATCTTAGGTAGATTTTTATGGTTCCTTTTTCTTATTGCAAAAAAGGGTTGTTTTTTTCGTTTCGATTGTTTTTGTTTATTTTTTCGTTTCGTTTCTATAATAATCTTCGGCAGTTGCGTCCTTTAAAAGATAGCATCATTTAGACAACCATTGATGTAAGTAGTTGTTATGTTATATATATTTATTTCTGTATATTTTCAGATATTAAATTAATTCATGTCATCAATGTGGGAAAATGAAAACTTTTATATTTCGTAATTATTGTAAATTATTTTTAAAAGAGTCACAAAAATATGTTTTATGATTTTCAGCAAATAAATTAACTAAAGTACAATTTTTCTACAAATTTTTTGAGTTTTTTTCAGTCTACTAATACTCAGCAAAAAATTTATTAATTTTTAGCAAGGCTTTTTTATTTCTAATCCACTAAGTGGTAGCAAAACTTTTGCTGAATCTACTAAGTTTGTTGCTAAAAATCAGCTCGCTGATTTTCAGCAAAAGATTTTGCTGACATTAGCAATTTTTTTGCAAGAACCCTCCTGACTAAAATTTTGCTGACTCAGCAAAATTTTTTGCTGACTTTACAAACTTTTTTTTTTGAGTGTATGTTTGGAAAAATCCATGCTGCTCAAAACACCTATATGAGTCATTCCATGCCAGACCGTACGATTTTTGCTAAAAATTGACTTTGATGTCTCCGATGTCTTTCAAAATTTTAGTACGTATTCTTCATTAAAAAATATTTTACACGTGTTTCCAGAAAAAATTAAACGTTTTTTTTCAAAAAGTTATGTGCATTTGAAAAACGCAAAAATCGTGAAAAATGTTCCAACATGACAACTTTTAAACTAATGTTTTTCTAATACTAGTGAATGGATTTTAAAGTTTAGTACCTTATTTTAAAGGTATTTGAACCTTATTCTTCAAAACTATTTTCTTTTTTAAATATATTTTTTTTTATTCCTAAAATTTGGTGTTTTTACTTAATTTCTGTTTTCCAACATCTTCGAACAAGTCGAAAAATCTGAAAAAATATTTTCTTAAAGCTCAATTTTATCCTCTTAGGGCCATTATTACAACTTGTCTTTAAAATAATTGTTAGTAAAAGGTAACTTTAGCTAAAGTGAGGAAAAAAGTGAGCTATAATGTTTTTCGTTATTACAACTTCCCAATAAAATAAAATTAATATTTTTGATAATGTGGCAGCAACAAACTAAAAATCGATTATTGGTTTATGAATTGGTTTATAAAAATACGTAGTGGCAACGTACTTTTATTTATTTCTTTACAAGCAAACAATAATTTGTGAAATTCGGTTGTGAAATTCGGTATTTTCTTCTTTTTCTTTATAGAGCAGAAAATGTGGTAACTTTAAACACATAAAACTTACGTTTAAAGTTAAAGGCAACAATGTCTTCCCTTTAGCTTATGGGTCACTTTTAGCTTAAAGTATACTTATAATAACGAAAAACTAATAATCTGTCAGATAACATCCGAACTTTAGCTATTGGCAAGTTGTAATAATGGACCTTAGTCTTTAAAAAAATAAAAAAAAATGTATAAACAAAATTGATTTCTAGTATGCTTTAAGTGTCTGAAAATTCACTTAAAGATTTTTTTTTTCTTGTTAAAAAAAAAAAAATAACTAGGTAGGTGATATGTGATATTTACAGAACTTTTAGTGTAGCAGCCTGATAAAAAGTTGGATTAACTGTTAATCAAAAAGATTAAAAAATGGTTTAATCAGTTTGTTTAGTGCTTCATTAAGTAGTTAATCCTATTTTTAATAGATTACCTTTTCTATGTAATAGAGAGTTTAGACAGCTAAATTAATATACTTGATTAACTTTAATCTTCCTTGTTTACATATCGCTCATTTACTTCAACAACGTCATAACTCAAAAATTTTGATTTTGTAGAAAACGAGTTTAAAGTTTTCAATTTACTCCCACCTTGAAGAAAAATATAACGACATAATTTTTCTGAAGAGGTGAGTATACAAGATATCAATACGAAGTTTTTACACAGTATGATACGTGACATAACGAATAATTCTGCGTCATTAACTCAAAAATCATGTTGGCGTTTCTATCGGAACGTTGGAGCCGGTCAATACACCGCTTTGGTGAGAGTAAAGTACTTGCTCTAGATATTTCTAAGGCGTTCGATCGTGTGTGGCACGGGGCACTCGTGACTAAGCTAGTTGCTTTTGGTGTCGGTAGTGTCTTCTCCTCGATTTATAACGAGTTTTCTCAGAGACCGCACTATACGTTTTGTTTTAGGTGGGGTCTCATCAAACGAGTTTCAGCTAAATTCAGGGGTACCGCAAGGTTCTGTTCTTTCTCCTACCCGTTTTCTTATTTTTATTAATGACCTTCTTGGTCAGACCTTCAATCCTATCTACTCTTTTGCAGATGACAACAACATTTGTCATTCATTTTCATTCGATCACAGGCCAAGCTCTTTGGAGATAGAGGGCATGCGGCAGAACATGAATGACACACGCAATCAAGACCATTCCACAATCTTCGAGTGGGGTTGCGCGAATAAGGTCGATTTTAATGCACGCAAGACCCAATGTTGTAGTTAACCCACAGACGGGCTGTAAAATTAACATTGTCACCTGTAACTATGGTTGGTATAGGTATTGAGGAATCGGATACTCTTGATGTTCTGGGCATGAGAATACAGTGTGATGTCCGTTGGAATAAGCACGTATTTTAAGTGTCGAAAGAGGCATTCAAGTGTCTCGGTTTTCTAAAACGGTGCATGACTTACTTCACTCCATCCGATCTCCTTACTATTTATACCAGCTATATCCGGCCAAAAATGGAATACAACTCTCATATATGGGCAGGGGCTCCACTGTCTATTCTGAAGCTTCTGGACCGTGTTCAGGGGAGGGCGGTGAAGCTTATCAATGACAGTAGTGTATCCAACTCTATTGATTCATTGGAGCATCGTCGGAATGCGGGTTGTGTGACACTTTTCTATCGATATTACCATGGCAGATGCTCATCTGAGATAAGTGAACTTATTCCACGAGCCCGAGTTTTTATTCGTAATACTCTCCTATCTAATAGAGCACATCCGTTTGTAGTTGATTGTCCTGTGTTTCGCCCAACGCATTACAGAGAAAATTCGTTTTTTTGTCGAACGATTCGTATGTGGAACAAACTTCCCGCAGAAGTCTTCCCTGTTACTTACAATTTAGAAAAATTTAAATCAAATATCCACAAACACTACTCCCTCTTTCCTCCCTCCCATACCCTGTTTTCCTGATCAATACAATGCACTGCATGAGTAGGGGGCATCCCCTGAGTATTGGTTAAAATTAAAAAAAAAAAAAAAAAAAAAAAATGATACGTGATACGTGATAAAACGAATAATTCTGCGTCATTAACTCAAAAATCATGTTTTTTGAGTTGTGACGTTCTTGAAGTAAATAAGCGATATGTAGTTTTTATAGTTAAAAGTTTAACTTGACAGGCAAAAGATTAACTTTGTCAGTTTAAAATGCCGGCAGTGATCCGACAGAAGAGGAACTAGAAAAATGTCGGCGTTAAAAAACATTTAGCCGACAGCGTTAACCTTTTTTTTCGGCGGAGTTTTAACTTTAATTTGTACCTGACTTTGTGTGTATGTTTTTTAGCGTTGCCAACCGAAATTATGTTAAAACAAAGAGTTGCGGACAATTAGTAGTATGCAGAGTTGTTTAGAAATAGTAAGCAGAGGAAAAGTTAGACTAACTGTTAATCAAAAAGATAAAAAATTCTTTAATCGACTTGTTTAGTGCTGGATTAAGTAGTTAATCCTTTTCTGTGTAAGTTCTCTATAAAGCCCCTATAACACTACACAGAAATAAATTACAAAATTCTGTTTTTAATAGTAAACAAGTGTCCTAGAGTATATTTGTAAATACAAAAAAAGTTTTTTCAAATGGTACCAACAATGATGACTTGTAAATCTAAACATACTTTTGTTGATTTTTTTTTGTAATTTTTAATTTTTGTTCTTAAAGAATTTTTATATGAAATTATATTATTTATATGACAATTTACAAGCATTTAAAAAAAAAAAGTTGGAAATAAATTTGAATTTAAAAATGAGGGTGTTTGAATTTACAAATTCCATTGTTGGTGCCTACTGTTTTTTTCTGTGTAGATAAAATGTTTATAAAGAAATAATTATTTAAAACTAATTTAAAGAAAAGTAAAAGTTTGAAGTTATATATAAAAAATATTTCGAAATACTTATGCACAAAATTTACTCCCACAGACTATTACAAATATTTATCTATTTCATAAACCAGTGTTTTTTTATAAAGGGTCCGCCAAATAACTTTTTTTTTTAACTCCTGAACCAATTGGACTTTGTATGGCATCATACCAAGGTCTTTATGCAAAATTCGTCTCAATGATGTCTCCGAAATGTTCAATTGTTGAGAACGACGGTGAATTGATGTTGATGGCGCTTCACGCACACTTTCTGCCACAGTAGCAATATTCTCGGGTGTACGCACTGTTTTTGGTTTTTCATGCTTTGGTTTATCGATGAGGATGCCAGTTTCTTTCACTTTTTTTCACAAGATAACGAACATACGGACCATATTCGTTCAGCGGAAGGATAAAACTAATTATCTGTCAAATCAGACATGAGCTAAGTGTTACCATTCACGAAATAAGTACTAGTTGAAAAAAAAAAGTTAGATGGCGGACCCTTTACATATATTCCAACATAGTATGCTGCAAAACCCCGTCAAAAACTAACAATGAAATCAATGAAGTAAATTTCCATAAATTATTTCCAACTGACTTAACAATAACAATAAACTAACAACTGCTAATATTCAATTTTCTAAAAACAATATAAAAAAAATGAAATGAAAATAATGAAAGAAAAATACTATAGTTTGTGATACATTTTAACTATTAAATTGATTGCAATTACAAATGAATGTGCATTTGCAAAACAATAACAATTTTTATGCAAATTTATTGAAAACCATTTAAATACTATATGGAGTTTAAACATTACTAAAAATAAGAGTAAATTGAAAAATAAACTGATAAAGTGAAAGCAGTATTTGTTATAATAAAAAAAAAACTATTGAAACATATTTGTAATGTGCATCTCTGGCAAATGCCAAAGTTTAGCTTTGTAAAATAAAAACTTCAGTAACCATGTGTTACAAAAAAAAAAAAATACCAATCTCTTGTCTATATAAGTAAATGTTTACAGCAATATAAAACAACATTTTCAAACACAAAAAAAAAAACAAAACTGCAATTTCTTGTAGCTTTTTGTTATTTGGTGAACACTGGTGCATGGCACCATTTGCTGATTATGGCTGTTTTATATGCTACGATGATGAAGTTTAACAAAAGCCAACAAAAAAAAACAAGCTTTAAAAAAACATTTACTTAAAAATAATAAACAAAGATTAATGAATGCATAATACAGAGGCGACAATATAAAAGGCACATTTTTTAGTTTTTTTTTTCAAAATTTCAACAAAAAACTACTTTTTTGACACACAATTTAAGTTAAATTAAATTGCGACATTTTTACACTATTACACATTAAAGAAGTAAACTGAAATCACTTTGCTATTAAAATGATCACCACTGTTAGGTACGAGTATATATTTGAACACAAAACTTGTTAAATCAGCAAAATCAAGTTTCTCTCTTAAGTCTTTCGTTTTGTTCATTTTTAAAGATGAACATTATTATACTTGATGGTTTGATTGTTTGTATGTGTGACTCAAACATTAACACCATATATGTTTGTACATAAAAATATGTTGAATATTTTTTTATATTTCTAAAAATGATTTTCGTTTTTTAAAAGTTGTTTTTGTCAAATTATGTAATACACAATATTTTTTGTCTAACAATTTGTTAAGTTATATGAATTTTTAATGAAGATGTTTTAAATATAATTATTTTTTTTTTTTTTTTTATATTTTCGTTATAATTTATATGTCTTTCATTTTGTTTTGCTTCGAGTTTTTGTATCTTTACTATTACTTAATATTATTTTGGTGTGTTTTTTTTTCAATTCTCGAATATACTCTATTGACGTCAACCCTGGGTATTTTTTTAAAAGCTGGTATAAGCAAAACAAAAATTTAATTAATAGATTTACGTGCTAATGGCAAAAAAAAAATAAAACAATATAATTACTACTTTCGTTCTAATGGAAGATTTTTATATTAATTACAAAAAACACAATTTTTTTTTGTTTAATTATTTAAATAAATCTTGAAAAAATCTATTAATTACGATATTTGACTTTCAAAATAATTTAAATTTTAGAGATCTTAAAACCAAATAGATATAAAACAAACTTAATATAATTGGTTTGGAAGTATACACTCAGAAAATTCTTCCCTTAACTACATGGCAATCATTCGTGCAGTCAATGGTAATAATGATTTTTAACTGTAATTGTACTCAGGCAAAAAAGTTTCATCATATTGTTAATCATATTTTTAAAGTTTTCATGGATCTGATGAAGAGTTTCATAAAAATTTATGACAAATGTTTCATAAATCTTCATCATTTCATAAAAAAGTTTCATAAACCGTGTGAATATATATTTTGTTATTATATCAGTTGAAATTTAAAATTTCTATCTAAATTTTAAATGGGATTTTGTGAATATGAATTTAAATTTTCTAAATATCTGTGAAAATAGAAATTCTCAACTTCAATTAATATTTTTAAATTCCAAAGGAAAATTCCTAATTTAAATTTATTTTGTCTGTATTTCAATTTGTTCTGAATTATAGTTGCAAAAATATTGAGTTGTAAAAAAATATATTAGAAAAGAATTTTCGTCTGTGACTGTAACCTTTATTGTACGGTACTAAAGACAATTTTTTCATTTCATAAAAGTGTATGACTCTGCTTCATCAACTGTGCATCTATTTGTATTTTTATGGAACAGCTTCCTCATATTTATTAAGTATTACAATAGACGAAAATTAATCAAAATTTTCATCATATTTATTAAGTTTTTCTTAAATATGAAAAAGCTTTTTCTCTGAATGTATAACCAAACCGAGTAGTTTTTAGAAAATACTCAAATTCCATACAAATTTAAAATCAAAAACTACTAGTTTTTGATTTCAGTATAAACAGTTAGTTTTTGATTCTTGTATAGTATTGTAGTGTTTTTCTTTGCTGATTAAGCCTCTTTCTGAGCGCTCTTTTATGACTCATAAAAGACTCTTAAATATCAGCATTATTGAACACTTGTCAATTTCTTGAGTCATTTATTATTAATTTTTAAGTCATATGTGAGTGTTGAAAAAATTTTCAAACATTTTCAATTAGGCTCATAAATAGGAGTACATTATGATTCATTTATGATTTAGAAATTTTAGCGCTCGATAAATTATCATATTTTAGAGTCTTTTTTGAGTCATAATTTCTGCGCTCTCAGAAATGTGTTGGCTGGGAAGCAATAAGTCCATTTTCTGAATATTTAAGATATTTAATAAATTTAGTATATTTCTTTATATTAAAGTTTTGATGTAATCATAGTCTGAAAGGAATTTTTGTTTCCATAGACTGAATAAATACAATTTCTTTGTTTTGGGATATAATCGCCTTTTTAATGGCGTTATTATTTTTTTTAATTACCAACTTCTTCCACATGCGCGCGGTGACCAAAAACGCTGATTTAGGGTCCTTTTTGCTAAAGAACAAAAAAAAAAACTGTACACTCAAAAAAATAAGTTAAAAGAAAAGTTAATAAAACGTCTTGTAAATCATATTTTCAACAAATTTTTTGCTAAAATTATGTTTTCAACTAAAATTTTAGTTATAAAGGTTGTTTTTTTTTATGGAAGAATATAACTTTGAATGGAATAAAACAAAGAATTGACATAAAATTTATTTTATTCGAAAGATAATCTTCTGGCATTATAATTTAAATATGACTTCTATCATGTGACCTCCACGGCTGGCTCGGACGTTGTCTAATCTGGAGGTCCAATTTTCGATTACTTTTTCCAACATTTTTGTTGGAAAAAGTGTTTGACCAAGTGGTCAATCGTTTCGGGCTTATCGCCGTAGACTAGCGAATTCACATATCCCCACAGAAAATAGTCCAGCAGCGTTAAATCAAACTTAACTATTTTGAACTAATGTTTGCAATTGTACTGATAAGCACATTGATAGTGTGGACGACAACTCGACGATACTAAAAATGATACTAAAAAGTACAACTCTAGTAAGACATATACAACAATCAACCAAGGTAGAATTTTGTGTTGTCACCGGCTTATGAAAGTAATTGTTTATTAATTAAATTAAATACAAAATAAAGTATTTAAATTCAATAAAGATTAAATATGTATTTGTAAACTAAATGTTTATAATGTTTATTAATGCAGTGTGTTTAAATTTGGCAATTTGAAATTGCAAACAAATATACGTTCAGGTAGACAGATTGAAGAGAAAGACAGGGACACACACCGTTTGTATTTTTTATGTTTATTTTTAAAAGAATCACAAACTGTTTTTTTTTAGTATTTTCAGCAAATAAATTGACTAAAGTGTAATTTTTCTACAAATTTTTTTAATTTTTTTTAAGCCTACTAATATTGAGCAAAAATTTGATTAACTTTTAGCAAGAATTTTTTATTTTTTAATCAATCAAACTTAACTATTTTGAACTAATGTTTGCAATTGTACTGATAAGCACATTGATAGTGTGGACGACAACTCGACGATACTAAAAATGATACTAAAAAGTACAACTCTAGTAAGACATATACAACAATCAACCAAGGTAGAATTTTGTGTTGTCACCGGCTTATGAAAGTAATTGTTTATTAATTAAATTAAATACAAAATAAAGTATTTAAATTCAATAAAGATTAAATATGTATTTGTAAACTAAATGTTTATAATGTTTATTAATGCAGTGTGTTTAAATTTGGCAATTTGAAATTGCAAACAAATATACGTTCAGGTAGACAGATTGAAGAGAAAGACAGGGACACACACCGTTTGTATTTTTTATGTTTATTTTTAAAAGAATCACAAACTGTTTTTTTTTAGTATTTTCAGCAAATAAATTGACTAAAGTGTAATTTTTCTACAAATTTTTTTAATTTTTTTTAAGCCTACTAATATTGAGCAAAAATTTGATTAACTTTTAGCAAGAATTTTTTATTTTTTAATCAACTAAGTGTTAGAAAAACTTTTGCTGAATCTACTAATTTTGTTGCTCAAAATCAGCTCGCTGATTTTCAGTAAAAGATTTTGCTGACTTAGCTAAATTTTTTGCTTACTTTGTTAACTTTTTTTTTGAGTGTATCGGCCGAATAGTAAAAACATGCCGAATATTCATGACATCTCTAATATATATTAAAGAGCTACAAGTAAAGAAATGCAACATTATATTAATATTCAAGTAAATAAATTTATTTTCTATTCCATATGTTTCTTTAATATTTCATTAAATTAAATTTACAGCGTTTTCATTTTATTTGTCTATGTTCTTTAAAATTTTATTTTACACTAAATATAAAATAGAAAAATGTATAAACAAGGTGCTTGTTAACACGCAATATTGTTTTTTTCTTCACATGCACACACACTTTGTCAAAAAGTCGAAACAACTGCATAAAATAACTGTTTCCGAAATTCAGTAATTTTGGTAGGTTGTTTTAAAAATCAACCCTCAAAAACATTAAAAATTATTTTTCTAAGTGAAACAACTTCAATTGCAGTTAAAATAACTACAAACACATTACTACACAAATAACTGTTATGTAGTAACTGTAGAACTTTCCTGAGTGTAAATACTTTATTTTTTGTTTTTCAACAATTAGCCCTTTTTAAAAATAACTAACTCATTTTATGGTCTATTGAATAGTAAGTTCATTTACATTTATTTCAATAATTTGATTGCCAATTTTTTAGATCTATCACATTAATTGCTGCTTTTAGTAACATTTTTTCCCTTTTTTTTGCGAAAAACTAATAAAGCTTACGATGATTTTCTATATAATTTCATGTCATTTACTAAAATCACAATACAATATACCAATTTTTTCCGGTGATTATATATACATCTGTTGAACATTTTTTACCTTTGAATTATGTATAAGTATTTGTGTAAATGGCAATAAAAATTTCGCGTGTGCAATGACCGATTGTTTGCATTGAAAATTTGAAAAAAATAACTACACTGGTAGAATTATCCTCATTGAGTTGGATTCATTGGTGTAATTAATAGTTTTCATTAAATTAATGAATAAAATATTATTAATTTATGCAATAATTGTACACCAAACATTTAGTTCCATTAGATTTCTACAGGAGGCGCTTCAACTATTGGAAGAAATTATTTTAATACAAAAAAAAAAACAGTTTTTCAATTATAACCCTGCGGGAAATGAAGGGTCGATTGATCCAAATTGGTAATTCTGTGATGTATGATTGGGGAGCACGTCAAGCAACTGGTGAAACCAAAATTGTGGTGCACCAAAAAGTGTTAATTTGGGTGAAATGTCCATTCACGGGACTATAGTTATGGTGATAAAACATTCACTAGTTGGTACCAGATACATCACGTAACTGGAGAAAAAGTAACATAACATCAAAGTGTACTGAAGCAGCTAGGGTCGTTGCAGTTGAAGTTGCTACTGGTCATTGAACTGGTTCAAAGCCGCTAGCAGTGGATGAAAACATGGCAATTAGTACCAAAGTATGCAGTTCCTTGACTGCTACAAAGTGGACACAACACTGAAGGAATCTTTTATGTACCGACTTTGTGACAGTATAAATGAAGACGTAACACTTCACTGGTTTAAAATAACTGAATACGGAACTGTTTAGACAGTGACCAAGTTTGTCAGATATGGCGATTTCTCGCCAAACGTCGCGATCTTAAAACTCGTTTGGCAAGTTAATTTTTGAAATGCCGACATCGAGTGATGGCGATTTTACACATAAAATATCGCTACCAAAAAAACTATCACCAGAATATGGTTTTTTGCACAACTTATTCAAAAACTTGAAACGCTTTACAAAAATATAAATTAAAATTTCAATATTTCTGCATATTGGTTTCGAAATATCTTGTTTAGATATTGTACATGATTTTTGGTAACGGTTTTTTTTTGTGTAAATAATTGCCCCTTTTTAAGAATTTCTTTGGGAACAAAATTGAAACTGCGTATATATTTCGTTACTCTCCTTTATAGGAGTAAGTTATATATTAAAGTTGTCCTGAATTGTTGCAGCTCCTTCTTTTTATAAAGATATTATTGTGAACTAGAATTATAATGCAGCATACAAAATTAAAATGTTCATGAAGTGCTTATTAGAAGTGCAGGAATATAAAAATTAATAAAATAATAAACTAATTTTAAAATTGATTTTTGTTGTGCCTTTTTGAAGGTTTTTTGAATAGGTGGTATGACACGCTGTTTTGAATAAGTACAGTGACTCGTTCCGGACGGGCTATTTAGCAACCCGTACATAATATAACACACGCTGTAAAGGGTCCGCCAAATAACTTTTTTTTTTGAACTCCTAACCCAATTGGACTTTGAATGGCAAAATTCGTCTCAATGATGTCTCCGAAATGTTCAATTGTTGAGAACGACGGTGAATTGATGTTGATGGCGCTTCACGCACACTTTCTGCCACAGCAGCAATATTCTCGGGTGTACGCACTGTTTTTGGCTTTTCACGCTTTGGTTTATCGATGAGGATGCACATGTACCCCTTACACCAGTGCAGTGGTAATTTACAAAACTATTCCACTCAAACCACCTCTATAACAGAACACATTGCGCTTAATATGTGAGCAGTTTTCTTTCAACAATTTTTCTCCAGTTCTACGATACGTATACATACACCAGTCACGTGATATTTTTTTTCCCACTGGTTCTGTTGCACATCACATAAATCCTAAAAGGGTCATACTTTGATACTACCTACTTCTAACTTGTCCCGTAGCATATTCATTTTAGTCGGTACGGTGATAGGTTACCTTCGCTACGTCACACAGGGCTCCACAGGTAGCAATTGTCACCTCATATGACAAGCCCATGTTAAAAGTACCTGGCACTTTCATGTAACAGAACCGAAACTTGGACTGGTTCATACACACAAAGTTCTAGTCACGTGATCATACCAGTGACTTTTCCATTTCCCGCAGGGAAATCATTTAATGAAAAATATTTCAGTAATTCAATGAAACTTTCTTTGAGGACATTTTAATGAAAATAATTATTGTATTAATGATGGATTTCATTAATACAACGCATGAAATTCCATCAGTGTACAAACAAAATGTGGAAGATTTGTGTTTTTAGATTTTTGTTTTGCTATTATTTAGTAATTTATGGAAGTATACGTACGTTTGTTTTCCACTTTAAATGCATTGTATTCACTATTTTGTGGAAACCATGGTTATTTTGCATGTTTAAAGCTATTGTTTCGTATCTGAATTATCTCTCTCGTATAAGTAATTTGCAAAATAAATAAAAAATATACAAAAAAAAAAAAAAAATTAAGATGAACCTTGATGATTATAAAGTTTTGAATAAAAAACAAGCTCTTTATAATATTTTTTTAAACTAGTCTGTGCTAGGTACTAGTTTTAATTTTTTTTTAAACTAATCACTATTTAACTACAAATTTGATTGGGTAATAAAAATTATATTTGATTATACAATTTATATAATTATAAATTCATTTAAATTTGACCAAGACCTTTAAAATTAAAATCAACTAGTTTTTTTAAGTTATAATTAAGACTTACCTTATTGACTTGTTGTAAAGTTTCCAACATCAATTCTTTTTCCAATACTGAATCAAGTGCCTGCACTTGATCACATGATGCCTTGGCTTGTAGATATGAAGAAGCCAAAATAAATGCACCCAAAATAAATGATGATACAATTATAGTGAAGGCGGTAATTTTAGCAATTTTCACCGAATTCGATTGACGTTTATAGGCCTGTAAAGGAAATTAAAAGAAATTTTGTTAAGATTAAATCAAATAATTTTCAAATATGATGCTTTAGATGAGATGTGAAAAAAATGCATTAAGATAGATATACATTAAATTGCTTTAAATTCTGTGCATCTTATTAATTACATACAAGAAATACAATTGATTCGACAGACTACAAACTACAAAACATTAGAAAATTAAAGAGAAAAAAGCGACAAGTGTAGATTTTTTATGTTTATGACTTAACTCAGTTTTTACAAAACATAGTATCCCTTGTCCGATTTTGTTTAGTTTACATTGAATTTTACAAAAAAAATATGCATGGCATTATATATAATGCTATATAAAATTATAAGGAAAATATATTCAGTATGACGTCACATATAGTTTAATAAAACTTAGCACGTGACCTTATATAATCATATCGATCACTACATACATTTAGATTATTATTATATGGCTTATGTAGTTATATATGAAGTAAGATTTGGAGACATATAATTATATCAGGTACTATATAAAAAATTGTCTCAATAAAAATTATCACATTTATTTGTATATAATTATATAAGCCGTAATGTGACTCCACTCAAAGTCAGATATGACTTAATCATATTAAATATGACTAGATATAACTATTCTTACTCGGGTTCATATTGAACCTCTAAATGTGTATTTTTTAAGTTTTCGATTTAAAATTTGTATGGAATTTGACAATCGAAAACTTTAAAATACGTATTTTGTAGTTGAAATGAAAATTTTTAAAAACTCGACATAATACTCGTATTCTATATTTAAATAACTAACAAAAATTAACTGTTTCCTGCAAAATTACTGTTTTTGTAGTGGTTTATTAATCCATATATACAAAATTAATTTTCTGTTTGTATGTTTGTACGCTGTACACAGTTTTATTTTTTAACAGATTCGTCTGAAATTTTGTACACTCGATTCCATTACCCTAAGAAAGGTCGCCATAGTCTTTTTTTTACCGATGACGACCACTTTTACGCCGACTTTAATTTCAAAATATTTAATAATGAAATTTTTATTTTCCAACGGATTTCTCTCAAACTTATTCTCTATACCTCAGTCGAGGTCACCATATACTTTTTATTAGCCACGCCTACTTTTACGCCCACTTTTCTAAAAATTTCATTATTTTACTTTAGATAAAATATTTTTTTTCTCACTGGTACTTGCTCAAGACTGGAACACGTAATCCTCAAACACCAGGCAAGATCGCCTCATACTTTTAACCGACCACGCCTACTTTGACGCCCAATTTTTTATATTTCATG
Organism: Delia radicum; assembly: GCA_021234595.1. NCBI lineage: Eukaryota > Metazoa > Arthropoda > Insecta > Diptera > Anthomyiidae > Delia > Delia radicum. The sequence goes on along the minus strand of CM037853.1, from coordinate 39,794,384 downwards.
TTTTACATTGAATGGTCTCCACATTTTCTTTGTTTGTAACGGATGTCGCAGATGTCGCCATATATTTTATCGACCACGCCCATTTTTATGTCTACTTTGCTAGAACTTAAAAATTAAATTAAAAATTTGTATGCCTTAATAATTTGCGCAATATTATAAAAATGGGACACACTGCAATGTGTGAGGTGGTGGCGATCGGGTGGCGTCGGCAGCGGGAGCGTCTGTCGCGGGGCGTCGAATTTTTTTTTTAAACGTTTTATATTTTTGTTTTTTTTTATTGGCCACTCCTACTTTTACGCCCACTTTTCTACAAATTTCATTATTTTACTTTAGATAACATATTTTTTTCTCACTGGAACTTGCTCAAGACTGGAACACGTGATCCTCCAACACCATGCAAGATCGCCTCATACTTTTAACCGACCACTTTTTTATATTTTATGTTTTACATTGGATGGTCTCCACATTTTCTTTGTTTGTAACGGATGTCGCAGATGTCGCCATATATTTTATCGACCACGCCCATTTTTATGTCCACTTTGCTAGAACTTAAAAATTAAATTAAAAATTTGTATGCCTTAATAATTTGCGCAATATTATAAAAACGTGACACACTGCAATGTGTGAGGTGGTGGCGATCGGGTGGCGTCGGCCGCGGTAGCGTCTGTCGCGGGGCGTCGAATTTTTTTTTAAACTTTTTATTCTAGTCCCATAATTTCTTCATCCAATAAATATTCATAATTTGACAGCTAATGAATAAAATTAAATTTGAGCAATGTTTTTGGCAAAGGAAAAATTTTAACTCAAAAAATTTATGATAATAATGTTACCATTTTCCAACTAAAATGCTGTTAATATTACTCAAATGCGGTTACTATTACTTAAATCGGTTCGCACAACTAAGTATTGCTTTTCACAACAAAAATTGAGTAATACAACTAAATTTTTGTTGTAATAACTAAAATATTCAAAAATTAATTTTGAATATGGTTGCACTAACCGAATTTATTTGATGGTACCACAAAACGACACTTTTCAATTCTGTTGGCACTTCATTTCTCTGTGTGTATGTATTATTAAAATTTATTATTTGTTCAGTCACTAATTAAACTTCATAAAACAAGTTTGATAATACCGAATTTCGAAACGGTTCGATTAGTTGAGCTGTTTTTCACTTTTTGCTCCTTAGAAATTTACAAGAATATCTTTCGACTTTTCTTAATTTTGATTTCACTTTATCCTAGTTGACGTCTTTGCCTATCATATAATAACATTTTCACTGAATTCTCTTCAGCAGATTTCATTTGGGCGTTAATCGGTTAAAAATGCATTATGTTGTTTAAAATAAAAATATTTTTTCAGATATTTTAAAATTTTGAAATAAAAAGTTGAAGCTACACTAAAAAAAGAAGTTAGTTGAAAATTTTGTTAAACGTATATTTAAAACATTTAACTAACTTTTAGCATTTTTTTTGCTGACATCGCGTTTTCAGCTCAAATTTTAGTTAAACGCTTTTACCAAAATACTAACGACGAAGATAGAAAATTAAGTAAATAATCTTTTAGTTCTATAAGTACCTGACTTTAAAAGCCTGATTTAGAGAAATCTCAAAAAACTAAAGTTTAACTAATTCACGTTACTACCAAAATTGTACTGATAATCACAATAATAGCACGGAGAATAAGAAAACAAGACTAATGAAGATGTCGCAGCTTGTATGGACGAAGTAGAGAAAAATGAAAAAAATACAAACAAACACAACCATTATAAGACTTACACAAAATGCAACCGCGTTTAATTTAATTTTTTACTTTTGTATACTACACATCAAACAAAGGCACGCATGTGCACATACAAATTGTGAATACTATTTATTAAAAAAAATATAAATAAGACAATAAATTAAATGAAATAATGAAAAAAAAAATTACGAATTGAATGATATTGTGTTAAAATATCTTTGAATTAAAATACGCTTTGGTGCTACTGTACAAAACAATATTTTGAAAAATTGAGGATGCAGGCAAAAAGTTGTTTTAAAAGAATTAAAATGTTTTTATGATGTTACCGATATATTGAATATTTCTCTTTTATATTTTAGAATTATCTTCATTTGCTTACTTCCAGATTTTTTATTTAATTGCATCATGTTAACCATTTGAAAGTCCTGACATTATTATATATATATATTTAAAACAACCATAAAAAAATTGATTTAAATTTCAGCCAAATAGATTAACTAAAGTAAAAATTTTATACTAAGTTTTTTAGTTGTTCAATCTACTAAACTCCACCAAAAAAATTTGTTGATTTCAACAAGTCGATTTTAATTTGCATTGAACTAACTTACAGCAAAACATTTTGCTAAATTTACTAATCAGTGAGTTGGTTTTAAGCAAAACACTTTTGCAGATATTAACAATTGAAGGACTTAGTGCAAAAACATGATAAGCCACACGTTTTCAAAAAATGATTTTATGTGTTCATTGCATTACCTAACGTGGTATCAATATCCACTTAAATGATTTAAGCTATATTAAGAATACTTTCAGATCTAGAGCAAATGTTACTTTTTACAATTCGACTATATTTCAATATTTTTTTACGCAAGAACATGATATGCCACATTAATTTCATAAAATGTTTTTTTACTGTCTTCTAGTCTCCCAGCGAGGACCATATAAAATAACCCAGGTAGAAATTGCCGATGGTACCAAAATCAAAGTACTGGCAGAGCGTTGGTTAACAGTAATACCAAAAAAAAAGCATTGGGAAAGCACTTATTTGAAACGCTTTGCCAACGTTTGCTGAAAGTGCCTTGCCAATACCTGTTTTGCAAAATTTACAACCGTTTATGAAAAACAACCACTGGCAAAACATCTGTAAACAGTGATTTGCCAACGTTAGCAAAAACGACTTTGCCAGTACTTCTTTGACAAAATTTACGACCGAATATACAAAAATACTACTGGGAAAACATCTTATAAATGTGCTCTGCCAACGCTTATAGAAAATGCTTTGCCAGCACTTCTTTTACAAAATTTACGACCTTATGTGTAAAAATACTACTGGCAAAGCATTGGCTTACAGCGTTTTACCAACACTTGCTAGAAGGGTTTTGCCAGTACATGTTTCACAAAATTTACGACCGTATATGAAAATATCTGTATCAAGTATTCGGTAATCAGACTATTAATTATTTACAACACTAGTTTTCATATAAACAGTTATAACAGTAAATGAAAAAAATATTTTAATTGGAAAATTTTAAGCGTCGGTATCAGTGCTGGTAAAAAATAAAATTTTAATACAATACAACAATTGAATTAATTTTAATTAAAATTTAAAATGGGCAAACGACAGAAAAGTATTGAAAAACCCGCCGATAATGCTGAAATAGGTGAGTAATTACATGTTTATTTAAAAAGAAAATATTAATTTTGATTTTTCTGCAGAAAAAATTCATGAAATAATGAATTCCATTCCAAGTTTTCAAGAACCCACTACTTCTGCTGAAGCTGAGAAGATGCGGAAGCTTTCAACAGCTCCAATAGTAAAACGTAGAAGTAAGTATAATGATCATACCAAATATTTGTAGCTTTTGTTATGTGTTATGTGTTTTAATTTCCGTGTGCCCGCTAAAGTACACTTTAGTTAAAAAGTGCACTAATGAGGCCAACAGAATTTTCTATGGTATTTTTACCATAATCAAAAAGCTTTAGTGCAACTCTATTGCTTTGTACAAAAATTAATTAATATCATGCAAAAAATTTTCTCAGTGTAGGCACAGAAACTAAATAAATCAGTGTAGGTTTAAAAATTAAATAAAAACTTCTTACTATTTCATTTCAGTTGCAGTAGATGACATACAAAAAATTCAAAGTGACATTGATCATTCGAACGTTGCAGGTTTTCAAAAGGACGGTGTCAAAGACCAAAATAATTGCATTTTAATCGAAGTCAGTGGTAAGTGAATATAATTGAATTTATAAAGTATAAAAGTTTTAAAAAGTTAACTTTTTCAGAGTTAGAAAATGTTAAACGTGATCTTAAGGATGAGATAAGATCACTTAGAAGAAGCATTCAATACGACATGAAGAAAATGAACAACAAAATCGATAAAGTTGAATTTTATATGTCAAATACTAAAAACGTGCGTCCTTTATCTGATATACAGAAAAACCTAGGTTTGCAGTCTCCAATAACAGATTTGGCAGCATTCCATAGCTTTGATAATAAAATCAAAACTGATGAGGAATTTGCTGAAATATTTGTAAGTATTGATTATTAAAACTTAGTATAGTAATTCAACTTTTCCAATTCAACTTTTCCAATTCAACTTTTCTAATTCAAATTTTATTCTTCAGCGTGAATTTTTAAATTTTAAATCGAGAGCCAAATCATTGCATGAGGCAATTGGTGGAGTGCTGTCTGCTGTAATGTCGCAAGACTTACAGATAAAGTTTAGCGCCTGCGGAAAGCCAAATAAAGGTTTGGCTAAACTAAATTTAAGCGGCACTTTTGTGTATGGTGAATTAAAAGGTAATATTTATTTAATACTTTTTTTTAATCAAATTATTTACACTATTTTTCTTGTTCTCAGATACTCTTTTAAAACAATTTGAGAAGGAATCTGAATCGACAATATTATCTAAACTGAGTCGTTGGCTGGCAAATGCCAAAGATAGACATGGAGGAAGACATTCCCGTTAATTTGATTTAATAGCATTAAGGTACTACAATTTTTATTTATATTTGGACAATATGATAATTCAGACCTCATATCTACAATAAAAGTATCTTAAGTTTTTTCATAAAAACGTATTTCAAATACAAATTTAACGAAAAATGTTATTTTCAGACCCAATATTATCAATTTAAACTATAAAAATACAAATTTCAGCTAATTTTTTCTTTATTTTGCAAAAAAAAAACTGTTCAATACCATTCATATTTTTAAATTTTAACAAAATTTTTCAAATATTAAAAGCAAAACCTTCAAATTTAATCAATTTGAATTAGAAATCATTTAATATTACTAAATAATGCCTAAAATATGAATTCAATTTTTTATTTTTTCTATTTTATTTCATTATTAAATTATTTAATTTTAATTTAACTATTTTATTACACAATGTAATTTATTATTAAATAAATCAAAATACAAAAATAAAAATATTGCGTTTCAATAATAAGTAACGCAATCTTTTTAATGATATAAAAAAAAATATTTTTTTTCCCCTATTGTTGTAGAACTTTTCAAATTGTTTCGCCAACGCTTTGCCAACCTTCCGAAATACAAACGGCCAACTGAAGATTGACGTTATCATTTCAGTGTTGGCAGAGCACTTAATTTAACAATGTTGCCAACGCTTTGCCAACGTTTCAAACAACGAACGGCCAACTGAAGATTGACGTTATCATTTCAAGGTTGGCCCAACACCTAAACTTTGGAAAAGCGGGCGTCCTGCCAACGCTTGTACGACCTTATACAGTACTTTGCCAACGCTTTGCCGTTTGTATTTTTCTACCTGGGAAGCCACATCTTTGCACTTTATATTTATTTATATTTATAACGAAAATCTGTCAAATCAGCTATCTATTCTTAAAAATAAAAATATTCTAAATAAAATTTCTGCAACAACTTGATAAGCCATATTAATTTAACAAAATGGGTTTTACTGTCTATTAGTCTCCCAGCGATGGACATGAAATAGAAGACACATCTTTGCACTTAAAGCAAGTATATATATCATGAAAATCCTTCAAAAAGCTACCTAGTCTTTAAAATTAAATAATTCCAAATAAAATTTGTGCAAACACTTGATAAGCCACATTGACGTAATAAAATGGTTTGTAATTTCTTCTAGACTTCCACCGACGGATATGTAATAGAAGACACATACTGTCACTTGTTACAAGCATTTATAGCTCGAACATCTTGCTTAACAGCTGCCTAGAAGTCATTGAAAACCATTTCTTTAAAATCAATGTGGCTTATCATGTTTTTGCAGAAATTTTATTTAAGATTTTCTTATTTTTAAGAAAAGTCGCTGTTTTTCTGGACTTTTATATTCTACTTGTAATGAGTGCCAAGAGGTGTCTTCTATTACATGTCCATCGCTTTAAGACTATAAGGCAGTGAAACCAATTTTTTTCAAATCCAAGTGGCTTATCAAGTTATTGCAGAAATTCTCTTTAAGATTTTTTTATTTATCTTGGCATTTATTACAAGTTTCTACAGCACTAAATGCCTGAAATACAGATATTATTTCTTCAAAATTAAAAAATTCTAAATAAAATTTCTGCAAAAACTAGATAAGCCACATTGATTTAATAAAATAGTTTTTACTGTCTTATGGTCTTCCGAAGAATGTCATGTAGTAGAAGACACATTTTGGCACTCATTACAAGTATCAAGTATCAAGAAAGACCATCTAATTTGCTACTATTTTTCAGACTATGAACTTCTTTACTTATCTTTGTGCAACAACTTGACAAGCCACACTTTTTTTTGTAAAAAAGCTGTTTCCGATGGATTTCTATAATCCATGAACGGGTATGTGATGGGAGCCTTCCTTAAGCACCTATTATGTATGCTTAGAGTCTGGTTTAGTTAAAGCCTTATTTTCTATATTGTTTTTAAACTTTGAAGGCGATTATTTCATTATTTTAATTTTGTGGCTTATCAAGTTTTTGCACTAAGCCCTTCAATTTTTCTGCAAAAATTTTGTTAACTCAACTAACCTTTTTGCTTACTTACGGACTTTTTTGAGTGTAAACATTTGTTTTGATTTGTCTGATGCTTTTCAATTTTTTTTTTGAAATTTTTATACTAAATAATTATTAATGGAAGTATTACTTATCTTAATATTTATTAGCTTATTATATTACTATAAAAATTACATAATATTTGTTTAAATTTAAGAAGTTGAAAATATTAAAATAAACATCAGTTATTAAGCAAACATTTTAAACATTTATGATGAAATTCTATAAGTGGCTTTAAAAATACTTTTGTTTTGGTGTCATACTAAATTCTGGTAACTTTAAAAGATTTTTTGTTTAAATAATTTACTGCGCAATTTATTGGTAACTTGTTTGTTTTCACATTTGTATGTGTCTATAGCTTTTAGAAAAATATCAGTAATGACTTCGCTAAACCGGCAATCAAGTGTAACTTGAAAAAAAACAGACATTATAACAAACAAAAAAAAATTATTTGCAAATTCAATTAAGACTTAAGAAATGTGAAAAAAAAAATAAATCAACCATACAGACGCCATTATAACCAAAGACTTTTTATAAAAAAAAACTCGAATTACAATTAATTTTATTTTATAAATATCAATTTCAAATTCACAAAAAAAAACTGGACATGTTTTTGTTTAAAATTTCTGATCTTGAAATTGTAATAACACAATAACTACATTTTTAGTTGATTTTCAACTTGATTCATTTAACAAATGCATTTTATAACACTTTCGTAAATAAAAGTTATTTTTTCTCAACTCTTTACGATTTTGTTTAATGAGTTTTTATTTATTTAAATCAGTGCATTTTTGTACACTCAATAAAATTTGTCAGTTACTAACGGACAATTGTTTGTGTAGTAATCAATAATTGTTGTTTTTAACTGTAATTATAGTTTTTTTTCTGTGAAAACAACTATTATGATGGTTATTTAAAAAAACTGTTATAGGAACACAACATTTTTTTCGTTGTTTTAAACAATTTATATAAAAACATATCTCAGTTATTTTTACGATATTGTCAGTTATTTTTACTGCATTACACAGCCAGAAAAATACGAGTGGCAAAGCATTGGCCCAGTGCTTTCAACGGTGGTATGAGCGTTGGCAGAACGTTGGATTTCTGAAGATTTAAGTGCTCTAAGCCAGTGCTGTGCCAGTGCTTTTTTATTTTTACGGTTGTATATTTTGTAAATCAAGTACTGGCAAAGCACTTTTTACGAATGTTGGCAGAGCATTCATAGCCAAGCCTGTGCCAGTGCTTTTATTATTTTTACTGTTGTAAATTTTGTTAATTAAGCACTGGCAAATCACTTTTGACTAACTTTGGCAGAGCGTTGTAAATCAGTGCTTTGCCAGTACTTTATTTGTTGGACCATTGGCAAACAGTGTTCTGCCAGTGCTTGATTTTTCAGACCATTGGCAATTTCTGGCTGGGTAGTTTCATAAGTTTTAATAAATCAAAATAACTAAATTTTTAGTTATTTTAATAAATGTATGATTTGGTTTTAAGTGTCATTATTGATAGAATTTATTGTCATACTTTTTCGAGTGAGCACATTGGGCTTAAAGTGAAAATAAACAAAAATGTATTACTTGAATTTTAAACAAATAATCACATTTTCTCTGTATGAATCAGTGTTATTTATTTTGCACAAGATTGACAAAAAAATGTGTGATGGAAGTAAAATACACAAAGTAAAAGTACTTTCGTGTTATTTTTGTAACACCAACAAATATATCAGATTATTGTGGGTTATAAATTTTATTTTGCAAAAGGGAATATATTTGCTTTAGCAATAATATAGCAAATAACTTTCTTATTTATTGGTGAAAGTCAAAGATTTATTACTACATTAATTTTAATTGGATTTTACTAATCATTGACAATTTGGTTTTAGAACATTATTAAAAAGCTATTCCTAGAATTTACATAAAAATTGGGGTAAAGTGGATAACTGGTCTGGCTCCAAAAAGAAAGCGTGAAAACTTTAAATTCTTTTGAGAGATATATTTCATAGGGTGGTTTAATTTTTTGTGTTTACAGTATGGAACCATTGGACATTATTCAACCAAATTTTGCAGAAATATAGAACAGTGTTTCAATAAAAAAAATAATATTTTGTTTGCTTCAAAGTGCCCTCTAGTGTAAATATTTGCAACAAAAGTGCAAACTTTGACAGAAGACAGTTGAAGATATTTTAACAATTTTAATTTTGTAATTTTGTTTTAATTTTTTGGAGTTAACCTACTTTTAAAATTTTTTTAAATAATGGAGATTTGTTGGTTTTTTTGAAAATTTTTATAAATTGCCATAAATTGACCTTATGAAAAAAGAACGACATCTTCCAGTGAGGCTAAAAGCGAAGATACTTTTTTTTTTGGAAACAATTGTGGTTAAATTAAACTGGTAAATTTGTAAATTTGAGAATCACGAATTACTTAATATTAGGTTGGAAAACTAGTTTAAGTACAGATGAAGTTTGTTCTTGTGGTAAAATAAGATTAGTTATCTTATTTAACTTTAGCTAAATAACTGATTTTAACGATAACAACAGAAAACATAGTAATATAACTGTAAAAATATTACTTGAGCCAGAGTACACACTAAACATTTTTTATATAAATAGAACATTTTTGGTCTTCAAAATTTAGTAACGTCATGATGCTTGTTAGGAAAAAATGATGATTAATAGTTTTTTTGTTAAAGTTCTGCCTATTATGGAGGCTCTAGCTTTTCTAAAACTTCGGGTTCTGATGAGATCTTTAGCCAGATTGAAATACTAATATCAACCTAGCTAATATGTTTGATTTGCTTTATTTTTGTAAATATACAGAGGTTGAAAGCTCGTTATAAATTGAAAATAGTTCAACTTAATTGGAACCGTTTAACATATTAATGACTAAAATACAGAAATAAAGCTGCGCATTTTATTTTCAACGTATCAATCAAAAATATAAAAGTCAAGTCTTTTTTTTATATTTTTTTAATAATTTTTGAAAATATCCCATCAAGAAAGACCAAAATTGAGTTTTTTAAATAAATTTTTGGCAACTCTGGATAGCAATTTCTAAATTTTTTTTATTTATGAGTGAGTTAGAAAGCTTGACATCAAAAAAATTAATAATGTTCTAGGTCGATCAATTCTATATATTTCGAGCGTACTTTATTTTTTGATCTATGATACAGTTTTTCCGCAAAATGACTTTAAGTTTTAACGCATATTCGTGCTGCGTTTTATATACAAACATTTGCAAATGCAATAAATCTCATTTCTTTCTTTTGAAATCTAAGGACAAGACCAGTATTAATATTTATGGTATATATTTGAGTCCCAATGCTTAAAATCAAACTCGCTGTTAAGCGTTTTTCGAATTTTTTCGGTTTTCGCGAATTTTATAGCTAAATAATTAATCGAGCTAGTTAAATGTTCACACAGTCAAAAGAGTCATTTTAGAGAAGTTGTATTAGTAAGAAAAAAGTTGTTTTATCAAAGCGTCTTCTCTGCAAAATTTTACATGGCACCATAGCTTGTAGAGAATAAAAATTTAAGGAACACGTGTTATTTTTAGCTGCCCATCTCATGTTTAGGGTTTACTAAGTGGAGTCAAAATTGTCCCACTTAGTAACCCCTTTATTAAGGAATTGTAGTTGTATTAAGCTAATATGCCGAAGAGCCTTTTTCTCCTGTTTTTCAATGTGAGTACTTTAACCAAAAATCTTTAAGACTTAAGATGAACCAAGGTACTCAACAACTGTTACATTTTATATGCCAACTGCATACAGAGAAATAAAGTGCCAACCGAATTGAAAAGTGTACTTAAGTAGCAACAACTTTTAAATTTACATTAGATTTTTGAATATTTGTGGTGTTGCAAATAAAATTTAGTTTAATTACCCGAACTTTGCTGTGAAAGCCAATGTTAAGTTGTGCCATCCGACTGAAATTCGTAATTAATAAATTTGAGTAGTAGTCACCGAATTTCAGTTGACAAATAGCTAAATTTTTCTCTGTGTGTGGTTTTAAGAGAAAGTATGGAAGGAAAAAATCTTAATGGGCGCTTCGCGTTTCTTATTCTTGGGATTGTACTGAGCAAAAAAGTCCACTAGACCATATGTCTACGGTGAAAATCGAGCTTCCACATTTTGACTTTACGGCAAAAAAGCCCTATTTTGAAATTAAAATTTAACCCCTTATACCACACCCACAAATATGATTGATGCTAGAGAATCTTCCAAAGAAGAGGTTGATACCATAATCTTGGATAAACTCCTCCTACTTCCTGAGATATGTCCATCCCACACATTGTTACTTTCACAAAATACGGATAAAACTCAAAATGTGGAAGCTCGATTTTCATCGTAGACGTATGGTCTAGTGGACTTTTTTGCTCAGTACAAACCCAAGAATCAGAAACGCGAAGCGCCCATTAAGATGTTCAAATCGCCCCACCCTAATATATAAACAAAATTTTGTGTTAGTAATACAAAACTTATGCACAGAATGCATTAAACAACACAAATTAACTTCAAAATTTAATTAAAATTGCATAAAATCATGAAAATCAATTATTTAAAAGTAACACCGTTAACACATTTTTTTCGAAACTCTCTTAAACCCAGTTCAGGTTTTTAGAAGAGAGCGTTGGATACGGGTTGCTTTAACCCTGTGTACAAATAAATCTAGTTTTCGTAAATTAACGACAAGTTTCATAGCAAAACAAATAAATTTTTAACTCATTTTTTAACCCTTTTTTAGGTCCCCTACATATCCAAAGTTCATAAAAATCTCCTAGTTCGGCTCGGGTTACCTCCCTTATGAGGATCTTTTAGTATGATATGTACATGCATTTCATAAGTATGTTTACAAATTTTCAGGTAAAAATGTTTATATTTGAAAACGTTTTCCTAACAAAAACCTCCGTTTCGGTATATATTTGTCTCAAAAGTAGTGTTTTTTACAAATAGAAAAATTTTTGCTGTTTTTTTTTTCAACAGAAAGGAGTCAGGTTTACTAAATTTTTAAAACGTTATATGCAAAAACTGCATTTTTAGTTGATTTATATGCAAATCTAATGTACACCCTTTCAACTGCACATGTAGTTATTTAAGTCCATTTGCAGTTGATTCTACCTACATAATTTTCTTAGTGTAGGATTGGTGGTTATAATCTTATTCATTTTTAAAAGTTATGATTTTGTCTTCCTATGTTATTTGATGGTGGTTCAAATTTGAATTAAAATATTGAATAATTTTTAATTAAATTTTTAATTGATATGATTAAAGTTTTAATTGAAGTTTTGAATATTTTTTAATTCATATTATTAAAAGTTTAATCGCTCCTAATTCAATTCATAATTGGGTTAACAAATATTTTAACTGAAACTCGATTTTAGTTTTTTTCAATTTATATACACAAAGAAAAATTTTGCTATTTGCCAACTGAAATTAGCACAGTTCGGCTAATTAAACTGAAGTTTAGTTGCAACACCCAAAGTATTCAGAAATCTAATGTAAATATCGATATATTAACTGAATTTATAAGGTGTTACCAATAATATACCCCTTTCAATTCGGTTGCCATATTATTTCTCTGTGTGTATATAGAAAAAAACTGACATATGCAAAAAGCATAAATTTCATGTTTCAATACAAAATTTACGAATTCAATAAAAAGTTGTTAAATATCCTGTAAAGGCAATTTTTGCAACTTTAATAAAATTTTAATTTTTAAACGAAAATATTTTTTTAATAATTTGCCTATAAAATATTGAGTTGTATTTTAATTTAATTTTCAAAAAAACTAACCGAGCCCTTCGGGCCATATATATTCAAAGCCAAACTGTTTGAATAATACGACGCTTATCGATTTTTATTTTATTTTCAACAGAAAGTTTTATCACAGGAATTTCAGTTTTTTTTTTTCTATAGGCATGAGTGAATTTTTATACACATGTTTTTGTATATCAAGTAGTATGAGTGCAATATTATTAATCATTCATGCTATTATCCTTAAATATTTTCGACACATACATATTTGATCCATACTTTGGGAGTTATCCGTAAGTTTTTCTGGAAATACTTCAAAATTTATAATTAACAAATATTTAATGTCAACTCTAAATAAATTTTAAAGATTTTATTAACAAAATGTGGGTTTATGTTAACATTTTTTAGTTGTATGTATATAGTTATTGTGTTGTTAAAAGGCACTCCTATTTAAGGTTAAAAACTTAACATATTCAAATGATAATTTTTTTTTCTTCAAGATGTTTATTTATTAAAAATATTTACAAATGTACAATTATACAACGAACTCAACGAAGGTGTGAAATTTTATATAGATACTTTCAATGTACTCAAATTCGTCTCATATTAGGATGAAACATACTCACACTGACATATATATAATTAATTATGAATATAAAAAATTTTTTTGTTTAATGACAACTTTATATAATGAACATTATAATAAAAAAAAGGTGAATGTCTATTTTTATCACCTTTCTCATAATTGAAACTTTTTTAATTTTTTTTTATAATTTTTCTTTTGTTTTATTGTAAGTACAAGTAAGAAAAATGTTTTTTTTTTATTAAGATAAGATGAAAAAATATTTTTTTTTTATATTTTAAACAATAAGTCGTGTTAAGTAAAAATGTTATAATGTAATTGTAAAAGAGCCACAAAAAAAGATGACATTTTAATTATGTTTTATAACTTAATAATTATAAAGGTGCAATTGCGAAAGTTTATTTTATTGTGTTTGAGTATTATTTTCAGTGCAGAAACTAATGAGTGCGCATGTTTATTAAAACACAGAAGAAGAAGTAACGAAAGAAAAACAAAAGACTTAAGCAACAAACCTGTTGTGGATTATAGTTAAAAAATCCCAGCTGCAGTTTGTTGTAGATTGTTCATATGTTTCATGATAAGTGAAGGGAGTTTTATTGAATTATTTGAAAATATTTTTGGGATCCATTAAAACCATCATGTAACGTTGGGGTAGAGGTGTTGTAGTTTTTTTTAGGGTATGAGGAAAGGTTTGTTTTTTTTTTGGTGGATAAATGGGTGAGGTTGATTAAAACATTGTAACCACACATAAAATAAAAATAAAAAAAAAAATTGTATAAGAAAAAAGAAAAATAAGAAATGAAAAAATTCAAATGAATATGATGTTTGAAAAAATGCTTAAATAATTATATTTATTGCTAATTATATTAAATAAAAAACTAAATAACTGATATCTGATAGAGTGGTTAGATTTTAATATTTTCATATGTATTTTTATAGAGATCCATAAGGCAAATATTGTATATAACAAGGATCTAATTAAAAATTCATGACACTTTTTTGTCACTTTTTTGTCGACATCCTATAGTTCCAAAATCATGATCGTGGGAAAAGTTTATGCACTAAATGCATTGACTTTTTGAATTTCGACCATTTCATGAGAGAACGTTCAAGAATCGTAATTTTTTGGTCTCCAACCCTTTGATTTAGTTAAAATTTCGCATTTGTATACTCTCTTTAAGTTCCTTAAAATTGTGTAAATGTGCGTTGGTTAATCCCATTTTTAGTTTTTTAAAAAATCAAAAAATTGCGTAAAGTAGTGAAATTTGAAGAGCCATATTTCCACAAGTAGGTTAACTATTTCAAGACTTAAAAAGCATATGAAAGTTGAAATTGTCCACTTAAGAATTCGTAATTAAAAAACAACCACCTTCATATATAATACTCTAGGGTGTGTATTACTCACTAATATTTTCAGTTCCTTAAAATTTTGTTAACTTGCGTTTGTTATTCCCGTTTTTACTTTTTTAACAAATCAAAAAAAAATGCGTAAAGTAGTAACATTTGAAGAGTCATATTTCCCCAAGTAGGTTAACTATTTCAAGACTTAAAAGCATATGAAAGTTGAAATTGTCCACTTAAGAATTCGTAATTAAAAAATAACCACTTTTTTGCAAAAATTCATTCATAATGCAAATGCAATTTTTGATTGCATTTTGCACTTTTCCCCCATTTCGATTTTTAAAACGTTGTCATTTTTCAAAAATTTATAATTTTTTTTAATATAAATTATGAAAAGTTTTTCGACCTTTGAAATGAATGACTTTATTAAATAATTGAGCTCTAGGTCACGTTTGTATATATAAAATATCCTTTATTATTTTATATATCTTCAATATTTCGTCATTCTTTGAAGATGCCATTCAAAGAATGACGATATATTGGAGATATATAAAAAAAGAAAGGATATTTTATGAATACACACTTGACCTAAAGCTCAATTATTTAATAAAGTCATTTTTTTATTAAATAACAACTTCGACTTTTTTAGGACCAGAATGCTAACTATTTTTGATGATTTTTTTAAAAATAGCTTTCTACATTTTTTATACAAAAATACAGTTTTTTTTAGTGTGTTAAAGTTTTGTTTTTATAAATTTATATCATAAAAAAATCATAAAACCACTGAACTTTGTAAAGCATTATATTCTGAAGTATTTATATTTTTATTTTCAATAATTTAAAAAGCGTCTGAAGGCTACTGTTGTCTTTACGATTTGAAATAAAAATATCGTTTCTTGTTCAAAAATGAATTTTAACTGCAAGGATCATTAAATAATGGAATTTGCATTTAAAATGCATTTAAGAAAAAAAAACTTCATTTCTAAAACGCAAATCGTAAAGTAGACAACTACAGCTTTCAAATGACTTTTAAATTGTGGATATAGTTAATATACTTTAAAAGACAATTCTGATCCCAAAAAGTTGAAGTTGTTAGATAGATAATTTAAGCTTTTATATGCTTTTTAAATCTTTGAAATATTCCGTCTATTTTAGGAAATATGACTTTTCAATGTTCACTACTTTTTAAATTTTTTTGGATTTTTTAAAAACTAATAAACTTCAATAAAAAAGCGTTTCACAAAATTTGCAGAAACTGAAAACCGTACTAACTAATACACATCCTAGAGAGTACGTGTACAAAACATAAAGGAATTTAGATGACACCCGGCTAGGTTTTTTTTTAATTAAAGAAAGTGATATTTTACTCCAAATAACTTTTTTTTTGTGGTTTTCTTACTTACAAAATCGTTTACCAAAATTTTGAGACAAAAGTTTGAACGATTCGCGATATTATCATTAAAAAAACTCTTACACACAGAAAACAATTTAAGTATTTGCCAACTGAAATTCGGTTACTTCGACTCAAATTCGGATATTACGAATATCAGTCGATTGGTACAACTCAACATTAGTTTTCCCAACAAAGTTCGGTTAATTCAACTGAATTATAGTTGCAACACCCAAAATATTCAGAAATCTAATGTAAATATCGTTGTACTAAATAAATTTACCATTAATATACAGTTTTCGATTCGGTTGGCTCTTTATTTCTCTGTGTGTATATACAAAACTTCAATACATTTGGTGCGTGAACTTTTTTAACGATTACGAAAAAGTGAAATCGCAGTTCTTAGTTTTTTTTCATGCCCTACACGATTATGGAACTGGAGCTTGCATATTTACAAAAAATTAAAAAAGATATAACCCTAATGTATATTCTAACTAAAAATTATCATAAAATTTTCTTTTAACAAACAAAAAAGGAGGTAGATTTAAATTGTTTTGTCAAATGTCCTCAAATAATTATATTATTTATTTACAATTTGTTTTTTAGTTTAAGTGGAATTTTTATCACTCAAAATAATACGTCAATAGAAATAATTAAAAAACCTGTTAATATTACAAAAAAAGTAATTGCTTTCTGACTTAAAATAAAATCATTTAAAATTAATAGAAGATTACTTGCTGTTGAAAGTTATTGCGTTGTTGTTTTTTATATGCCAAGGCATATGATAGATCTCCTAAATTTATTTTTTATTTTTTTTATTTTATTAATTAATAATCATATAATTACAAATTATATCCTATTACCCTAACCGAGCACTAGCTACTATGGCTTTCGGCGCGTTGTAGCGAAAACAGACCAGTGCCTCGAGTGGGAATCGAACCCACGACCCCCGCACTGATAAGTCAGCACGCTACCAACTAGCCTACCGGGGCGCACAGTGTTAACAATTTATTTTAGTATAAAGTGAGAAATATTGATATTATGTGGGAAATTTTAATAACTTAAATAATATAAACTAAATTGCTACTTAAGTGACATTAATGTCTGTTAACAGCTAAGCAAATATTAATACGTTAGCAAAAATTTATAAAACCAAATTTTTCGCAAATTCTCTTGAGACTTCACATTTTCCACTTTACCCCAATATCCCCTAAAAATCATATTAAACGGTGTATATATTAATAGTATAAGTTAAATAATCTGCAATTATTTTTTTCTCGGTGCGTCCCGGTAGGCTAGTTGGTAGCGTGCTGGCTTATGCTGATGATAGTTGAAAGTTTTGAAATGCAACAACACGACATCAACGAAATGTCCAAAATAGCGAATAGGCCACGTTATCAAAAACATATGAACTTTCAATTTTTTAAAGTTAACCGATTTTCAAAATTTTTTGAATAAATATAGTGGTTTTGACCATTTTTTAAATTGTAATTTGGCAATCCTGATATTATAATTTTTATAAGGGATGTAGTATTTGAATAAAAACAAGCCATTATTTAAGTTTTGAGTAAAAGCGGAATAAATTTTGACATATTTGACATATTTTTGACTTTGTGTTTTTAAAAAATTCATAGTCCTATCGGTCAGATTTTTTAAAAATTTTTGTGAAATCGACGTGGTGTGGTTCACTGATGGCTCTAAGCAGTCGAATGGGAACACGGGTGCGGGCGTCTTTGGACCAGGCTTCCAGCGTGCTTTACCTATGGGAAAATATCCGTCCATTTTTCAGGCGGAAATTTGGGCCATCTGTGTCTGTGCAGGGGAATGCCTGCGAAGGGGAACTCGCAGATCTCGCATCTACATTCTTTCTGGCAGTTAGGCTGCACTGAGGGCCTTAATGGCTTATAAGGTGTCGTCCGGGTTGGTCATGGAATGCATTCAGACTCTCAATAGGCTCGGTAGGGAAAACTCTCTAACCTTGGGGTGGATTCCTGGTCATGAGGGGCATGAGGGCAACGAGAGGGCAGATTGTCTTGCCAACCGCGGGGCCCGAAGGACCTTTATTGGTCCTGAACCATTCTGTGGAATACCTACGGGGTATGTTAGGGAAAGGCTCAGGGCATGGAAAGATTCTGAATTCTCTGGTTCCTGGTCAGCGCCAGGCTAAAAGATTGATCTCTTTTTCCAGTAGGGGGTCGAGGCGACTCTTGTCGCTTGAAAGGGGGGGGGGGGTTTGAGGACCCTGGCGTCGTACTTAACTGGACACTGTAATCTCAGATACCATCTGCACAAGAAGGGTTAATCGGACACGGATATGTGTAGGTTTTGCGAGATGGTGTCTGAGACCTCGGAGCATGTTATCTGCGAATGTCCCAGGCTTTGTGATATGAGACTTAGGTTTCTAGGTGATCGCTTCATTTCGCCTTCCGACATCGCGAACATTTTGCCTAATAGGATAATTGGCTTTATAGGTACCTTTAGGCAGCACAAAAGACCTACATTGGTCGCGGTGCATAGTGCCTTCTGATCTAATCTAATCTATATAATCGACGAACTAATTTTGAGCAGGGAAATACATGTGCCTGTTTTTTCATCAATATAATAATGAATAATATAAAACTTTCGGTTTTTATATTTAAAACTATTTTTGAAAAAGGTCCCATCAAAAAAGGGTTAACATTTAATTTTTAAAATAATTATTTGGCAACTATGAATAACCATTTTCGACTATTTTTTTATTTACGATTGTAGTCAAGTTATTAAATTATTTTACGGTTTTCAAAGCCATTATTCGGTGAAAAATATTGCCGTTTACTAAGAGAATTTATGCATGATATCAATGCATTAGATATATAAAGTGTCACTGGAATTCGTCCATTGAAACTTTTCATTAAATTAATGTAGTTTTTCATACAATTTTATGGAAAATTTTAGTTATTACAAATTTCATACGCCCAATGAAAAAGTTTCGTTAAAAATAGTTTCATTAAGATTATGGAGCCCCTTCTTAAGTGCAAGAAAATTTTCATTCTCTTTGCGAAGAAAGCTTTATTAGTTCAGTAAAAGATGTTATTAATTAATTTTTATGTTTTTTTTTTTAAACATTTTGGGATGACTTCAGAAGATTTTGGGAGAAGTGGTAATATTAAAAAAGTACTAGAATTAAAAAACCATGAATTTTAACGCAATATGTATATGCTTATGAACAGATAAATAAGAAGAGATAAGAAAAAAATGCAAAAAAATTAAATTAAAAATCTTCGTCTGACTATGTTGAGTCATACTGGACATAGATGAAAAAGATGGCTTCTGTTGCTACGGAATTCTTAGAATTAATTTTTTTTTTGTATTTCATTTAAAGAAACTATGCCAAAATCTCTTTCTAATGTAATTGAGGAGGATTCATTCAGATGCATAAATTGTGAAGAGGGATTTTATAATAACGTGCTATGGAATTTATCGTCTATTTTTAAATTTGACATTCATTTCTGTTTCTACCAAATCAGTTCTTTGTATGGTTGGATTTTACTGTATTTTTGCGGCATGTCTCTTAATATAATTAAAAAATTTACATTTACAAAATATTCTACTAACACAATATAATTACGGTCTAACATTGTTAAAAATGCTATTAAACTTCCCCACAAATACTATTTAAACTTCACCCCAAATAGTATGTTCGCCTAATTTAAACAATTTGCAAAAGAAGAATGGAATAAAATAGGATTTATTTGTGTATGGTTATCAAATTCAAAATGTTAACGCAAATATTTTTTTAACGAAAATATTAATGTTTCCAACAGCTATCAAAATGCAAAAAATAGTTAAAAGTAGTGATTTATTTTTAAACAACACGTCCCAGTAGGTAGAATGTTTAAAAATACATTACTATTAGAAAAAAATTTAATTTGCTACATCACCCCTATTACCTACTATTATGGCTAAGTTTCAGTACGACTTAAAAATTAAAATATTCCATTCCTAAAGAACATATTGCTGCTAATTTCGTTCAATCTCTGTTCACTTTGAACATAAAAATAACCTAAACAACTGCTACATAGTTCGTTCCTATAAATCAGAATGAACAATTACCTTTGAAATTCAGTTTATACTAGATTTCGATCATATGGTAGTGTAATCTGGCTAGGTATTCTGTAGTACGATCGACGATTATCATCCACTTTTCGAAATTAAAAATACTTCCATATTAAATAAAATTTTTAAATAATTTTAACAATTTTGTTAAAAAGCAACAATTTTCCATTGTTTAGTTCAACGATTTCGTAAGGAACATCGCCAAAACGATAGCAATTTAGGTATCGTTTTGAACAAAACCATATAAATTTTCTTAGAGAATCTGTCCCCTGGTTCAATTTAGTGTAAACTGGATTTCGAGGGTAATGTAAATGCAGCCTAAAGGGGCCAATACACGACACCAGCATGCATGCACAATCAAGTGATTGTGTGATTGAGCTTTCGAGCATATACCACACCATCATGCTGGTACAATTTTCATTTCTTTACAAAAAGTGTGTAGAAAAGGTCGTCATGGATACTGTTGGCATCTGGATCAAATTCTTTTAATTTCTCAACCATTTTATTACAACATTGGCTTTTTAAATCATGATTGCAATATTCTGAACTTTTAAGTTTCCATAAACACGGCATTGACTTGTATAAATCGAGGAATTCTCCCCAAAATAATTTTTCCTTTGCATTCATGGTCTTGTTTACTGCTTGAAAACTTTTAAAAACTGAGCTAATTTCAGCACACACAATACATGCATGCTGGTACAATCATAAAAATATCAAACTGTTTTTGATTTTGCTCAATCGGCATGTGCAATCGCACCACAACCCCACACACGGTCAATCGGCATGCACAATCACTTGATTGCGCATGCATGCTGGTGTCGTATATGGGCCCCTTAACAGTTTTTCCATTTCAATAGCGGTAGGGTTGCCTAATTGTGGAATTAATGGCAAATCCCATTAATAATTTAAACCCATTTAACGTCTTACTGTTAATTATAATTAATAACAGACATAATTAAATGAATATTAAAATAGTAACTTGTTTCATATTAATTACCGTCTTTAAACAAAAGTAATTGTACATTTTAAAAGTAATCATATAATATGTACATTAGAGCGGCATTTTTTTCCAACTTTCGATTTTTATCAATTATTGTAGAACTTAGTCTAAAAGTTAGATGGTGCGAATTTGAGAAAAATCGGATAAAATTAGCACATGCCACCCCGTGTCCAAAGTTTTCGATTTTTGAACATTTTCTTTAAACTGCCCGAGTAAAAAAAAATTATATATATTGTCTTATGTTTTTTATCTTATACAGTGTCATGCATATCCATATATTATTATATATTCCTTATGTGGTAACACATATAAATTTGTTAAATATTAACCTTTATAAAATAAGATGTTAAGCATATATGCAATACATAACAAGATATGATAGATGTCATATACAATATAATAATACATTCTCATATATAACACAATATGTAATCATATATGGTGACATATAAGCTATAAATTTAAGATATAATAATACATGCTGTCTTATAAAGAATACTTTTGTGTGTTATATAAGATATGCTTATATATGGTGCCATATAAATAATGCAATTCAAGAAATACACTCACAATATTTTGTCCGTAAAGACTACTGAATATAACCATTAAATCAACTGAAAATCAGTTTAAAACGGGACTACTTACTTTTCGTTTGAAACAATTGTATTTTTTAGTTTATTTTCAACTGTTTAAAAATTAATTGACAAAATCCATAAAAACAATAGATTTTCGTTTATTTCAATACTCAATATAATATAACAAATTTTTGTTTTAAATAAAAAATTTTAACTGAATATTTTAACTACGACGGAAAGTCCGTCATATAATTTACATATGAAAATTGTTATGTTTTTTAATTTTACACACTTGATTATTGAAGGAATATAACTTTAATTTAAACTTAACTTTTAATTTTAATATATTAATTAATGTTTCGATTGTTGTAGCACTAGGTCCAATTGTTTTGTGGTGCGTAATTAAAAAAAATATCGAAATACTTAACCCTTGGCGACCTGCGCAATAAGCCCATGATATGTGGACAAAAAGTTAAAATTAATTTTCAAATATTTATTCATCTCTAATTTTGCGTGGTATTTGAGTGCAAAAACAAAAAATTCTAAAATAATTTTTTAACAATTTCTAAAATAGAGGGAAAAGACACAATTTTTAGTGAACATTAAATCGCTATATCTCAAAAACTGTTGTGTGTTTTTAATAAAGCGAATTAAGAAAAATTTTAAAAAAATTAAAAGTTTAAAATTTAAAAGTTAAAGCTATCCGATTTTTCTCAAAATTGCATCAAATAACTTTTAGACCTATTAAGGGGTGACATGACATTGGCCGTTTTTTGAAATCGACTTTTTTTATAATTTTGTATTTTAGTAAATATTCTTAAGACTCTAAGAAAAAAAATTTCATGGAAAAATTCCTACGGGTTCAAAAGTTACAGCCGGATTAGTGAGAGCGCATTTTTAATTTTCGCGCTACTTACGTACGGCAGCTGGTATATATTTGTTTTACTTGCTACCTGACTTTTGGTGGTTATTTCGTACCTATTTGAAGGGTGGGTTTTTTTTTGTGTTTTTGAATTTCTTGAAAAAAAGGCATCTTTATACCTCATATAGAGGAATTTTTATATTATATGCTCAGTTATTTGGCATCTTAACCTTTTTTTCTTTGTTCACAAACTTTGAACGCGTTTATCTCGAAACCATGTTTTTTGTACTGGTTGTGGCATTAGTGGATTCATTTTTTTGACGATTTTTTTTTTTTTTTTTGTATTTTTTAAAACTTGATTCGCTATCGTATGACATGAGCTTTTTTTTAAAATTTTTTTTTTCAATTTTTTATAAATTTTTAAAGTCAATATTTTTTTCGAAAAAACACACTTATAAATTTTTAACATCATTAAAAATTGAAAAAAATTTTAAAAAAGCTCGTGTCATACGATAACAAATTTTGTTAAGATTTAAAAAAGTAATTTTTTTTCCAGATCGGACAATTTTTGCGACTCTTAGCGCTGCAACCACGAGGCCCCGTTTTTTTTCTCTGCCGCCCGTTTGGAGCACTATAAAACCATGTTGGAGTGAAAAATATATTTTTTTTGAATTTTTTTTTCTTGTAATTTGTTCAATTCTCTACAATATTTGGAAAAATGTTTGTTTTTGACTGAGTTATGAATTTTTAAAAAAAGTTCTGTTTTCTCTGCCGCGAGTGTAATGTCCCCCCTTAATACAATAATCTGAACAATAACTTGAAATTTTTCAAAAAAAATGTTTTTTTTTCTACAAAAAAAAATGCCTCTCTCAGGTACATATTGATTTCCTTATTTATATATAGAAAATTTTGAAATTTAAAAGTGGCATGAATAAAATAAATAAAATTATTTATGCAAACTTAAATCACGATATATTTTATATATAAAGGGTCCGCCATCTAACTTTTTTTTAAACTAACTTATTTCGTGAATGGTAACACTTAGCTCATGTCTGATTTGACAGATAATTAGTTTTATCCTTCCGCTGAACGAATATGGTTGTGTATACGCTTGAACAATGCTGGAAAATATTGTGACATTACTTTGAAAATCATGGTAATGTTGCAGAATGTGTGCGAAAATTGCGTACGGCGATCAATGGGGTCAATGGCGATTGTTATCGGGCCATGTTGAACGAATTTTTCTTGTTCACAAAAATTGAAGAGCAGGATATTGGCAACATTTTTTTTTTTCAACAGGACGGCGCTACGTGCCCCACAGCCGAAGCTATACTCTATGTTTTGCGCCCTGTTTTTGAAGATCGCATTATCAAAAAAAAAAAATTGGACCGATCGTGTAGGCTACTGCATGGCTAGCCGAGGCAGCCATTTGAATGAATTTATTTTCCATTATTAACCGGAAGGATTGTTGGTTTAAGTGGCAGCTCACGCTACTCGTGAGCATCAAGTAGAGTCAAGGAGAAAGAATTGTACTTTCAAATAAAAAAATCAATTTGAGAAAATATTCAGTAGTTTTTTTTTTTATAGCATTTTCAAAAAAAAAAAAGTTATTTGGCGGACCCTTTATAAAAAAACCCCACACTAACTTAAATGTAAGTAAAAATGAAAAATATTCAATTGAAACCAGTTCAAAATATTGAAAAAATAAACTAAACCAGTTACTTTTTACTTACAATAAATATTGTTAATAAATTTATATAAAATTGAAATCAAAATGAAGTTTCAAGCACTTGTTAAATAACACAATAATTAAATCAATTATAAATTATAAATTATATACTAACAAAAAAAATTTTTTATTAAAACGTGACTTTTAAATTTTACAATTGTTAAACAAATTTTGAAATACATTTTTGCAAACAACAAAATTTAATTTGAATATAATTTATATAAAAACTAATATTTTTTACACTTCAATAAGAAATTTTGTGTTGAGTTAATTTTTTGTTTTTTTGAAATTTGTTATTAACAAAAAAAAAAAAAAAAATCATGATAATATTTATTATTTCGTGTCTAATTATCTTTAAAAAAAAAACACAGACAATAATTAAAAATCTAAATATTATTTTAATGGCGCATTAAAAAAATCACATTATAAAGATACCGGAACTGATTGTTGTTTGTTTAAAGCCAAACATTAATGGAATTTCCAACCACGCTTTAAAAGAACAAAACAACCGATTTTTGATTTTAATCTTGAATATTGATGATAACACATAAATAAAACGCCGGCTTTTATTAATTTTTTTGCGGAGTTTACAAAAAAAAAAAAATAAAAAAATAAAGGGGCGGACAGTAGCTTTTTATGTGATAAGAATTTTTAAATTTTTTACTTTCATATATACAAAAATAAAAATGCTAATTACGCCGATTTAGAACATTTAAAAACAGAATTTTTATGATTTGAAAACAACAGATTAAAATATTTGGAAGTAATTAGAGTTTTGTTGTTTTAGTAACCTTATATCAAGTTTAGGGGCTAAAAAATTAAGAAAATAGAAGGATAAACACGTGTTTTTGTTTTAAAGATTTTTCATATTTCTTTCAAAGTAACAATTGGTAAATAAGGTATCAAATGAAAGTTATATCAAAAAGCTTTCTAGTGCTTTGCAAGACATTAATCTCTGTGTTCAAATGTTTGTAATATATTTCATTTCATTTATTCAATTGTAATACATGTAGCCTAATTGGCCAATAAAATTATATTACAAGTAAAATTTAAAACTATGAGAATAGAAATACTTAAATCTAAAAAATCACTGCGACTTCTCTAAAAACACACTCTACTTAAATAATTTAAAATGAAATTATCAAGTGACATTATGAGTAATAAGAAGTAAAATACTCACGAAGCCTACGTTTAAATGATTCAACAGAAAACTGGAATGATCGCAGATTCCTTGGCAAATTATTCCACAACCGGCCAGATCTAATAGCAAATGAATTTTCATAAACTGCGTAAGAGATGAGTGCATACTCTATTTGAGGATTTCTTTGAGAAGGCAAAAAAGAAATTAAACGAAAAACACTCTCACGCTCACGGAAAAAAACTATAAAGAAAGTCCCTCAAATATTATTCCATAGACAAAACGAACAGTTATATGAATAACGTATTTGATTCTTTTTTTACTAGTCTCAGAACAACCAGAAAATACTTCAATACAATAATTCACCTGAGACATAAGCAAAGCATGCGCAATATACTGCTTGACAGATAAAGGCAACCACATATTTAGACGATAAAGCCTCCGTAACGTAAAGGTAACTCTAGAAATCAGGTTGTTAATGTGGGACTCGAAAGACAGTCTGTCATCAATCAAAACACCAAGACAACGTAAATTACTGACAGTCTCAATAATGTTATCACATATGTTTAAGTTCAGATGAAATCTATCAGATCTACTAGATTTGAAAATTAAAGCTTTAGTTTTTGAAGGATTTATACTTAAGCTATTTCCCACCATCCAATTATTCAAAACAGATAAATCATAATTTATAGAAGCCTCCAGAGCATCCATAAATTGACGTTCCCCTGACCATAACAACTGTATATCATCGACAAACAAAAAAGGTTTACAACGACTATAACTTAGAATATCGACCAAGTCATTCAAGAACACGCAAAATAGGATCGGTCCAACAACAGAACCTTGCGGTACCCCTGATTTGATATTCAATACATAAGAAC
Source organism: Delia radicum (assembly GCA_021234595.1). NCBI lineage: Eukaryota > Metazoa > Arthropoda > Insecta > Diptera > Anthomyiidae > Delia > Delia radicum. Next base: position 39,768,267 of record CM037853.1, on the reverse strand, counting down.
TCCTACCGTTTAAAGATACGTACTGCTTACGATTAGATAGATAAGACCATATTAAGCGACAAGCAGATCTTGAAAAATTAAAGTTTACATTAAGTTTTTTAACCAGCAAGGAGTGTTTTAACTGGTCAAATGCCTTTGATATATCTATTGAAACCAAAACACTGACTTCTCTTTCATTTAAACACTTTCTTTCCGTTAAACTCATCAAAAGCAAATTCGTATTGCGACCCTGTCGAAAACCGTATTGGCAATCGTGTAATAATTTACGATCGTCTATAAACCTCATGACTTGATTCTTAATTGCATATTCAACCACTTTTGAAAGCGAGGGTAAAATACTAATTGGTCTCATATTATCAAGCGACAACTCAGTGCCATGTTTGGGAATGGGCAAAATTCTAGCAACTTTCCACTCTCTAGGAAAAACAGATGTTGTGAGAATGTTATTTATAAAATGTAACAGATGCCCACTAACTTAGATTAAGTGTTAATCAAAAAGATAAAAAAATGGTTTAATCGACTTGTTACTCTTCGTAGATTAAATTCCCTACACACGAAGAAATTTAAATAAGTGGGTTATTTTTAATAAAGAAACCTTTTCAGGCTCTATGCAATAAGTCCCAGGTGCAAAAAGTCCCAGTAAAAAAGCTCCCAATGAAATAAATTCTAAATAAATGAAATAAGTCCCGTCTCGAAAACGTGAAATAAATTCTAAAAAAATGAAATAATTTCCAAAACAAAAATGAACCAAATCCTAGGTTTTGGTTGTTATTTCATCATGAAATAAATAAATAACTCCCAAAAATAGTCCATGCAACACAAATGAAGTCAGGGCGTACCGTTATATTCCCCAAAGTCGTATTGCCCAAAAACCAAAATGACATATTGCCCAAATGTCAGCATATCCCCCCAAATCAATGACAGAAAATCCAAAACTTTTTTTTGGGTGCTATTTTGACAAAAACTTTTTTTTTTTGGGCGCTATGACGGTAAAAAAAAGAAGTTATTGCCCAATATCATAATTTTTTTTTTTTTTTTTAATGTCATAAGACTAATGTCTTTTGTGTCGCACGCAGAAAAAACTTTATTTCGCGAAGCCGCCTGCCGCGTTATACGGAGGAAAAAACACCTAAGAGCGGCCGAAGGTCGCCACCCAGAAGAACTTGTTTTTCAAATCAGATGTCGAATCCGTTGAAATCTACGTGAAATAAAGTTTTTTCTACATGCGACACAAAAAAATAAAATTGAAGCAATTTTTTTAAGTTTCCTTAAAACTCTTTTGTTTGATTTCATGAATCAGCCTTGACATTTAAGGTCTTATGACATTTAAAAAAAAAAAAAAAATTATGATTTTGGGCAATAACTTCTTTTTTTTAGCGCCCAAACAAAAAATCGTCATAGCGCCCAACAAAAAATGTTATTTCGTCCAAATCAATGTCGTATTGCCCAAAAACAAGAAAATTTTTACAACAACAATTTACATATAATTTTTTTGGGCGCTATGTCGTTTTTTTCTTGGGCAATATGACTTTGGGAAATATAACGTTACGCCTTCAAAATTTGTTAAAGAACAGATTAAGTTAGGTCAATTTAAGAAGATCATCAAAATATTTTGAAAGATCCCGTTATAGGAACCGTTTAGAATATTAATAATATTAAAAAAATAATGAATTTTTGAAAATGAAATAACTCCCACAGCAAATGAACCGAACAAGAAAATAAAATGAAATAAGGCCCACGTTAAGTTCTGTTGGGACTTATTTCATTTCGTAATTACTGCATTATGAAATAACACCTAATAACAAAAATGAAATAACTTCTAAAAAAATGAAATAACTGCAGAAGAACTGGGTATTATTTCATTACTCCCATATTTGTATGAAACATTTTTGGGACTTATTTCATTTTTTTTTTTTTGGGACTTTTTTCACCTGGGAGTTATTGCACAGAGCCACCTTTTCAGCTCCTCCCTATACCCAGCATATCTTTTTTCTAGAAATGGAAATCTTTTTACAAACCATTCTATTAAATAACTTTAAGTTCCTAAAGATGTTTGTACACTAAAGCCTTGAGAAATTTTTTCTATAAATTATAAAATTCTGTGCTCCCCAGTGACCAGAACAGTGTTGTTCTCAAAAAAATCTATTTTCTCTGTGTAATAATATAATTTTCTTAAGTCATCAAACTTTTTCAAAAGACCTCCGCTTTTAAGTTCAGTCTTTATATAAATTCGTATTATCCCAAAAAATTTGCATAATAATGCACAAAAAAATTAAAAATGCATTTTAAAATAATCATGCAAAATTAAACAAAATGACAAAAACCAACCACCTCAAACGTGACATTTTCTTTAATTGAATAAAAACTGCAAAAAAAAAAATAATTTTAAATACAAAAATATTACAAAACCACTTTGGGTACTTAACGAAATAAAAAAAGTCAAAGCAAAAAAAAAAAAAAAAAAAAAATCACACAAAACCTGGTTGAACATGATGTGCATATCAATGGTATTTAATGAGAAATTATAGTTTGTATGAACGTGCATAAAACTTCAAAATCATTTTGAAAATTTATTTAAAAACCAACTACAGTCACAAAAAAACGTCGTCCAAAAATAAGCATTATCATCTTTCTAATGATCATTTTTTTTTTTGCGGTACCCATATAAATTTAAATGCAGCAAAAAAATTAAACATAATTTATAGAAGGGGAATTACATTGGTACGTACGTATATAATTTGTATTTCTTTAAGTGACGATAATCATCACCTGTTTTGCAAAAATTTATTCGTATATTTTTGTAGACTCCAGCAAACACACACATCATGATGATGGTAGATTGTATATTTAAATTAGTAAATTGCATACAGAAAATAAAAGCAAATAAAATGTTTATGAGCAAAAAATAAAGATTTTTATTATCATCATTTATCAAAAGTAATGGTGTTGCATTTAAAACAAAAAATAAAGGGTCCGCCATCTAACGTTTTTTTTTCAACTAGTGCTTATTTCGTGAATGGTAACACTTAGCTCATGTCTGATTTGACAGATAATTAGTTTTATCCTTTCGCTGAACGAATATAGTTGTGTATACGCTTGAACAACGCTGGGATATAATGCGACATTACTTTGAAAATCATGGTAATGTTGCAGAATGTGTGCGAAAATTGCGTACGGATTTTGGAAGAAGAGAAGCACCGTCAGCTCCGTATGCTCGTTATCTTGTGAAAAAAGTGAAAGAAACTGGCATCCTCATCGATAAACCAAAGCGTGAAAAGCCAAAAACAGTGCGTACACACGAGAATATTGCTGCTGTGGCAGAAAGTGTGCGTGAAGCGCCATCAACATCAATTCACCGTCGTTCTCAACAATTGAACATTTCGGAGACTTCATTGAGACGAATTTTGCATAAAGACCTTGGTATGACGCCATACAAAGTCCAATTGGTTCAGGCGTTCAAAAAAAAAGTTATTTTGCGGACCCTTTACTTAAAAAAAAAAAATACGAACATTTTGTCGTATGTATAATTTACGAAATGACGCATTAAATGCGTTAAGCAATAACTATTTCAAAAAAGGCCTAGGATTTCGCAAACGTTAGTGAAGTGTGGTTATGAATAAAATATTAGAGAATGGTTAAAAATAAGAATTTTTTATTTTATTTTTAACTGTTGCGTCATAATTGGAATTTACTTTTTTATGCAAGATACACTTAAATAAATTGTTTAGTTTAATTTATAGGTTTTTAACAAACTAGAATATTTAAATAGGGTTGAAAAAATTGAGCTAACCCATTTCTGTCGGATGGGCAGAAACTAACGGTACAGTGAAATAACTCCCAAATGAAATAACTCCTAAAAAAAAAAAAAAAAAATGAAATAACTCCCAAAAATTTTCCATATAAATTGGGATTTATTTCACTATGAAATAACTCCCAATGCGTTCGGACTTATTTCACAATTTTCAATTAGGAATTATTTCGTTATGAAATAACTCTCAAATGAAATAGTTCCCAACCAGATTTTGTTCGGAGTTATTTCACTTATTTTTGTCATTGGGAGTTATTTCACATTTGTTGGGACTTATTTCATTTTCACATTTAAATGTGATTTTATCGTTGGGAGTTATTTCATTTTTGTTGGGAGTTATTTCATTTCTATTAAAACTACATTTTGGTAAATTTTATGCATTTGTAATGGTTCTTAAAAATGTCGTAAAGTAAATAATAGCAATACGATGAGTTATTTTACCAAAAGAAACGCAGTTCTTGCTAGAATTTTGGTAATTTTGGTGGCATGTCATAACGTCCAATGACATAATTAATGTCCATGGACGTTATTTCGCGAAGCTGCCTGTCGCGTTCTACGGAGAAAAAAACCCTTAAGAGCGGCCGAAGGCCCCCACCCAGAAGAACTTGTTTTTCAAATCAGATGTCAAATCCGTTGAAATCTTATATTTTTAAGACATCAAGTAAATTGTAAAAACAAGTGTTTCTGTGTGGCGGCCTTCGGCCGCACTTAGGGGTTTTTTTCCTCCGTATAACGCGGCAGGCGGCTTCGCGAAATAAAGTTTTTTCTGCGTGCGATTATTCGATTTATAAGTTTAGTTTTATTTTGTGATATACATATATTTAAAAAAATTGTATTGATATGCTTAATATTATTAATCTTTTTATGTGGTTACATATCTAACGACATATTATTACGCATTGACCTTTATACATAATAAGATATATATATATAATAAGATATGATAGATCTATTGTCATATGTAATACATTATTATATAAAACATAATATGTTATCATATGTGTTCACATATATTAGCTATACAATTTAATATATAATACAATATACTGTCTTATAAAAATCATTGTTTTGTGTGAAATAAGATATGCTTATATATGGTGAACTAATCTATATGGTGAACTATGTATAATACAACTTAAGATATTATATATATATATATATATATATATATATAATATGATATAATATGAGATATAATTATGTAAGATACCATATATTATACAAGATTATAAATATAGTATGAGATATGATTATATATAGTCCAAAATCATTAATGTCTTCCATGTGCATAAGATAAAGTTATGTATTGTTACATTTAACCCCATCCATAATCATACAAGCTCCTAATGACTAATTTTTTTTTTATTTTATTCAAAATTAATATTTCATTGGACTAAATTAAATCTCAAAATACCTTGTTCGATCTACCAAAAATGACTTATTTTTTTGAATTTAATTTGATTCAACTAAATAGATCTTATGGGATATTTTAGGATATATCAGGATCTAGAATAACATATTATTGGAGCCCTCAATTTTGAGATCAATTTTGATCTAATTTAATCCAGTAATATATTTTAGGGATATAATTGGATATTACTGGATTCCCCAATTTTGAGATTAACTTTGATAAGATTAAATAACGATCTATATTAAATGGTATAGAATTTTATATTAGATATATATATATATATATATATATATATATATATATATATATATATATATATTTCGATCGTGAAAGCAAAAAGTTCTAACCATAGTGAATAATATTTTAAAATTGTCAAACCCATTCTTCTCAAAACAATAATATTCTTCCAACATATCAAAATTGCCATAAAGCAATCCAGATTATATAAATATTGTGATCTTAATCTGGTAGATTAGAGACGCAATGTAATTTGACTAATAAACAGTATTTCGATCATACAATATAATAAACAATCATATGATTGAAATCTACTTCTAACTGGATTTTTTCACAAAATTACCAGTTTTATTTATTTTTTTTTGAATTCAGAATCTGAAATATTTTTATTACAATATTAATAAGTCTCTAATACATTGTTGTTCTCAAATGAATTCTAAAATTCTATTACACTAAACAAGACAAACAATAAAATCTGTTCAACAACAGCATTAAAAAATAGCAAAAATCACGAACGTGACTGGTTTTAAAGTTTATTTCGTTCTTTAACGTTAACTGATGAGAATAAAATCTTAATTTCCTACCATAAAATGGCCATGGCATTTTTTTGTTTGCTGTTTGAAATCGAAACTAGCACGCAGCTTTTAAAAATGAAGAAAACGAATAAAAACGCCATACAAATCACAAAAGCCACACAAAACTTGAGAAAAACATTGTGATTAAAATAAAAAAATACTATGTTGAGAATTCAAGCCGCAAGTAAGATGTGTTTTTATTTTTTTTTTTTTTTAAGTACAATTTTTTTTTTTTTGTATTATTTTGTATTTTTTTATTTTGCAACAAACCGTAAAATATAGTTAATAACTTGAAAAAGCACACATCACTAACCCAGATTCAAGGTTTTAATGTTGTTTTTTATTTCCAAAGGTATGTAATTAGTAGTTGGTTTAAGTTTTTTGTTTAGGACACAAATGGAAAATGATCGCTTAAGTGTTGGCAAATATCGATTTGAAATAATACTATATGTTTTAAAATTTAGGTATTTTGAAATGAATTTGTATTAAAGCATTGTATTTAGTTTAACAGATGTTATTAATTTGAAATTATTATCTAATACCTTAGTATAACTGTTTGTAAATTTGAATTCTGGTTCGAATTAGATTGGAAAGCAAATCTAGTTAACCTTTAAGGTTTCCCGAGTAAAAAAACTGATATGAAGCTTTATATAGTTGAATCTAATTAAATATAGCCACACACTTAAGTATATAAAATTTTATGCGAAAAATGGCCAGATTAAATTGTATCGCATTAGATCTTTTTGTTTTATATTCGATTTATTTAGCTGCAATTAGAATTAATGTGATATAGTTTTGTCCGAATTTTGTCCTCATCCAATTTAATCAAATTACACGTTATACTATAAGATTATATCTAATTTAATATAATGAGACTCTATATTAAAATTTTACCCGGGAAACAATTTTTTTATTTGTAATCTAGATTAAAAAAAACTGATATAAAGCTTTCTATAGTTTTATCTAATTTAATATGGCCGCACTGTTGATTGTATAAAATTTGATCTGAAAAATGGCTCGAATAAATTGTATCGCATTAGATCTAATTGTTTCATATTCGATTTATTTAGATACAACTAGAAGTGATTTGATATAGTTTTGAACGAATTTTGTCTTCATCCAATTTAATCAAATGAAACATTACTCTATAAGATTATATCTAATTTAATATAATATATAGATATAATAAGGTCTGTATATAATTTTAAATATAAATTTAGTATGGTTCCTTCCAATTTTCAAACCATTAATATAAGGTTTTCTCATATAACTTGTAAATATGGTAAAATTATAAAACATAAAAAGTTCTGTCTATTATGGAGGCTCTAGCTTTTCTAAAACTTCGGGTTCTGATGAGATCTTTAGCCAGATCGAAATACTAGTATCAACCTAGCTAATATGTTTGATTTGCTTTATTTTTGTAAATATACGGAGGTTGAAAGCTCATTATAAATTTAAAATAAAAACATAAAGTGTATAATAGTTTTCAAGCTACAAACGTGTTTGTTGTATATATCTACCATTTTCGCTGAAATCAAAAAAAAAAATATTCAAATAAACTATAAAGTGTTCTATTTGAGATGCAGAAAATTTGTAATTGATATTGAAAATTCATTTGTAAATAAACAAGTTATAAATTAATTAAGGATTTCTTTTAAATATTTAAATAACAGTAAAAATATTGCAATTGAAATTAAGAATTTTGAGTTATTAAACATTTTACTTAAAACTTTCTCAATTTAAAATAATTAGTTTCAATTTAATCTTTATTTTTATCTGTATGTTTTCGCCATAAACACAGCGGATTTAGCCATTTTTATACGTAATATTGTATTCAGCCACATAAAATTATATATGAAATCGTGTTAATTAATATATGTTCTATGTAGTTATATCAATCGATATATATATATTCCTATTAATTAATGTATTGCTTTCTTTGGAAATGGGATAGTAGAGAAATAAAAGGTGCTGAAAGAAAGGGCTTCAAACATTTCAACACTGTAATTGCGCGAGATAATAAGTCTCAGAACAGTTGTTGCTCGCCACCTGATGTAGAGTTATCGAATTTATTGAAGCTTTTTGTTTCATAGCCCTAATTCATTATTTTACTTCGGTGGGGTCAAGTGCTATGGGAACATCGAAGGTGGGCGCAGCGTTACATATAAGTGATAGAAAACTCATACATATCATTTTTCTAAATTGATGTTGTCGTCACCGGGAATCGAACCCGGGACCATCTGTGTAACAATCCAACGCGCTAATCATTACACCACAACGCCCACGCTATACAAAACTATATATTTTTATATGATGGTATGTTACTTAAGGTATATGAACGTTTTTACTCGGGTTCAGACTACTATGCCATCGGAGTTTGGATTTAACTAGGGATTAACTTTGACAAAGCTGAGAAATGTGTAAGAAATTAGAAATTTTACTAAACTCAAGAAATCAGAAACTAAGAACTTTTTAAGTAGAAGACACATTTGCTTCAAATGGATTTTAAATCTTTGTTTTGTAGCTTTTTTACTTTGCATTTATAAGCTACTAGATTATGATAATCATCTTGTTAATTATCTTGCTCGTTTACATTGTCTATTTTGACATTTTAGAAGATTATGATTGCTTAATGAGATTATGTTTGATAGTTATGGGGATAATAAAGCGGGTTGTTCTTATCCTTTTTTCAAAAGCGTATAAATCAAAGCTTCATATATCTCACAAAGGAGGTATCGCGACCAGACCTTGCAGATTTTAATGAACTTTGGATATGTTGTAAAGTAACAAAAAAAAAAAGGCACACGTATTTCCCAATCACATTAATTTGATTTTGTATGAAAACTTGTCTTTAATTTACGAAAACTGGTTTTATTTGTACGCACGGTTAAAGTACTCAAGAAAACCAAAATTTTGATACCATATTGACATAGTTGATACATTTTTTTATTTATTTGAATATCGAACAAATCTCAGACACCCATAGATTAAATTAAATAGGCATTGCAATGAATTATTTTTAGCGTAATACAACTAAAATAAAATGCCAAAATTAATGTTTTTTTAATAACAAAAATACTGGAAAGTCTTTAAGCATAATTTGTACACCAGTGAACGTGTCCGCAAAAATCGTTTGATTTGACATCAAATTTGTCTATAGTTACTTTTAATAGAACGAAATAAACTGAAAAAAACATAAAATGTGTTAATTTTTGACCCCACTTAGTAACGCCTAAACATGAGATTGGGTCGCTAAAAAAAATGGGTCCCTTGCTATGCTTTTAGAATAAAGTAAACAAAAAATTTGTTCACTTTTATTTTTAAAATCTTTAACAAACAAAACTTTTTAAAATATTTATAATATTCAAGGATCGAAGAAATTAGGTTCTCAATATAGTCCCTAACTTTTCCAAATAAACTCGTACTGGAAGGACTCAAAGACACATGGTTCGAGGAGATTTTAAAAATATATTCGTTGAAAGTCTTTCTGGCGTTCTTCGCATTTGCGTGTAGACTAACTATCTGTTTATTTATAACTAGCGAAAAGAAAATTTGTTTTTGTTTCTTATGTATTTTTGACGAAAGTAGATGTCAATTAATATTGCTTCGTAATAGATAAACAAGCTCTAAGATTTTTGAATTCCAAAGAATACTGTATAAAAGATTATAGTAATGCCTTAAAATTACTCCACCAAACTGGGATAAACGTAATATAAGCGCTGTAACCTGCCGTACCGCACCGGCCACGCCATGTAACCTCCAGAGCTTGCAATACGTTAATTGCACATTAATCACTTACCTTTCGCAAACATTTTTAAAAACTTTTCGCTTTCCGTTTGAAGCATTAGTACAATAAGGAAATTTTGGAGGTAAAGACGACAGCAATTGTAGTCAAAAACAAATGAAATTTCACTTGAAGAAAAAACAACTAACATTTCATTAAATACAACTAACATTTATCATTTGTTTTTAATGTTCAAAAAATGACTAACCATTGTAGTAAACAAACATTTAGTTTTTTTATATTTTAAATAACAAAAAACTAATGTAACATCATAAAACAGTATGATTTGATGTGGTTTGTTTTTTTAAAATGAACTACAAGGTTAGTAAAAAATTAAATTTGTTCTACAAATGACTGACATTTACATTAAAAATAAAGAAACTGTAATACAATCATAACAACTACATTTTTTTAAACCAGAAGTTCCCTGAGTGTATCATTAAGAAGTACTTCTAAAGGGTCCGCCAAATAACTTTTTTTTTGAACTCCTGAACCAATTGGACTTTGTATGGCGTCATACTAAGGTCTTTATGCAAAATTCGTCTCAATGATGTCTCCGAAATGTTCAATTGTTGAGAACGACGGTGAATTGATGTTGATGGCGCTTCACGCACACTTTCTGTCACAGCAGCAATATTCTCGGGTGTACGCACTGTTTTTGGCTTTTCAAGCTTTGGTTTATCGATGAGGATTCCAGTTTCTTTCACTTTTTTCACCAGATAACGAACATACGGACCATATTCGTTCAGCGGAAATATAAAACTAATTATCTGTCAAATCAGACATGAGCTAAGTGTAATAATTCACGAAATAAGCACTAGTTGAAAAAATAAGTTAGATGGCGGACCATTTACTTTGTTCCTTCATATTGCCAATAGCTTTTAGTTCATTAAATAACATTTCTTGAGTTGGATGATTGGCATAGCCACTGAAGTTTAGTAACATAAAACATAGATTACATAGATATTTAACTCTTTGACATTTGCTGTCAGAGGAAGTTACGTCTTGTATAAAAACAATTTCGCTGTCTTGTGTTTTTGAGAATTGCCTGATTTAATCAATTGTCATGTATGCTAGCCCTTTGGGCTACAGGACGCTTGGGTTTTGGGCTTTATGATTTATGGGCGCTATTACCTAACGCTGTGAATGTGTTTTCAAAAATCCTTTAATTTGATAAACAAATTTGTTTACACTGATAATAATCCATGCATACAAATACGAACAAAATGTCAAAATAACAAAAACTTTCGTAAAATAAAAGAAAATTTGTTCATTTTACAAAAAATTTCGTTGTTTTGACATTTTTTCGTATTTTTAGCATAGATTATTATAAGTGTATAGTTACTTTTAAAAAAACGAAATAAACTGAAAAAACGTAAAATGGGGTAATTTTTTACCCCATTTAAGAACGCCTAATCATGAGATTAGGTCCTTTAAATTTGTATTCTCTACAACATATCTCAAGTTTATTAAGATCTGCCGGTCCGGGTCGGGATACCTCCCTTGTCAGAAAAGACAAAATAAGCTTTGAAATGAGATATTAATTTTAAAATCATACTTCGACCATTTAAATAGTATTTATTAGTGTTCGTGGGGTGTATTCGGTATTTTAAAGCATTATGGACCAATTTGGCGGATGGGAAAATGTTTATTGGTCTGACTAGATGCTATTTTGAGTGTCAAATTTGAAGAAAAGTCTGTAATTAAGCAATGAATTCACTGTTCTGCCTCAGAAAGTTCGGCCAAATCGAAAATAGTTCGGCGGCCGAACTTTTAACTTTATAGCTAAACTTCGGCTTTTCTCTTAAATTTTATACACAAAATCGAATTAAATCGGCTCAACAAACATGTTTCCAATACCAAAATTTGTCATCATTGCCTCTAGATATCAAGCTTTAAGCAGCGCTAAAACACGAGTGACAACGAATTTTAAAAAAATAAACAAATTGTTTCGTCATACTAATTAGGAGATTACATACACCAAGTTCCATGCAAATCGGAAAGGGTTGAGCTGATAATTAAAAAAGCATTTTTGTACTTTACAATATTTCTAAAGTTCTTTCAAATTTGAGGGTTCACGAATGTGTAGTTTCTTTGTAAGTTAAATTTTTATTTTTTAAAGTGAAGTTGGTACATTTTGTGGCACCGTGTACTTTAAGTATAGTAATAAATTAAAAATTTACAAAATGAGAAAAAAGAAATGATCGTTTTTTAAGTTTCATCGAATTCTTTGAATATATTTCTTGAAAATAAAGCTTTAAGGATTATGACTGTTCTTACAATCGAACCAGTTTCGGTGACAATCTGTTAATCCGTCAAAAGCCGGACACGAAAGATTCTCAGCTCATAAATTGCCATTAATTTAAATTTTTTACAACATTTTTAACAAATACGATAGAATATTGAAATTCGTTTTCTATTGAAAATTAAAAACTAAATTCAATATATGGATTGTTTGATTAAAAGATCTTAATGTCCAAAATTACTCAAAAAATAAAATTTTTACAAAATTTAAAAAAAGGTTGAACAAATTCCTGCTTAAAAAATCTCTTATTAATTAATATTTAAATAAAGGGTGCGCCATCTAACGTTTTTTTTCAACTAGTGCTTATTTCGTGAATGGTAACACTTAGCTCATGTCTGATTTGACAGATAATTAGTTTTATCCTTCCGCTGAACGAATATGGTTGTGTATACGCTTGAACAACGCTGGGAATTATTGCGACATTACTTTGAAAATCGGGCCATGTTGAACGAATTTTTGTTCACAAAAATTGAAGAAGAGGATATTGTCAACATTTGGTTTCAACAGGACGGCGCTACGTGCCCCACAGCCGAAGCTATACTCGATGTTTTCAGCCCTGTTTGCTTAATGTGCTTAAAAATTGGACCGATCGTGTAGGCTACTGCATGGCCAGCCGAGGCAGCCATTTGAATGAAATTATTTTCCATTATTAACCGGAAGGATTGTACTTTCAAATAAAAAAAGAAATTTGAGAAAATATTCAGTAGTTTTTTTTTTTTATAGCATTTTCAAAAAAAAAAAAGTTATTTGGCGGACCCTTTATATCAATTGCATTTTTATAGATATTTTTATTAAAAAATAATAATTATGTATTTTATAAGAATCCTTTAAAATCGGTTTTTTTTTTATAATATTAAAAAATCGAATAATTTAATGAAAATATCCTTAATGCTAAGTATGATAGAGACTATATTTTTTTCCTTACCGGTGGTGGCTCACTAGCGGTACTATACACCTCACTAGCGGCATAATCGGCCTTCATCTGTACGGTAGTCATTGAAGCGTTATCCTTTTCGGTCATCTAGGCAATAAATACTCTTTTTAATTCAAAACACTTAATTACTTGATTTTCAAAAAATAAAATCAAATTGTTTTCTATTTAACAAAAAATTATCTCTGTTTTTCTTCACCAGAATTAGTAACTATCACAGTTTTTTTTTAAATTTTTATTAAAAAAAATTATTGTTTTTTTTTTACAAACAAGTTGGTTTTTTATTTTTTTTAAATCAACAACTTTTCTTTGTAAACAAAAAAAAGTAAAAGGAATTTTATTTTTTTTTTCACAAAAAAAAACTCTTGTTTTATTTAGCAAGATATTTTTTAAACTAGTTTTAAAAAGTTTTTTTTTTTCCAAATTATTATTTTTAGATCCGTAAAACACGTCTTGATACAACGACTGCCACTCGACTTCTGCAGTTAGTTAAGCATTGAGTTTCAGATTTTTCTACAGATTTGTTTAGTAAAAAACAAATGAAATAAGCTAAAAATAAAAAAAAAAAAAAATTAAAAAAAAAAAACTTTAAACCACTAACATTACGAAAACACCTCAACGTAATGTATATAAAACAAAATTTAAAAATAAAAACAACAATCAAAACCCCCTTCTACATGCAAAGTCCATCAATAAGCGAAATAAAAGTGTAGTTTAAAAATACGAAAATTGTTAATAAAGCATAATAGGTAAAAAAATATATTAAAACAAATATACAAAAACATCAAAATTGTACAAAAAAAAAAAAAAAAAAAACTCATACAATTCATAATAATGATGTTAAATATGATCATTTTGAAAAACGAGTAGCAAATAAATCTTTGAATGCATCTAACCCTATATAACAGCGGAAAGTTACATTTTTATGGTGTTTTCATAATTAACAAATATTTATAAATATCGTATTTTAGATACATTTTTGTCAAAACGTGAATTAGAACGAATTTCAAAAAAAGCTGAGATCCGTATTTAATTAAATCGACTAAAGATTAAAATATGTTAATTTGGCAATTTTATTACCTTTCTTATGATACCCATATTGTATATGTTGGTAAGGAAACAGTTTCTTAAATTAAGAAAACATTCAAAAATGGACCCTTTTTCGAAATGGTCCAGCTTATGAGAGGTCAAAGCTAGAGCGGAAATATTTTAGATGTCATCATAAAAAATACCAATGTAGGTTTTGAGGGGGGTACACCTTGCACGAATTTCGCTTCCATACAATTTGAGTCGCTCTTATATACAATTCAGAAAAGTATTTTTTTTATACATGATTTGAATTTTATTAGACCATCCATATTAAAATTTTTACCCGATTAATGGACCAACATTTTTCTATCGGTTATTTGTTACTTGAAATTGGTCAATTATTTGATTAAAACTCATCGATTAATCGAGTAACGATTAACCGATTGAATACATTAGTACTTAAGTTATTAAAACAAATTAATTAAATTTTTTATTCAAAAATAAAAGAGAATTATTTTTTTTAAAGGAATAGTCATTTTCGATAGCAGTATTGGCGAAAAATAAAAGCCAAATATGGTGAATAATAATTTCATAAATTGTATGTATATTTTTATGTAAATATTTTTTTTCTTTATAGAACTTTATAAAACTTACAACTGACCGGTGCTGATTTCAATTTTTCTAGATTAAAAGTTTTAATAGTGAATTTTAATCAAATATAAATAAAAAATATTTTAGTTAATTAGGCAATTCCTGGGAGACGGACGCGACATTCGCACAATTTTAGTTGAGCCAAAAAAAAATAAAGGAATGGAAAGATGCGATATATATCATCAGTGTATTGAAGTTAGGAAGAGTACTAAATTTGTGGAGTATGAATAATAAAGTAAAAAGATATAAGCAAATATCAGCGAGAAACGGATGCGACAAATATAGAAGTTATTTTTATGCACTTATAGAAATATACATAAGTCAGCGAAATTTGTAAAAAAAAAAATTTTTGTGAATATGGAAATTACGGTGAAAGAACTTCTGTTACGTGTAGACTTATGAAATATGAAAATTTTCTTAAAATTTTTTTAAATTGGGTAAAGTACAAATACGGACGCGACAATTTTTTCCAAGAGAACAAAACACATTAAATTTGGTAATAATAATGATTTAACTTTAATTAAAAAGACCATAAAATAAAGTTAACTTCAAGTAAAGGTACTAATAATAACAAAAGTGAAATTTAAATAAAATTCCATATTCTCAGTTAGGTACTTTAGGATATATAATAGTGGTGTCCGACCGAACAGTTCGGCCAGAAAATGTATTTGGTCTGTATTCGGTATTTTAAAGCATTATGGACAAATTTGGCGGATGGAAAAATGTTTATTGGGCTGATTAGATGCTATTTTGAGTGTCAAATATGAAAAAAAAGTCTGTAGTTAAGCAATAAATTCACTGTTCGGCCTCAGAAAGTTCGGCCAAATTTTTAACTTTATAGCTAAACTTCGGCTTTTCTCTTAAATTTTATACACAAGATCGAACTAAATCGGCTCAACAAACATGTTTCCAATACCAATATTTTTCAAAAATACAAAAAACGATGTAGGCTTTTAATCCCTTTAATAACACTGTAAAACACAAAAAAAAATTACAAGGTCTGACGTATAAATTTTGATAGAAGAGACAAAAAAAAGACACGTGTATCGGCGTTTTGAAAGTTTACATCTGGGTTGCATTTTAGGGGGGAGGTAAAGTTTCCCCCAAACGCAAATTTTGTATTGTCAATCGGCATAGAAAATCGAGTACACACCATGTTCACCAAATTTATTAAGGCAAGGGTCTTTTTTGTCCTTTTTTAAAAAAGAGCAAAAAACACCCTTAAAACAGGTATTTAAGGCGTTAAGTCCCTGAATACACCAAAATCAAACATTTTTGTAGAATTTGTTAACCCTCTTCTCAAGGTAAAAGTCTTTTTTGTCCTGCTTTTAAATAAGAGCAAAATACAACCATTAAAACAGGGATTTAAGTGGTTAAAATGTTCGCAAAAATATTCGCCGTGAAATTTTACTATAAGTCCCCGAATACACCAAAATCTGAATACACTCAAATCACAAAACAAATTATGTACACAATATATGCACCGCAAATTGACACGTTTTCAGTTCAATAAGAAATATATCACTTGATTATTGTTTTGATCTTTTTGTTTTTGTTGTAGTGTAACGGATCTTATCAGCCAAAAAGCTGAAAATTTATAGATCGGACCTTGTAATTTGTTTTTCTGTTGTACAGTGTAATGAAGTTGAAATGCGTAGAGCTAAAAAAAAAATGTAATTAATGAATACTTCCTATCCAAATTTGCTATCGAATGGAAAATAATAGAGATATTACTGATTTTAGTTAAATTTGAACTATTTTATTTTCATGCTAAATTTTTGGGGTACTTTAAAATACAATTCTTAATAAATGCGAAATTAACCCTAAGCTCTCTTTTGTTGTGTCTTATTTCTGACTTTCTGGTTGAATTTTCCGTTTTGGAGTATTCAGGGACTTATAGTAAAATTTCACGGCGAATATTTTTACGGAACATTTTTAATCCCTTAAATCCTTGCTTTAAAGGTGTTTTATGCTCTTTTTAAAAGAAGGATAAAAAAGACCCTTACCTTGAGGAGTTAGATGCTTAACACATTCTACAACAGTTTTTGATTTTGGTGTAATCAGGGACTTATAGTAAAATTTTAACAATTTAATCCCTTAAATCCCTGTTTTAATGGTGTTTTATGCTCTTTTTTAAAAGAAGGATAAAAAAGACCATTACCTTGAGGAGTGAGAGGTTTAACATTTTCTACAAAAATGTTCTCCGTAGCATTTTACATAAATTTGCCGAACACACCATTTACTATAAACGTAAGCTTTACTCGATTTTCTATGCCGCTTGACAATACAAAATTGGCATTTGGGGGGAAACTTTACCTCCCCCAAAATGAGACCCAGATGTAAACTTTCAAAACGCCGATACACGTGTCTTTTTTTTTGTCTCTTCTATCAAAATGTATAGGTCGGACCTTGTAATTTTGGAAAAAATTTGATTTTGTTGAACAGTGTAATTGGAACATTCTGCCACAGTTCAGCCATTTAATGTGAAGAACCCTCAATTAGTTCTGTCTACATAAAAAAAGGTTAACTAAATCAATGTTGTTCCTTGCACATTGATAATTGATAAAACGATAAAGCATATTTGAGAACAATATTTTTTGAGGTAAAGTAATTGTTATTAGGAAATTTCTAAATTACAAGAACAAAAATAATATTACTTTAAATACTCTTAAAACACATAAAAAAAGTTCTGAGCACTTTGCATTTCGCACACATTATTGACCTTTTTCTGGAATTGCCCATATGTAGTCGATTTCATTTAGTTATTTTTACTACATTTGTAATTTTTGACCGTTTTTAACGACTGTTTATGGTACTTTTGTAGTTGTTTTGTTTTGCAATTAAAAATTACTAAATTTTGTTGTTGTAGTAATTTTTATGAAAATTATAGTCATCGCCTTTTTAATTAAATTTTAGTTATTTTAATTGCCATTTTAAATAATGTCTACCTTCATAATTTCCTGAGTGTATGCCATTTTCAACATGCCCTTGATATTTTAGTTGTTGTCACAATTTTTCAGTCGATGTAGTTATATGTCCTATTATCCGGTCATTCTTTAAACGTTAGTTCAACGTACATCGAGTAATAGGTGTAATATAAATAAAAACTAAAGTTAATTAACATTTACATTCAACAAAACTTAGCTTTTTAAAAGCTTAACAGGTAAAAAAATCAATGCTTTTCTTTGATTTCAATTTTTTTTTTAAATATATACATAAGGTATTTTTTTATTCAACACCATAATTAAAAGCACATGATCATTTATTTGTATTGATAAAAAAAAAAAAAAACAAAAATAGTAAAAAACACATACAAAAATAACTTTTCGTTAAAAAAAAGTAAATAAAAAATTTTAAAAGGCTTTTGTTGTGGTCATATTTGTTAAATAAATTCACACATTTGGTCTATTATTATTTAAAGGCTTTTTCACATCTTCAAAATTATACATTTCTTGTAGTCTTCTTAAAAGTTAATAACATCGTAAAGGTTCAATAATATTTGATTGACTCATACTGTTTGTAATAAAATTGTTGTTTATTTATTTTTTTTTTCAAAATTAAGGATATTTCTTTAGAAAGTTAACAAAATATAGATAATATACGTTCATACTGAATGCCAAAATCTATATTTTCGTTTTTACAAGTTTACAAGTTTTCAATTTAAAATTTGTATGAAATTTGAGAGTCGAAAACTTGAAAATTCCGAAAATATTTATGTAGGTATAAATTTTACAGAAACCACTTTTTGTTCAAAATATCGAAAAACTAAATAATTTTTATAAAAAAAAATAAATTCATTAAAGTTAAAAAAAAAATACTAAAGGGGCCGCCAAATAACTTTTTTTTTTGAACTCCTGAACCAATTGGACTTTGTATGGCGTCATACCAAGGTCTTTATGCATAATTCGTCTCAATGATGTCTCCGAAATGTTCAATTGTTGAGAACGAAGGTGAATTGATGTTGATGGCGCTTCACGCACACTTTCTGAAACAGCAGCAATATTCTCGGGTGTACGCACTGTTTTTGGCTTTTCACGCTTTGTTTTATCGATGAGGATGCCAGTTTCTTTTACTTTTTTCACAAGATAACGAACATACGGACCATATTCGTTCAGCGGAAGGATAAAACTAATTATCTGTCAAATCAGACATGAGTAGGGTTGCCATATTTGAAAAGTGAAAAAAAAAAAATTTTCAATAAAAATGTTTTCTTCTTCTTCTTCCTGTAAAGAGACTAACTAAAGAAATATTCTACAGTAATTAATATAATAAAAAAAAAAAAAAAAATTAATTACGATTGTCATTATCTGACGGTTGCAAACCACTTTCTAACGAAAAAAAAGTACATTGATGAAAACAAAAAGTACTTTTCAAAAAAAAAAACAGTACATTTTTGTATTTATTGTTAACATAACTTTTACTTCAATACATCACATATTTACTTAAAATAAGTTAATACACCGAACCAAATAGCGTAGGTAAAATCAACAAAAAAATTTTTGTAGATCTTTAACGAAATTTTGTCAATTTTTTTTAAGATTTAACCAATTTTATTCAAATCAACAAAATTTCGTCAAGTTTACATCCTCTAAAGAAGTAAAATTGACTAAATTCCATCAAATTGACTAAATTTCGTCAAATTGGCTAAAATTATTAGTTTGGGCGCCATTACTTTTTGCATTGGGCAGTGTCATGAAAAAGAATTGTGTTTACAAACATCCATTGCTTGAAAAGTAAACAAACCAAACTTATATATGTACAAAGAAACGAAGTGGAATTAATACAGGGAGATTCAAAAAATTTATATAAAAAAATATTGTACACACAAAAAAAACATGGTTAAAAAAATATATATTCTTTGTACACGCAAAAAAACTTGTTTATATAAAAATATGTAAAATATACAAAAAAAAACAGTACAAAAACAGTACAAATCCAAAAAAACAGTACTTTTGCGTACTGTTTTAGGTGTTGTGAATAAAACAGTACATTTTTCAAAAAACAGTACATGTACTGTTTATATATATTTTTGTATTAACACTTCTGTCCTGTTTAAAATTATACCGCATCAGTTATGTTTGTTGGGTCAAATTGACCCAATTTCAAAATCATTAAAAATCATGCTAACAATAATTAATTTTTAAATTCAAAATAACAAATTTGGGCACTTTTAAGTGATAATAGTAAAAAATAGTAAAATTAGAAAGAACACGTATATCAAATCTCATTATTTTAAGAACTTTTCACAACATTTTTGTTGGTTTTTTATTAAATAATACTTAATATCTTTTGAAATACTAATAGGATTTAGATGAAATTTTCGTTAACCCAAAAAGAAGTTACTGTGTACTTCATGGAATACCACAAAATTAAATAACGTCATCACAAATGTGAAATCTTTAGCATAATTAGCTGTTTATGAAATGACGAAACAAAATTTCATTTTCAATTTGAACAATTTTTACACACATCGAATGTTCTTAGAAAACTTAACGAGAAATGCATTTAAACTTTATTACAACCGCTTATAGTTCAAAACGTATAAAGCTATGCACAGACGGTTGTCATATCTTACAATATTGTAAGATCTAGCAATGTGCTGGCAATGTACTGACAATGAAACATGTTTAGCAGAAGGTAAATTGTCAGTTCAGACGATTGTAAGAAATCCTTTCAATTTCATTGTCAGACAATTGTCAAACAATAAATTTATCTGCCAACGAAAATTGTCAGTTCACACGGTTGTCAGATTCTTTTTTGGCAAAAATGGCCAGATCTGTTGTTAGATATTGCCAGAACTAATTAATTGATGATTTCATTACAATTTCATTGATATCAATCGTAATGAAATTATTTTCATTACCATTTGTTTAATTAATGATAATGAATTTCATTGACTAATGGTAATGATTTAAAATTTCATTACCATTAGTAATGGATTAATTAAAGGAAGAAAATTGCAATTGACTGAATGCAAATATCCTAGGTTTGGGAAATATTCCGAAAGATTAATTTTTTATGAAAAAACAATTATTTTTTTACCCAAAAGTACGTGAAAATAAAAATTTAATCACTCAGATAATGGATTGGAACATTGGTCCAAAATGGAACGATATGGAATGAAACGGGGAACGATTGGAATCGGAGCACTGTACACAATTGTGTTGTCGTACGTGAAAATAAAATTTAATCATTCCGATAACAGTATGGAACATTGGTCCAAAATGGAACGATATGGATTGAAACGGGGAATGATTGCAATCGGAACACTGTACACATTTGT
This sequence comes from Delia radicum, assembly GCA_021234595.1. NCBI lineage: Eukaryota > Metazoa > Arthropoda > Insecta > Diptera > Anthomyiidae > Delia > Delia radicum. The sequence goes on along the minus strand of CM037853.1, from coordinate 39,747,253 downwards.
GTTTGCAAAAATTTGTCCGTTTTGCGATATCATGCTTAGTTTTCGAGGTACAAGCCATTTTTCAAAATGGCGATATTTTAAAATGTCCAATATCTCCAAAACTAAGCGAGATAGACCAAAACGGACTAAATTTTTGCTCCAGAGGAGAATTAATATACTTTTATAATATATAGGCTAGGTCCGAGAGAGATCGCGAGTGATAAACTTTTTAAAAAACTGTTTTTCGATTAAATAAATCTATGTTTTTTACACTTTGATTAAATAAATATTTAATACAAATATTTGTTTCAATCTGAACGCTCGACAAATATTTTTTCGTTTATTTTATATGACACTATTTGAGAGCTGTTTGAACAAACAAAACCCATCAAATATTTGATCATAGTTTGAATATAAAATAAAATAATTTTTTATTTGACACAATTGGAAGCAAATATGTAAACAAATATTTTGTTCAAATATTTGATTAATGTGAACGTACCTTAATGCTATAAACACATAGACGACTGCAGCTACACGACTACAGCCTGTCAAAAATAAAATACACACGTTTATATGAAAACGATTATTTTGGCACCAACACAACTACACGGCTACCCGACTACTTTTGCCGCTGTAGTCAACTTAGGTTAATTTCTATTTTTGTTGGCTGCAAAACAAAAATAGTGTTGACAATAAAACAAAATATGTAACAAATTAGTGCTTAAAAATATTTTATTTTGTTAAACACAAAAAACGTCGCAACATCAAATGGTATAATTGCATTAATATTCAAGAGGGGTTATATAAATTTATTTTCAGGTTATAATAATGTATTATAAATAAGTAATTGTATTTTTAAGTGAACTTTATATACGTGTCTACAACCAAGCATGTTGTTCTATTTTAATAAAGAAAAAAAAGATGTAATTGGCACTACTGAAACAAAAATGGATTTGTATCAGGGATGTTAAATGGAGTTTTCAATTTTGTACCAACATCCAAAAAAATTGTACTTTTTGGACGTTGACGGTACCATTTTTTTAAATTTATTAAAACAAAAAAAAAAAAAATACATAAAAATTCTCTTGTACAGAAAAAAAAAACAAAACCTTCCAATAACATACATTATATGTATGAATAAAATAAGGCATAAAAAAGTCTTATGAATATATGAGACCAAATCATGGAATTATTTGTTTAGTTAATAAACTATTTGGAATTTCTACATCATAGCAGCATAAATTTGTCGCTCTTAACCAATCCTTAGTCTGTATGAGACTTGATAATGTTGGCTAATGTAGTCTGTTTCTTTCCTTAGTTTTTATTATATTTTGAAAAGAAAAAAACTCTTTCCACATTTGCAGACCAGTGTGGAATGGATAAAATTCCAGCAACGACTAGAAATGTCTGGAAACATATTGACATTCAGTTCATTTTGAAAATTAGCTACTACCGACCAAAAACTACAAACGTTTTAATTTTTTAACGACTTCAGTTAAAAAAATTTTAGTTTTTACTCTGGCTCAAGTAATATTTTTACTAAGAAGACAAGAATGGAGCAAAATTAACGATTAATCGGTTTTTGTTAAAGTTCTGCCTATTATGGAGGCTATAACTTTTCTAAAACATTGGGTGCTGATGAGATCTTTAACCAGATCGAAATACTAGTATTAACCTAGCTAATATGTTTGATTTGCTTTATTTTTGTAAATATACGGAGGTTGAGCGCTCGTTCTAAATTAAACATATATAAGATTGTTTGGAATTTTCTTTCATTTCTTTAACAATAATTTAATTTTCGTTTGAGTTTGAATTTTAACGTCTTTTTCAGACAATTGCAGTTAATACTATAATTAATATGCAATTTTATTTAATTTAATTGTGAAAGGCGTGGTAGAGAAGAATGAGTGTATTTTCTAAAAATCTAACTACATTGCAAATATTAAATTTTTTCTGAATCAGACTGCGCAGTTTCTGGTATTGAACGTTCGTCAGTGACCCTGTTTTTTTTTGAATTTTTGAATAATGTAATATTTGTTATGTTTTTATTTGTTCGATTGCGTCTATATGAAATTTTTCTGTGCAATCACTGACCGTGGTATAGATAAACTGATTTCTAATGCCACATGCACTCGCACTACACGTTAGACAGAGCGCTTTAGCCCTCTGAGCTATAGTTAGGTCGAGTTTTGTTGTGATTAAAACTAGTTTTATTCAATACACGTTGTTTTTGTTCTTGCATACATAATCTCAGAAGTACAACTCCAACAACACAACAGTTCTATTTTAGAAACTCACCTCACTCTAATGTCCACTGTTTTCCCATATGTTATAAGTGATGCCATATCTATATATCAATTTTCACTTCTTCAGAATTTTAATAAATTCAAAATAAAAGTGAAGTTGGCTGCAACAAGTGTCAATATATGTAAGAGCTGCCAGATAAATTTTGTAAAAAATCGTAAATTTTTAATCGATATTAAAAAAAAAAAATTGCCAACTTTATTCTTCAAAATCCTTAAAATGATGATAAATCGTAAAATCTGGCGGATATAGTCGCATATATTTTAAGAGCTCATTACATAAAACGAATAAATGCAATGAAAAAGGACACAATAACAATTTGTTTGCTATACTAAAAATTCAAAAAGGGGAAAAATTAAAAATGTTTAAATTGTACCAAATGAGTAGCGGTAGTACCACGGTACTTTAGAAGGTCAAAATGTACCAAACAAAGTACAATTGTACCAACTTTAACATCCCTGATTTGTATAAAAAACAGCTATTGATATTTTTAAATTGAATCGTGATCAGCTGTTTACTATGCTGCTGTCGTTTCCAAAATAATAAGTAGCTGACCACACGGCGACGATTGCAGTCAACGGCATTTGCAGTCGTGTAGCTCTGCAGTCTGCTGTGGTCTATGTGTTTATAGCATAAGTCGCCGTTTGATTTTGTAACTCTTCAGAGTTTAAAAACTCTAGTTAATTTTGGAATAAACATCTCATTAATGCTTTTTAATGCAGCTGAGTGAGCAGACCAGAAAAGTATTTTAAATGCAATTGAAACCTCCAGAAATATTCAATCAATAAGCATTTACACCGAACAACTTTTTGGTAAAATTTCGCAGTTGAACACTTCTGGCTTAGTAAAAAATAGAGATAATTTTAATTGTTTAGCTCTATCAGTAGTTGAAAAAAGGGTAATTAATCAAATAATTGATATTTATTGTTTCTAATAATCATTATCATTGTTTTGTTAATAAAAAGTTTTTACTTTGTTTTTAATAAATAAAATTTACTTTGCAATAAAAACTACAAAACAAAAAAATTTAAGGCTAAAAAATTTAAGGCTTAATAACTTTTAACGGTTAGTAACAAAAATAAGGAAAGAATCCTCTTTAATTGTGTATATTAAAAAAAAAAATTTAAAGAATAAAAAAATCGATTTTTTCCGACTACTCTAATGGCTATCCGGTGCAATGTAAAAGCGTGAAAACTGCGTATAAGCCTAATTTTTCCTGTAGAATGTATTCGTGAAGACAGATTTGAAATATATTTAGCGGTTTTTGTTGTACAAAAGAAGGTACTCAAAATTCGCGATTTTAGCCGTCGCGCGGGAATTGAAGGAGTTGGAATTTTTCAAAAATAAAAACGCCATTATTTTTATTGTCGCAAAAGGCTTCTAAAAAGTAATGATATCCCAAAATCTAAAAATAAAAAATCACTCTAATAAGTATATATGATACAATATAGAGCAATTCCATATGAACGACCCCTCTCCGATTTTAAAATAAATAGTCTCAATCGATTGCCCAGCAAAAAATAATGTACCTACATATTTTTTTTTTTTTTATAGTGACTGGTTTAGTGGTAGTGTGCACCACTGTCATGTGACAAAATTGAAGAATTCTTCATAAGGGACCTCATTGAAACGAGCTATCACTCGTTGCGATCGCTTTAGTAGTTTTTTTTTTTTAAACAACTTTAAATGAGGTCCCTTTTTAAAACAACTTTAAATGAGGTCCCTTATGAAGAATTCTTCAATTTTGTCACATGACAGTGGTGCACACCACCACTAAACCAGTCACTATAGAGCAATTCCATATGACATGTGACAAAATTGAAGAATTCTTCATAAGGGACCTCAAGCTACTAAAGCGATCACAACGAGTGATAGCTCGTTGGAAAGGTATTGAATCAGGCTTTAATTGAAAAATAAAATTTTCCTAATTTTTCTTGTTAAATAATTAAAAATAATTCAATTATAAAAAATATAAAAACAATGAGAACAAGGTGGTCTCTTAAATGCTCTTCTCCTGTCCAAACAAGGAGTCGGGCCCATTTTTTTATTGCTGATTCTTAAAGCAAAAATTATGAGGAATCCAAAAAAATAAAATTAGCCGGAAAATTTAGGAGCTTCTGTGGAAAATCGGAAAATTTAATTTTCATGGGAAAATTTAATTTTCATGGGGAAAAAGGTAAATTTCTGAGAAAAATTTTGATCGTTTTCATATGGAATTGCTCTATAACCAAACAAATTCTATTACTTTTATATATAATAAATTTTGTCATTACTACTAAGTTCATGTTAATAAATGTGTGTGTAAGAACATACCCAGGCAGAAAAAACACAATCGACACAGTGTTGGCAAAGCGTCGCCGATGGCCGGTTATGCGTTGGTAGAACGTGTGTTTAACAATCTTGACGGTATTGTCCTGTTACCCGATTGATAACAGTGACCAACCGTTGGTTTAAGCGAACTTGCCACTGTTAGCATAACGTTGATAATTCAAAAAATTTAGTGCTTTTAAAATAGCTTAAACTAAATGAATTTTGGGGAGTATATATAATAAAGCATATTTAAAAAGCAGCAATACAGTTCGGTCTTAGCCTTATACATCATATTTAAATGTGTGAAATATAGTAAAATATTTAAAAAGCAAATGCTTCTAATTGGTTGCAATATTCGTAAAAACAATACTGGCAGAGAATTTTGCGGGTGGTACTGGCAAAACACATGATTTGCAAACAAAATAGAGGTTTACTAGTACAATATTAGTTGGACCTTTGACAATTTTATCACGGTTTTTTTTTTACAAAAATAGCAGTGCTTTGCCAGTACTTTATTTTTGGTACGTTTAGCAATTTCTACTTGAGTAGTTAACCAAATATCTTGGAGAAACAAAAAATTTACAACAAAATGGCATCGATTTGTTAATGAATATTTTTGCATATTTTGGATAATTTCAATGCACATTTGGGCATTTTTTATAATTTTATTTTCTATAATTGCATATTTTTGCATACTTTACATTAAAATGGATGTTTTTAAGAATAATACAATGTCCTTTTGTCAACTACTTATTTTGTAGTTACTGTTAAGTTAAAGGGTAAACTTTATTATTTAAAAACTTGTAACCACATATTCTTATAGTTGCTTATTTTTAAATTACTGATGAGTATGAGGGTAAACCTTATTATTTATAAACTTGTTACCTGATATTTTTCTAGTTGCTTATAAGTATACTAGTAACTAATTACACTGGCTTATACTGGCATTTATTTTCCATGTAAAATAGCGTACTGAATCCGAAAATTAAGTCGAAAAGTCCAAAAGTAGAACAGTTTTTAAGATATGAAACTTCTGAAATTTTCGATTTTTAAAAAACGTGGTTTTACTTAAATAAAAATATCTCCGGACCAAGACGGTGGCTTTGAATGTTTTTATTTTTAAATTAAAGCTAAATAAACGCTTTATCAACTCTACATACAATATTTTTCAATCCGATTATCGCCTTAGAAGCTATTTATCGATATATCGACAACTTCGCTTAAATTTTAACGAAATTTAGAAAAAAAAGGTAAATTCTATTGTAAATTTCGCTAAGTTAAAATTGTTTTAAAATTTATTTCTCTCTTTGCAGTTCAAGTCTGCTCCATCAAAAAGAAAATAAGATGCTCCCTAATAAAATCGGTTAACAACTGTAGACGCTACTTGCATTTGACTAAAAATGCAGAAATTCAGTTTTTTGCATTTTTACTTTATTAAGTGTAATCTTACATTAAAAATATCTAGAAGTATTAACTAAAATTTGTTAAGGCTTGATTTTACTACTCCTTTTATGTGTACTGCTAGTTTCTCTAGTGATAAACTGACTATAGTCCTTTTATGTGTACTGCTAGTTTCTCTAGTGATAAACTGACTATAGTCACCCATCATCGCTTCGTTCCAAAATCCTTGATAGCGACGTTCCATTTCCGTCATTTGTTGGTTTTCACCGTGCTCATCACTTTAATCAGTTATTTTTTGTTTTTTTTTTTTTTTTAATGCGACGGTTAAGCGAGAGTACAATTTCATGTACAACTTTCATGAAGCAAATATGTAAAAGTACTAACAAAAACGTACTCGACGAATAAAAATTATAAGTTTTGACGCCGAGTTATATGCTGTTGGCTCTAATTATTATTAAGATACTGGTAAAAAATATTCAAGGTAGAACTCTAAAAAAAAACATATTTAAATTGGCTTTTGACTAGAGGTAAACCATTTGCCTGGCAAACTGGAGGTTATCGGTTCGAGTCCAGTTCGCGGCATAAGAGTTTTGATTATTAATAAAATAGATTTGTGGAACACATGTGAGACTATTTATAAAATATTACAATTTTTAAACATAATATATTCAATTGTTACAATAAAAATTCAAAATTTGTATATAATTGTCGATTGTAATACAAGTAATAGTATTAAAATCTAATAATAAATAGTGTTAGTACGTGAAACTACCAAAATTTGGTTTTGCAAAACATTCGGTTGCAACTACAAAACTTTTTTTGTGTGTCCATCGATTTCGAAAACCAATCACTGGTTCTGTTAACGTTATTTCGAGTAAAAATCTCCTAAAGTTCTAAAAAACTAAACGGGTATTAAACATTTTGCTATTGTTTATGAAAAATGTATTAGGAAATTCTAAATTACAAAAGCGGGATAATCCCGCCAAAAGCTAGATGGTTGGTCTGGTTACTTATCATCAACTAAGGAAACTTTGTTTTTTTACACAAAAGCATTAGCACATGTAAGTTATACTTGGACTGCGGTGAGTTATACTTCACTTATGTAATTTTTATCAAATATATACAATGCGTTGCATAACTATAATTAAAAATGATTTTTAAAATTTTTTTTTAAATAACAAAATTTTTTTTAAGACTTATAACTGTTTTTAAGAGAGTGATCTCTTAATGTGTAAAATTTAAGAGATTACTTAATAGATTTAAGAGAAAAATTGTGTAGTAATATTTTGTAAGTGTTTCATAACTATAATTACATCTAACGTTAAACTAGGAAGAATAGCAAATACATAAAAATTAAAGAAAAGTTAAATTTTTTGTTGACTTTTCTAACTTTGCTTTTGTTTCTGTGAGTGTACCGTGACTAACCATCATAAAGCAAAACAATTAAAAATCGAAATCATTTGAGGGGGGGGGGGGGGGTATGTTGGTTTCTGGGTACTCCAAAGCTCATAGACGTAAACCAAACAAATTTTTGCATAATATTTTTTCACATTAATAATATTTTTGACGAAATAGATATCGCTCATTTACTTCAAGACTGACATAACTCAAAAAACACGATTTTGCAGAAAACGAGTTAAAAGTTTTTAATCCATATCTGCATCGCTTGACCCTTTCTCTATTTATTCGGTCACTTTTTTATAAATACGGGTTTTTAATGTATTTTTCTCTTAGTTAGAGTTGTGTGCGAATTCGCTAATTATAGACTGAATCTTACTGGAAACCAAGGGACGGATTCTCTAAGAAAAACGATATCGTTCTGTTCAAAACGATACCCAAATTGTCATCGTGTGAACGATGCTACCTGCGAAAGCGTTAAACTAAATGATGGAACATTTTTATCTTTTAACAAATGGTTAACATTATTTAAAATTTGTGTGTAATATGGTGATAATTTCACTTCGAAAAGTGGACGACAATCGTCTATCGTTCTACAGTCGATCGTTCTAAGTCTAGTTTTTTATCTTTGTTTCTCGAAATTGGGTCATTTTGACCCAAAAAGGACAGACGAGTTAAAAAATGTCTTATGTAAATTTATTAATACTATTTACTATTTTTCTGCTTTTAAACACTTCAAATATTCCAACCTTCGACAAATTAGTAAGATATTCATCTTTATTTACAACATTTTCCTTATTAATAAAAATGTTTTTTTTTTTTTGTATTAATTTATGATTGTTTTTACATTTGTTAAATATTTATTGAATTGTTAATTATACGCCTTGTTGGTCATTCTTTATTTTTTCATATTTATTTATATTTTTCTTTGTTTTATTTCTAAACTTTATTAGAGAAATCATGTCGTTTTTGTTAATCTTTGAGGTTAAACATTACAAATGAGAGTAGTTTAGCGCAGTCAGTCGTTCGATAATTCATTATCTTAAACATTTATTGACTGCCAATAAAAAATATGTTTAATTGTTGTTTTATTTAAAAACGCTATAAAAGCAGCTGCATTTGCTAATACAACTTTATTTATAAAATGCAATTTTCTAATTAAAGTTTGTATACCTTAAAGCCTTTGTCATGAGGTCAACATCATCATTAAAAATGTATAAAATTATAAAGAAAAACCGCAATTTATTTATATAATGATAATTAGATTAAAGCTAATACATTGTTACGATGGAAGATAAAATACAATGTGCTATTTAAAATTTTTAAATAATTTGTCGTGTAAATCTTTTAAGTAAATTTTGATTTTTGTAAACTTCAAGATCTGGGTTTTGCTTTAAATTGTTTTACATACAATTTCTTAGTACATACAAAAGTGTTTTCTACCAGCCCGCATACATACGACTTATGGGTTTTAAACCACATATTTGAATTTCTTTTAAAGATTATTAATTAAAAACACATATTTTTTCGATTTAAAAATCTGAATAACTAAAACGCAATATACACAGAACCCAAAACTAGTAGATTTTAATTGTCAAATTTCATACAAATTTTAAATCAAAAACTAGTAAAACTAGCTTGTTTTTATTCTTTGTGAATATAGTATAAAATAAAAATACTGATGTAGTTTCTGTTTTAACCCTTTGAGACCCAAGGTCACGATTTTTGATGTTTTCTTCTAAAACTGCGAATATTTCCAATACATTTATTGAGATGAAAAAAGTCCTATTATATTTGTAACAAAATTATATTTCATAAAATATGTATAATAGGACGTTCTGAATAAAAAAAATTAGCAATACCACTCAATCGATGCGTAGTAAAGAGCTAATTTAGGTTAGGTTAGGTTAGGTTAGGTTAGGTTAGGTTAGGTTAGGTTAGGTTAGGTTAGGTTAGGTTAGGTTAGGTTAGGTTAGGTTAGGTTAGGTTAGGTTAGGTTAGGTTAGGTTAGGTTAGGTTAGGTTAGGTTAGGTTAGGTTAGGTTAGGTTAGGTTAGGTTAGGTTAGGTTAGTTAGGTTAGGTTAGGTTAGGTTAGGTTAGGTTAGGTTAGGTTAGGTTAGGTTAGGTTAGGTTAGGTTAGGTTAGGTTAGGTTAGGTTAGGTTAGGTTAGGTTAGGTTAGGTTAGGTTAGGTTAGGTTAGGTTAGGTTAGGTTAGGTTAGGTTAGGTTAGGTTAGGTTAGGTTAGGTTAGGTTAGGTTAGGTTAGGTTAGGTTAGGTTAGGTTAGGTTAGGTTAGGTTAGGTTAGGTTAGGTTAGGTTAGGTTAGGTTAGTTAGGTTAGCTTAGGTTAGGTTAGGTTAGGAAGCGTTATGTGCCCAAGGGCACATCTCCACTCGTAGACGGTCCATTGTGAATCCCTTCAGTGAAAAAACAGTAAGAAAGAATAGCAATAGACAGCAAGATAGATTGAAAGAAAGATATAAAGAAAGATAGAAAGGATATATACTCCCCCAGAACCAGCTCCTATTAAACAGCCGTCCTATTTCCTTGACAAATCTCAGCAAATCTACTAGATTGCATCCAGCGACACACCCAAGTTCGTCGTGAAATCTATCTCCAATGCGGGCCATAACTCCCTCGACACCCTGCAATCCATTCTGCGCCTCCATGACTGGTTAACGGTTTCGCGGAATCCCTTCCGTATCACCTCAAAGTAGAACAAATTTAAAAAGAAACAAAGTATAGAAACTGTACTTGGTTTAAATTAAAAAATCCTCTGGTGAAACAACATTACTCTACAGAAATTTTAAAAATATTTTTTCCAGTAATAAGCCAAAAATTGCGAAAATTTTTAGCCCAATTTCGAAAAAAAATTTTAAGCTTTTTCAGTTATATTAGTGTTTTGTTTTTTTATACATCGAGATTATTTTAATGTTATTTCAAATTTATAACGAGCTTCCAACCTCCGTATATTTACAAAAATAAAGCAAATCAAACATATTAGCTAGGTTGATACTAGTATTTCGATCTGGCTAAAGATCTCATCAGAACCCGAAGTTTCGAAAGTTGAGCCTCCATAATAGGCAGAACTTTAACAAAAAACCTATTAATCATAAATTTTGCTCCATTCTTGTCTTCTTAGTAATCAAGCACGTGGTTGGAAAACTTCAAAGATTGTGCTGTTACCGAAAAAGGATAAGGATCCGTCTGAACTCAGGAATCTACGACCTATAAGTTTGTTAAATAATATAAGCAAAATATTTGGGGTATGCATAAATAATAGTTTGAATAAATTTTGCAATAAACAAAATATAAAAAGCGAAAAACAATTTGGTTTCAAGTTCAAACATTCCACACCCACCAAGAACAGTGATGGTCATATGACCGGTCAAATGACCGGAACTGCTGATGGGAATATCCATCAACGCGTAGAACAAAGTTTCTATCATTTTCTTAAGGGCAATATGAAAAAAGTGATGCAAACATTATGTACGTGTGATTTTGCATCTTCCTCTAATTTATAAATTCATAAGTTATAGGAAGATGCAAGATTTGCATGTGTTAGTTTCGGTCATCCATTTCTTGTAGGGCAGTTAACGCTATACACAAGCTTACTTCTGATATTAATTGAAACTGGCATAAAAGAAACTGCATATGGAAAAAGCGTTTGATTGTGTATGGATTAGAGGCCTTATTTATAAGATGATTCAATTTAAATTTCCATTAAATCAAATTATATTAATATATAATATGATTACGAATAAAAGTTTCATGGTATATCATCAGAATATGCACAGTAGCAAAACATATAGTATAATCAACGGCCTACAACAGGGTACAGTTAATTCACCCATTTTATTTAATTTATACATTTTAGATCTGATTAGCCAAATGGATAATATCATTTTATTCGTACACTCCAAAAAATGATTGTAAATTTACTACTATAAAACGAGTAAAGTTTCATGTATTATTACGCTAATTCGGTAAATTTATACATCAAAATGCGTAAAACTATTTTGCGCACACTTTTATATACAATAATACCCACTTACAGTATTTTTACCAATTATGTGTTTACAATTAAACACATTATGCCTAAAAGTAGTATTATTTTGTTAAATAAAATTTTTACGCACCAATTTTGAAATATACTAACTTATAATAGTAACAAATATTTTGACATTTTTAAATTGAAAAAAAAAATTAAACAAATTGAAAAAAGCCAAAAAAAATCTAAAAAATTTAATTTTTTGAGAATTTTAATGAAAAAAAAAATGTATAACTGTAGTATTTGTGATAGTGTTTAGTTTATAGTTTATTTCCAAGTGTTTGCAGCCTAATTGTGGAAAAATATTTTCAAAATTTAATATATGTACAGAGCTTTAAAGAAAAAAATTCTTCATTCGATTTATTCAGTCGGTTTTAACTCAATCGATTTAAAAATGTCGCTAATATTGAAAAAAATTGTCAAAATTGAAAAAATCGCCAAAAATCGCTAAAATTGAGAAAACTTTTAATATAAAAAAAAATCACCAAAATGAAATAAACGTTAAAATTAATAAAAAAAAAATCGCTGAAATTAAAAAAAAATCTCCAAATTTGAAAAAAACGCTAAAATTTAAAGCTAATCGCCAAAAATGAAAAAAATCGCTAAAATTTAAAAAAATCGTAAAAAATTAGAAAAATCCCTAAAACTAAAAGAAAATCGGCAAAAATTAAAAAAATCTCCAAAAATTAGAAAAATAGCTAAAAATGAAAAAAATTTCAAAATTAAAAATAAAAAATTAGCAAAAAAAAAAAATCGCCAAAAATGAAACAAATTTTCAAATTGGAAAGAAAGCTTAAATTGAAAAACGAAAAATATTGATGAGAAACTTAAAATAGCTGTAAATGTATCTTTATTAGTTTTCGAAACACAGGCGATGTTCCAAATAAATTCTCTTTTTGCTTTGCGATGTTTTGTTTTTGAGAAAAACGCAATCTAGGAACCTAGCCAATCAGGCCGGTATTGGGGTTGAGTTTTGAACACCTGTGCAAACATTTTTCCAGTTGCTTTTTTTATTTTTTAAGTTATGGACGTTTTTTATTTAGTCAATTTTTAAAAAGTACATATTACGAAAACTAATGCAGCTGGGGGAAAAATTGCTGCACCATTGTTCAAAACACAACCCCATTACCCCTACAACGATCTTATTCGATTTAAAAAAATCCGATTTAATTTTTTTTTAAAATAGAATTCAATCTTTGAAGCTCTGTATATGTACAACAACTTATATACAAATATTTATTATTAAATTTATTATTATACAACACATTAATAAAACTCTTTCTAAAAATTAATTTTTGTTTAATTTGAAAAATTTTTTGGGCTGTTATTCTTTTTTACCGGAAGGTAAAGATACGCATTTTTAGGGGGTTTTTACGCTTATAAATATGTATTTTTACGCATTTTATACGTATAATTGCATGTAAATCATGTTTTTTTACACGAATATTTGGTAAAATTACTCATTTATTTTTAAATTTTTATCAAAATTTTACGCACTTCCATTGTAAATTTACCAACTTTGTGTTCACAAACTTACTCTCAATGTGCGTATTTTTTTCATTTACACACATAGAGTAAATTTACCCAACTTATAGTAGGAGTACAGTTTCCTACTATAAGTCTCTATGATAGTTTCGTAGGAATAACGATTTCTTTTCCGTTATATATGACAAAAAGTATCCTTCTTCTGAAATATTAAAAAATAGTTTTGTTTAACAGATGGTCACGCCCACAAATACAAATATTTTATCCTAAGTTTTTAGCTGCCTTAATTTTAATATATTTACTATCAAATGGCGTTTAAATTTTTTAAATCGGTGACAACAAAAAATGGAGGTTTTGGCTAACGATTTTAATTCTTGAGCCAAAGTGTGGCGTATACTTAATAAAAGACAAATACGGTGGCGTATAATTTATTTTAAAATAAATAAATCATACGCTCTCGTTATCCAATTTAATTTTGTTTATATATGAGCTGTGTTTTCAGAACTTCTTAAAATTAAACGCTAAAAATCAATTGGGCAATTTCACAAGGGGGTACCTATTCTAAAAGGCTTTGTATATACCCGAGTAAAAACAATCATATACAACTATATATTTTTATATAATGCTTCGTAAAAATATATAGTTTTATTTTGCTTAATATGGGTATACAGCCAGGAGCATTCGTTATAACGAAATATTCATTATATCGCAAAATATTTTTGTACCAAATCGTCTGCGCATTTTAATATTTCTCACAATGTTAAATTTATTCAAAATGAAAAATAAAACAGCAATTGTGGGTACACTGCTAAATTAAAAGGCTCTTCAACAAAAAACTCTTTTCTTAATACCATCGGCTTTCCTAGTATCAAAGGTTTCCCGTCAATATAAATATGTTGTAAAAGATTTCTCAAAATTGTATTCATTTCAAAAAATTTATTTATTTCAGTTTTATGAAATTTTAACTTTAACGCTTTCTCACTTCCAAACCGTGAAATGGACAAAAAAAAAATTACTTTACAAATATATTGTAAATTTGGTTTTCCATCAAAATGGCTTAAATGGTAGTCAATATTATTATGCTAGGAATGAAACTTTTTATTCCAACGAAGCATATTTCGGGAAAATCAAAGCATAAGTGTTGGTTTAACCAGACGTGCAAAAATGCAGTCAGATCCAGAGAGGCAGCGTTCAGTAATTGGCGTTCGAATAAGAACGTCGTTACTGATCTGCATCGCAAAAAGGCGAGAACCGAGTGTGTCAAAGTACTTAGACGCGAAAAGGTTTTATACGAACGGCGTCTACGTGCGAAAGTTCTTTCTGCTCCTCGGGGCAGTAAGACCTTTTGGTCGTTCGTTAAAAGAGTAAAGGATAATGCTTGTTCTTCTATTCCAACTCTTATAAAGGACGATCAATCATTCACCGACCCGGTTGATAAGGCCGACCTCTTCGCTGAACTTTTTGCAAGAAATTCTTTCTTGCCGGAAAGCGATCAACCACTGCCCCTTTTTGGAAAGGGTATCCTATACTATGCCTTTGATTTTTATTCGGGCCCGGGCAGTCAAAAGGGTTCTTGAGGATCTCAACGTAAACAAGTCCACGGGGCCGGATGGCATATCAGCACTGGTGCTGAAACAATGCTCTTTTACATTGGCAAAACTTTTCAGCTGCTCGTACCGTGCGGGAGTCTTCCCCTCATGCTGGAAGGTGGCCAATGTCCAGCCAATCCCCAAAAAGGGTACGGATAACAACCCTGAAAATTACCGCCCAATCGCAATTTGCTCTGCGCTCTCCAAAGTGATGGAGACCATGGTTAACTACCATCTTGTGAAATATTTAGAGACCAATTCACTTTTAAATGATCGACAGTATGGCTTCCGTAGCGGTCGATCTACGGGAGACCTGTTGGCGTTTCTATCGGAACGTTGGTTGCTCTAGATATTTCCAAGGCGTTCGATCGCGTGTGGCACGGGGCACTCGTGACTAAGCTAGTTGCTTTTGGTGTCGGTAATGTCTTCTCTCGATTTATTACGAGTTTTCTCAGAGACCGAACTGTACGTGTTGTTTTAGATGGATTCTCATCAAACGAGTTTCAGCTAAATTCAGGGGTACCGCAAGGTTCTGTTCTTTCTCCTACCCTTTTTCTTATTTTTATTAATGACCTTCTTGGTCAGACCTTCAATCCTATCTACTCTTTTGCAGATGACAGCAACATTTCTCATTCATTTTCATTCGATCACAGGCCAAGCTCTATGGAGATAGAAGGCATGCGGTAGAACATAAATGACACACTCAATCAAGACCTTTCTACAATCTCTGAGTGGGGTCGCACGAATAAGGTCGATTTTAATGCACGCAAGACCCAATGTTGTATGTTAACCCACAGACGGGCTGTGAAATTAACATTGTCATATGTAGCTATGGATGGTATATGTATTGAGGAATCGGATACTCTTGATATTCTGGGCATGAAAATACAGTGTGTTGTCCGCTGGAACAAGCACGTATTTCAAGTGTCGAAATAAGCGTTCAAGTGTCTTGGTTTTCTGAAACGGTGCAAAACTTACTTCACTCCATCCGATCTCCTTACTATTTATACCAGCATATCCGGCCGAAAATGGAATACAACTCTCATATATGGGCAGGGGCTTCAGTGTCTATTCTAAAGCTTCTGGACCGTGTTCAGGGGAGGGCGGCGAAGCTAATCAATGACAGTAGTGTATCCAACTCTATTGATTCATTGGAGCATCGTCGGAATGTGGGTTGTGTTACACTTTTCTATCAATATTACCATAGGAGGTGCTCATCTGAGTTAAGTGAATTTATTCCTCGAGCCCGAGTTTTTATTCGTAATACTCTCTTGTCTAGTAGAGCACATCCGTTTGTAGTTGATTGTCCTGTGTTTCGCACAACGCATTACAGAGAAAATTCGTTTTTTAGTCGAACGATTCGTATGTGGACCAAACTTCCCGCAGAAGTGTTCCCTGTTACTTACAATTTAGAAAAATTTAAATCAAATATCCAAAAGCACTACTCCCTCTTTCCTTCTTCCCATACCCTATTTTCCTGATCAATACATTACACTGCATGAGTACACTCAAAAAAATAAGTTAGTAGAAAAGTTAGTAAAACGTCTTGTAAATCGTATACTATTTTTTAGCAAAATTTTTTGCTAAAATCGTGTTTTCAGCTAAAATGTTTGTTATACTTATTCAGCACTTAACTGTTTTATACTAATGCTTTACTAATATACTAATATTTTACTAATTAATTTTGCTAAAAAAAATTGTGCTGATAAGCACATTAATAGTGTGGACTACAACCAGATTGAAAGATATACGCAGAATGAAGTAGATGTAGCGGCATGTGAAGATGTAGTAGAGAAGAGAAAAATGATACTAAAAAGTACAACTCTAATAAGACATATAAAAAAATCAACCATGGAAGTTTTTGTATCTCTTTTTCACACATAAAACAAAATTGAGGATTAAAACAACTTAAATTTTGCGTTGTCACCGGCTTGTGAAAATAATTGTATATTAATTAAATAAAATACAAAATAAAATATTTATTTATTTAAACTAGTGTGGTCAAATTGCAAACAAACATATACAGACATGTAGACAGAGTAAAGCGAAAGACAAAGACACACATCTTAGGTAGATTTTTATGGTTCCCTTTTCTTATTGCAAAAAAGGGTTGTTTTTTTCGTTTCGTTTGTTTTTGTTTATTTTTTCGTTTCGTTTCATTTAAAAGATAGCATCATTTAGACAACCATTTTTGTTATGTTATATATATTTATTTCTATATATTTTCAGATATTAAATTAATTCATGTCGTCAATGTGGGGAAATGAAAATTTTTATATTTCGTTATTATAGTAAATTATTTTTAAAAGAATCACAAAAATATGTTTTATGATTTTCAGCAAATAAATTAACTAAATTACAATTTTTCTACAATTTTTTTGCATTTTTTCAGTCTACTAAAATTCAGCAAAAAATTTATTAATTTTTAGCAAGGCTTTTTATTTCTAATCTACTAAGTGTTAGCAAAACTTTTGCTGAATCTACTAATTTTGTTGCTAAAAATCAGCTCGCTGATTTTCAGCAAACGATTTTGCTGACATTAGCAACTTTTTTGCAAGCATCCTCCTGACTAAAATTTTGCTGACTCAGCAACATTTTTTGCTGACTTTACAAACTTTTTTTTTTTGAGTGTAGAGGGCATCCCCTGAGTATTGGTTAAATTAAAAAAAAAAAAAAAAAAAAAAGAGCCAGCATAGAAATATTTCCCAACATTAATCGCAGTTTTATCAAAATTGTGAGGTGACTGAAAAATTTTATAACAAATCGGGGAATCAGGACATCAAACACTATATAAATCACATATCGGCATTCAAACCAAGGAAGCTTTTTGAGGTGTGTAATCTGTGGTTTGCATTTTAAGAAGATGAAACTACATAAAAATTAAACTACAATAAATAAATAAATTTCTTGAGGGATTTTAGATGGACGCATTTTTTTTTTTAACAAAATCACTTAAAACAAATATTTTTATTAATACAATATGTCCTAACCAAAAAATCTTTATTATAACCAAAAAATCTTTGTTACAGCCTTAATTTTCATAGATACGGAGTGATATAATTTTAAAATTATACAATTTAAAAACTTTAACGTATTTAGTTAATTAAAGAAAAACTTTGTTTATTTGTATTAATTTCATTTTATGATAGTTATAAATAAATTTGACTTTCTCTCCTATTGCATGGCCATCCATAATGGTGCTATTATCTAATATCACAGGTATATTGTTGCATTGATAATGACAATGACGGATGTTGGATATTAAATATCAAATTAACTCTGTATAACATTTTAATGGTCATTATTATTGAAATATTGTGAAATTAAATTGTGTTTAAAGTAAAATTTTAAACAATTACTTGATGTTAAAATTAAAGGTAAATAATTTAATATTAAGTTAAAAAAAAAAAAACAAAATAATAAAAAGTGTGTCTATTTTAGCAATAAAGTGCAAAAATTTGTGATGGTTTTAAAATTGTTGGTTGAAAGTGTAGAAAATTAAACATTAAGAAAATGTAACACTTTGTGAAGGTTATTTAAATTTTAAGTGATCTTCAAGGGAACAAAAAATTGTATTTATAATCATTATCATTATAATAGCAAGAAGGAAAAAAACGTGTTATAAAGACTTCCCTTTATTTTTATAATCCATTCAAAACTGTCATAAAAATGGTCTATATGATATGTTTGTCTACGGATGAGTTAAGTTCTGTAAAAATTAAACACACACAAACAAAAAACAAAATAATCTGTTAAAATTACATGTGAATTACGGAACTAAACATCAAAAATAACTACATTTGAAGATGATTTTTTCGTTTTTATTTTGTTAGCGCAAACACGCAATATCATACAATATTTTCATGCTATATACAATAAGAAATATATATGGGTCGTTCCAAAAGAAACATTACACAGACAAAATTATTGTCAAAATAATTGCAATTAAACTTTTGTTTGATTTCAAACTCACTTTTAATTAAGAGTTTAATAATATGAGTTTGTTATAATTTTTATTAAAAATAAAAATTATGTTTTTTTCGACCTTTAATTGTGCAATGAAATATGTATTAAATGTTTAATTGAAATTGAATTTGGTGCACACAAAATTTCCAGTTTTTATAACCTGTAGTAACAAAAATGCCACAATTTATAAAAATCAAAAAAATTGAAAAAAAAAATCTATTAAATTAAAAAATTCGCTATAGACGTTATTGGCGATTTTTTTGTAAGCATTAACAAGCTTTTTAATTTTTTTAATTTTTTCCAATTTGAGCGTTTTTTAAATCTTAGCGTTTTTTTTTTTGTAATTTGGATAATTGAAGGGCTTATTGTAAAAACTTGATAAGCCACATTTAATGTTTTATGCATTTTCGCTGTTTTCTTGGCATCCTTTGATTAATATTTGATAGATGTCTTGCTTAAACTCTTGTTACAAGTACCTAGAGTATAAACGTCCTGCAAACGTCATAATGGTTGCATTTTTTTAGCCTTTAAAAGGCGAAAACAAACTAAAAATAAAATGTGGCTTATCAAGTTTTTACAATAAGCCCTTCAATTGTTTCCAATTTTTGATTTTTTTTTACAGTTTTAGAGTTTTTTTTTATTTAGACCTTTTTTTTAATTTCAAAAAGTTTTTTACTTTGTGCAGATTTTTTTAATTTTCGCAATTTTGTTTCTTCAAATTTGGTCATATGCTTTTTTTAAATTTTATCTATTTCTATTTCAAATATTAGCGATTATTTATTTTAGGAGATTTTTTTAAATTTGAAAAATAAATTTTGTCCTATTTTTTTCAACTTTTTTTTTAAATTTTGATAATTTTTTTTAACTTCGGCAGTTTTTTTAGAATCTTAGTGATTTTTTAAATCTTAGAATTCCGGAATTTTTTTTTCAACTTAAGCGATTTTTTCTTAAATTTTTGGCGTTTTTTTGGAAATTTTAATTTAAATTTTAATAATAATATCTACAAAAAGTTTTTTGAAATTAAAAACAATATTCAAAAAAATTTTTTTAATAGATATGATTAAAACCTTAATTGAAAATAAAATCAATTAAATAGTTACAAATTATTTTAATTGATACTACAATTTCTTTAATAGAACCAAATTCAATTAAAAATTTAATTGAATCAACAAATATTTTAATGGAAAGTCGATTTTAGTTTTTTTTCGTGTAATAATCATCAGCTCGACCCCGTCCGATTTGAATGAAACTTGCTGTATGACAAACCAAAAATTTTTATTTTTTTTTAAATTCGTTGTCGTTTGCATTTTATTGATGCTTAAAGTTGGTATTTTATAAAAATTTATAAAAATATATACTGTTTAAATGGTCTTAATTGTTGACAAAGGATTATTTTGTCTTCTCTGAGATATGTAAAGCTTTGATATACACTTTTAAAAAAGTATAAACACAATTAAAAATGTAATTTTTCTTAAAATGCACTAATTTTTTCTTAAATTTTTTGTTTGCAGATTGATCAATATGTAATCTGAAACAAAAAAAAAACCCGAATATAGTCACAATATGTTCCTTAGAAAAAATGTTTTTCCCCAAAACTTTAAAAAATAAATACCTATAAATATTAAATTTTAGTAAAAATAATCATTTTTTTATTTTAAAAATTCTATAATATTGTTCTACTTTTAAATTAAAAAAAAAATAACAGCAAAAGTTAATTTTTCAATGTCTTTGAAATTTTGTTTTTTACTTCTCATCGGGCAGACATGGGCGGCATCAATTACATTTCAAAATTATGACATGTAAACTTTTTCAATATCACTAATAATTTCAGACCCACGCTCACAATAGGGGGCTTAAACGCTTCCTTATGAAATTTTCAAAATGTTTAATACAAAACTTGAGGATTGGTAACAACATCCGGGTATTTAATTACAGGGCAATTACTCAATTACACCCGATTACATATAATTAGACGTAAAAAAGTAATTGGTCTGTAATTAAATAAACAAATATTGACATTATGTCCCATGTCTGGTATTGGCAAAATTGAAAACTTTTCAAGGATGTGTTTAAGCCAACAAATGTGAGCATAGGTCTGAAATTATTAATTATATGACAAATTTCATAAGTGATTGATTGTGAAATGTAATTGTCTGTCATCGGGTAAATAAAACAATACGGTGTCACCAAACCCTGGACATTACGTACCGGAAGAAGCCATCCTTGTCCGACTAGCTCACGGACGACAGGGGGGGGGGGTGTATGACCCGCTACTTCCGGTCGAGGGCCGAACAATAAAATTTATACAAAAAAACTACATAAAACTAAACTCAAAAAAACACAACTCAAAATCAACAACAAAACAAAATTAACCGCAAAATATTACTTAAAAATTTAAATTACTTTATGTCCCTAACCTGAACAGTAAACCCTGACAAGACTAAACGAAAAAACTATATTTTCTAACAAAACGGACAGGAAAAAAAAATTACAATAAACTGAACTACAATACAAAAACGAGGACAAAATATATAAGATGGCCCCCCTAGCTTGCCCACCCTGCCATGGTAATCTACACTTAACATTTAAAAGATTACCCCACAAACACTGCACTAGTCACTTTTAACACATACTTACGTTAACACACAATTTTTAAAACTTTATCCGCACATTTTCCTAACAATTCATCCAAATGAAAACATGTACTTAATTTGATTTTTTTTGTTTAATAAAAAAAAATTAATATAAAATTCCCCTGAAGATTTCCTTGGGCAGGAATGAAATCCGGATAGGGACACGCCTACATCAGATTGCTTTTCACAATTTGTTAAATAAGTTTTGGGACTTTAGCACATTTAATTACTATAAATGCAATTAATGTTTATCCCGATGAAAATAAATTTAAATAAAATTTTTATTTTGATAAAAAAAAACTTATTCTCTAACAAAACTTAGACGGAGAAGTAGATTAGATTCGATTAGATCAGAAGGCACTATGCACCGCGACCAATGTAGGTCTTTTGTGCTGCCTAAGATTACCTACAGATTCAAGCTACCTATAAAGCCAATTATCCTATTAGGCAAAATGTTCGCGATGTCGGAAGGCGAAATGAAGCGATCACCTAGAAACCTAAGTCTCCTATCACAAAGCCTGGGACATTCGCAGAGAACATGCTCCGGAGAAGTAAGTATGTATATATAAAAAAATTGATTTCTCAAAAAAAAAACTTAATAAAACAATTAACAAACTAACAATACTCCCAAAAATACACCTAACCAGCATCTAACCCAATTAGGAGTTCTACAATAACAAAAAAAAAAACTAATACCTAACTTGAGAGAGCTCTCTAAAGCAGTTGCAAGGGTCACACAAAAAAAATACCCACACTAAATTTAATTACGACACTTCCAATGTAGTTCTGGGCTCACATTAATTTCACTCACTAAATTTATTAACACTAAAACTAAACTATACTAAACGTTTATCCTATTTTTTTCTTTTTATATTTAACTGAACTATTATTTTAATTTGTGGGGTTTAATACCCAGCCACACAAAAAAAAACTATGATTTATTTAAATCTTATGTTTTTTTTTTTTTTTTAACAAAAACAAGAATTTTTTCATAAGAAATTATTAACTTCTTTTTTTTTTCTTTCAATTTTCAATTTTCAAAAATACACAATTTTTGTTCTACCGGAACGAACTCACCAATAACTTTTTCTCTTTATTGAGATTTAACTTTGGCCGTTGATTCGAAGCTGGGCAGGAATACGGTCAAGTTTTGTAGACTTATTCAGCTTTTATTTCCAAAACAATATACATAGTTATTGGGGTGACTTCAAAAATGTTGTGGACTACAGTCCCAGGGATCACAGGAGCCACTTGGTCTTCCTGGTATTTCCCAATACCAAGACTGTAGTCCCACACTCCAATAAAAAAATTGATTATCTCGTCCCGGGCACTTTCAGAAACTATGGTGAATCTGTTTGGATAAAACCATCAAAAAATTGATCCAAACAATAAAACAAAATTCTCTATATTTTCTAAACTTACCTTCTACGGTTTGGTAGTACGCAAAAACACAAAAAGAAATAAAATTTTTCTCACTTTTTATTAAAGTTACACGGCACTTATTCACTTCCTGCCTTTATGAACGTTGCTTTCGTAATGACAAGATAAACCTTTCATTTGTACCACCAAGCCGTAGTTTAAACAAATGTCCACAAAACCGCCATTTCCCTTGTATCCTATTCTTTTCAACGCCCACTTAAACTTTGGCAACATCCCTCCCGCTCTAACTATTTAAATTAAAAAACAAGAAAATTACGCGGCACCCAAGCTTCGTTTATTTTTTTTCCCAAAATAATTGCCATTTCCTTCATTCTAAATACATACATTTAAAACATTGTTCTACTAACATTCTTCATAGAAACAGCTGTTTGCCTTGTATGTGAAGTTAACAATTTTTTTTTTTTTTTAAAGAAATGAACAAAACATAACAACACCGCTACAACGGGTGAAGCGTTGATCTTTTTCCCTCAAAATTTGGGTAAATCTTCTAGCCCTTCTACATTGGTTCTCTGTAAATTTTCGGTGACGCGGAATGAAACATGTAAGGACCTGTCTGTACATAAAGTCTGCTTTAAATTAGCGGATGAAGAAGTTTTTTAATTAATAAATAAACATTGCACGTTTTTTTGTTTAACAAAAAACAAATGATCTTGAACTTGAATAATTTTGCTCATATTTTTATTTTTTATTCAATAAAATCGTTGTAATGTTGAAAAAAATCGTTTTTCTAAGGAACATATTGTGACTCCAATCTGAAATTTTTATATGTATTAGAGGACTTATTGTTCAATCTGCAAACAAAATTTTAAAAAAATAGGTGCATTTTGAGATATTCGCGAATCAAGAAAATTTTTTAATTTTTTTTATAATTTTTCAAAGCGTATACATATATTAAAGTGTAAAATATCTCAGAGAAGACAAACTAAGCTTTGAAATGAGATATTAATTGTTAAAGTCGGACTACGCGTTCAATAATTACAACCATTTCAACAGTATGTATATTTTAAATTTGTTAAAAAATATCAACTTTAAGCAGCGATAAAATGCGAACAACAACGAATTTGAAAAAAATAAAAATAACTATTTTGTCATAATACCTAGGAGAATATATATACCAAATTTTATGCAAATCGGAAGGGGTGAAGTTGAAAAAGTAATATTTTAGTCAATAGGACTTCTGGAATGGCTCATATATAAAAATAAAAATTTAACGCTGCAATGAATAAAAAATATTTTGTTTTTTTTTGGAACATGTATGAAATATAATATTGTTTGCATTTTCTAAAAAATCCGACCGCTTTGTTAATTTTTAAGAAGTCTAGGAAATGTTTAATGTATTTTTTTTTTAGTTTTTTTAGTTTTTTTAGTTTTTTCAGTTTTTAGTTTTCATTTATCTTTTATTTTTTTTATTTTTAAGTGTAAAAACATCATATTACTTATTAACGCAATTAAGAGCCATGATTTTTATTTCATTTTGTGCGGTTAATGATTTTGAGGTATTTCGGAACATTTATGAAAAGCAAAAATGTAACAGTCATTGACACTTAATTATAACAAACCAATGTATGAAAGCAAAACACAATAATTGTAACTGAAAGCGTATGAGTGATATTAAATGTTATAAATTCTAATTGATGATAACCAGAGACAGGAACTTCAAGCACGAAAAAAGTTTGTTTTAGGCGCCTTTAATATGCATGAAAAATCTGAAAATATGCACTTATTTTTTTTAATGTTTTTTTTCTTAAATTTTCTTCTAAAAGTCTTAACTTTAAATTTTAAATTTAAATTGTCCCAGGAGGGGGACGAAACTGCGGCAGTCTGGTGTATCCCTTGTGTCCGTAAAATTTTTCAATAAAAATGTTTTCTTCTTCTTCTTCCTGTAAAGAGACTAACTAAAGTAATATTCTACAGTAATTAATATAAAAATTAATTACGATTGTCATTATCTGACGGTTGCAAAACACTTTCTAACATTAAATTGTATTGTTTAATATATTCTCTACATATGTCGCTAAAATTGCTTTAAAAAAATAAAATAAAATTAAACGTGGCTGTTTTACTTAAAGCTAAGAAAAATACAATAAAGATATGCATTTTAAGCAAAAAATTCAATAAAAATATGCATTTAAAGCAAAATATAAAAACATTAATATTTATAGCTAAATATGCAAAAATATGCGCTAATAAATCGATGCCATTTTAACACTAATTCTATGATTCGCAAAGATATTTTGTTTACCCTGATCTCAGACTTAAGTTCATGCAGTTGCTAAAATTGCTTTAAAAAAGTAAAATAAAATTAAAAGTGGCTTTTTTACTTAAAGCTAAGAAAAATACAATAAAGATATGCATTTTAAGCAAAAAATTCAATAAAAATATGCATTTAATGCAAAATAAGTAAAATATGCTATACAAATATGAATTTAAAGCAAAATATACAAACATTAATATTTATAGCTAAATATGCAAAATAAATAATAAATCGATGCCATTTTAACACTAATTCCATGATTCGCAAAGATATTTTGTTTACCCTGATCTCAGACTTAAGTTCATGCATTTGCATGAACTTCCGGTCCCTGATAATAACCCTCGGTAATAGGTTGGTATTACGGAACATGTTACCTGGTAACAAGTTAAACTACTTACACTTGCATTACTTCGCAACTATTGGTATTACTACTGGGCTGTCACATGTTTAAATGTTATTACGTTATAATTAGTACGTTTCCGTACAAAATTATATATAATTATTATAAATTCAACATATTTAAAATTATATTCGATTTAGGGCGAGTAACTTTTCTATAAATTGCTAGAGTTTTTGTATCTATTAATTAGACCAACACTCAGGGGATGCCCCCTACTAATGCAGTGTATTGTGTTGATATTAGGAAAATAGGTTATGTGGAGGAGGAAAGAGGGAGTATTTGCAACAAAAAGTTGACTTTTAGACTTTTCGACGTTTGTAAATAAAAATTTAAAGTCGGCTTTTTGACTAAAAGATAAGTTTTTTTCGCAAATTAAAAATGTTCACACAAAAAGTCGACTTTAATTAAGAAAAAAGTCGACTTTTTGTGTGAACATTTTTAATTTGCGAAAAAACTTATCTTTTAGATTGTTTTGGGATCAATTAGTTGTCATGTTAATGTAGAATTTATGGTTTATTGGTAATGATATACGTCTTACAAGAGTTTTACTTTTTAGTATAATTTTCCTCTACTCTACTACATCTTGAAATGCCACGCCATCTATCTTTCAATCTGGTTGTCGTCCACACTATTAATGTTCTTACCAGCAGAATTTTTTTTAGCAAAATAATTTAGTAAAACATTAGTAAAATATTAGTAAAACATTAGTTAAAATCAGTTTAGTATAAGTATAATTATAATTTTTGCTAAAAAAGAAATTCAAGCAAACAATTTACTGAGAATAGTATACTTGATTTACAAAACGTTTTACTAACTTTACTACTAACTTATTTTTTTGAGTATAAATCAAAACCAACCGTTGTACATAAGATTTATTAAAATTTAAAGAACTTTCATTTAAAGCACCGAAAATTTAAAACTTTTAAGTTCATACTTTAACTGCAAATTACTTCATTACTGTTTTTTATTAAAAATATTATACAAAAAAGTTAAATAAACTGTTATTTTAAGAAATATTTTAGATTTTAAATGCCATTTTTCGCGCCAAATTAACAATTTAAATTTTGTTTTAAAGTCTAGGACAACAAAAAAATATTGAATGCGCAAACGTATTTAATTTAACCATGATTTAAAATTATAAATCCTGTTATTTTATAGTCATTTTGCGTCGTATTATGTATTTTTTTAAATCGGTTTGGGGTAGGGGTAATATCACCCTTTTCCCCTCCTGTATCCGCGTCTGGTATACTAGGATGTCCTTTAAAAACGATTTGTCGAATTTCGTTCATTACACCAGCAGTTTCTTGCAAATGGGTTCCAAATGGAAGAAATAATTAATTTTTTGGAAAACGTTAGCCCGTGTCGGATTTCGGCCGAAAATGGACCATTTTTGAAAAAAGTGTATTTAAGTTACAAATTCCCAAATTTCGAAATTTTTAAAAATTAAACACAGATTATCACTTATAACTTTTTTATGTTTAAAAGTGAACATTTTTTTGAATCAAGTTATCTTTTAAAAAGTCGCCAGATGATGTGTATAAATTATTAGCGAAATGGAAGCTGAACAAAAAGTGAGTAACTGTGCTTTTTTTTGCCAGTTTTAGTGCCCTAATTGATAGGAGCAGACCATTTCCAAAAAAAGTGACAGTATTAGGAACTTGCTTTTCAGCCTTCATCAATAATTTAAAAAGAATCCTAATATAAATTATTTTTTCTGAGTTCTGAACAATTAAACATATTTTTTCTACGAAATTTAAGGTTTTTTTGTAAAAATGCTACTTTTATGTTTTCACTTTTTGTTCAAAGTCCATTTGTAAACAAAGTAATGATCCGATTTCGCTAATAATTTATACACATCATCTGGCAACTTTTTAAAAGATAAATTGATTAAAAAAAAGTTCACTTTTAAACATAAAAAAAAATATAAGTGATAATCTGTGCTAGGATTTATTCGATCTTACTCTATAATGAAAATTTATTCACAAAAAATTACAAAAAATAAATCAATTTCTTTTATTTGGAACAATTTGTAATAAAACTGTGCGGATGGCAAATCAGTTTTAAAGGGAAACCCTAATGAATACTTTTTAATCCTCAATTCAACTTTTCGTGAACTAAGTGCAAACAAAATTTGTGAAGGTGTCTATTTAAAATATATTTCTTCAACTAAACTTCAGTCCTAAGTAACATTTTCCTATTTTTTTTTTCTAGTTTTATTGAACTTGAAAGGGAAGAAAATCAATTTTGCAATACATTAAACTCTATTGTTTAAATTGTATGATCATCCATAAAGATTTTGTAAAAACAAATAATATTGTTGTTGTTTTAAATTTTCACATTTTGTGTAAGTTTTTATTTTTGTTTTGTTGCAATACGATACTTAGTACCTACTCTTAACTACAAACTACTACGTATTAACAATTTATCGTATTTATTTATTATTTTCTTCCATTGGTGCCACGTTCAAACTGGTACTGATAGTATTCGAGTACAAGTACCTTGTCAGTAATAAAATCATCACAAAAAAAAAAAAAGTGAAATAAAAAATTAACAAAAAATACACAAAAATGAATTGCTGGTAAATAAAAATAATTTAAAACAAATGTAAATAATTTTGCACATCATGTGAGGCAGATCGTTAGTACAAAATTTAAGATTACGAAGAAGAGACAAAAAAAAAACTCTCACAAGGCAAGTCTGTTATGTGGTTCCTACATATTTCGATGAAATTCGGATAAATGATGAGGAGACAAAAGTATATAAAAATAGGTTTTTTTACTATTTTTTACTATTTTTTATATAAAAATAGAAAGATCATCCAAATACATTTCATTTGATACCAAATGATACCAAAATAAAGAAGCTTGAAAAAAACGCAAATAACGGAAAATTGGGGTTTTTTAGACCCAAGTTTTAACCCTTAAAAATGATATTGAACAGCTAAAAAGATACTCATCCGGCTTGCCAGACTTGGGGTGTTGTATCCAAATTGCTGGGGTTTTTTTGTTAGTCTTAGGGACAGACATTTTCAATTGGGCATTTCAAAAATATTTTGTGGAGTTTTTTGGGGGATATTACAAACTTTTAATAAATTTTTCAATCAAATATAGATTTACAATAAAATCAGTCAAGTTAAAGCCCATATGACAACTGCTGTATTCAAGCAACGTCACTAGGGTTTTATATACAAAATTTTGAATTTTCTTATAACATTTTAAATGAAACCCCTGCTATAGTTGCCTTGATAAAAGCGGCTCTATGCAATAAGTCCCAGGTGCAAAAAGTCCCAGTGCAAAAGCTCCCAATGAAATAAATTCTAAAAAAATAAGTCCCGTCTCGAAAAAGTGAAATAAATTCTGAAAAAATGAAATAATTTCCAAAACAAAAATTAGACAAATCCTAGGTTTTGGTTGTTATTTCATCATGAAATAATTTCCAAAGAATAAAAATTAAATAACTCCCAAAAATAGTCCATGCAACACAAATGAAGTAAGGGCGTACCGTTATATTCCCCAAAGTTGTATTGCCCAAAAACCAAAATGTCTGCATATCCCCCAAAATTGTGGATGTTAATATGTTATAACGACCAAATCCATGACAGGAAATCCAAAACTTTTTTTGGGTGCTTTGGCATTTTATTTTGAAAAAACTTTTTGTTTTTGGGCGCTATGACGGTAAAAAAGTTATTGCCCAAAATCATATTTTTTTTTTTTTTAATGTCATTAGACATAATGTCTTTTGTGTCGCACGCAGAAAAAACTTTATTTCGCGAAGCCGCCTGCCGCGTTCTACGGAGGAAAAAACCCCTAAGAGCGGCCAAAGGCCGCCACACAGAAGAACTTGTTTTTCAAATCAGATGTCCAATCCGTTGAAATCTTATATTTTTGAAACATCAAGTAACATTTATTTGAACTGTCATAACTTTTTATGTCCCAAAATACCAACCCACACCAAGATTTATTGTTTTTTAATGATTATTTTTTTAAAAGTCTATTTTATTAAAAATTTTACGTAAATATTAGTGTCTAAACGTTAAATACAGAAGGTCAATGCTCTACTCTTTTATTTAAGAAAAAAAACAATCAATTAGCTGTTTAAATGACAATTCTATGACTGGTCAAATTACTTATTGTCATAAAAATAAGATTTCAACGGATTCGACATTGTATTTGTAAAAACAAGTTTTTCTGTGTGGCGCCCTTAGGGTTTTTTCCTCCGTAGAAAGCGGCAGGCGGCTACGCGAAAAAAAGGTTTTTCTGCGTGCGACACAAAAAAAAAAATTTAAGCAATTTTTTTAAGTTTCCTTAAAACTCTTTTGTTTGATTTCATGAATCAGCCTTGACATTTAAGGTCTTCTGAGATTTAAAAAAAATTATGATTTTGGGCAATTACTTCTTTTTTTACCGTCATAGCGTAAAAATTTATTTTGGCCAAACAAAAAACCGTCATAGCGCCCAACAAAAAATGTTATTTCGTCCAAATCAATGTCGTATTGCCCAAAAACAAGAAAATGTTTACAACAACAATTTATATATAATTTTTTTGGGCGCTATGTCGTTTTTTTCTTGGGCAATATGACTTTGGGGAATATAACGTTACGCCTTCAAAATTTGTTAAAGAACAGATTAAGTTAGGTCAATTTAAGTAGATCATCAAAATATTTTGAAAGATCCCGATATAGGAACCGTTTAGAATATTAATAATATTAAAAAAATAATGAATTTTTGAAAATGAAATAACTCCCACAGCAAATGAACCGAACAAGAAAATAAAATGAAATAAGGCCCACGCTAAGTTCTGTTGGGACTTATTTCATTTCGGAATTACTGCATTATGAAATAACACCTAATAACAAAAATGAAATAACTTCTAAAAAAATGAAATAACTGCAAAGGAAGTGGGTTTTATTTCATTTGAAATTAATCCCAAATTTGTATGAAACATTTTTGGGACTTATTTCATTTGTTTTTTGGGACTTTTTTTACCTGGGAGTTATTGCACAGAGCCGATAAAAGCAGATGTCGTACATACTTTAGACGAATAGATTAAATTAGATTAAATTAATCAAAAATAGCTAAAAATATATTTCAAAAAGTTACAATTTTTGTGTGAAGGTGGAATTAAAAAAAATGTAAAAGCAGAATGATTAAATCTTTTTGGTTTTCTGAGTAATTTCGTAGCCATTTTTTTTAGAACAATTAAGGTTTTTACCCATCAATAATTCAGTTTAGATGGTTTTGTATGTATTAAAAAAAATTGGTCTTTTTTTTATAATCACCCAGCCAAACTTTATATTACCCGGTAATAGGTTTAGGAATAAGAAATTAAGGCCGGTAACTAGTTACTTTTCTATTACAGTCCCTGTTACCAGATTGGACAAGGGCATGTCCATTCTGGTAACACACTACAAAACACATATTACCTGCAGTATAAATGTAGTAAGTTTTTTTTTAAATTTTATTTTTTTATATTGGATATTAAATTGAAATTTAAAAATTTTTAACTAAAAATTTTAAAAATGATATTTCGTATAAGTTTTGGGTGCAAAAATAATCTTTTTGTAACAAGGAGGTAACGTGTTACTTTTACATTACAAACCCTATTATTTAAACAAGGGCATGTTCATAGAGGTAAGTACTTACTTCGGTAACATGTTTCACATCACTTTCAAGTGAAGAGCTATCAAAATCTTTTTATTTAAATGTTTAAAATTATCAAATTTGCAGTACAAATTTAATTATATTAAAGTTTGTATAGGACCGATCTAATTATACCACACACAGAGAAACATTTAGCTATTTGCCAACTGAAATTCAATTGCTACGACTCAAATGCGGTTATTACGCATTTCAGTTGGTTGGCATAACTGAACATTAGTTTTCATAACAAAGTTCGGTTAATTCAACTGCATTCAGTTAATTCAACTGAATTTTAGTTATAACACCCAAAATATTCAGAAATCTAATGTAAATATCGTTGTACCAGCTAAATTTATAACATGTTACTATTAAAATAATTTAATTGACCACTTTCAGGAATGTGTTGATAGATCTATTTAATGAATTTTCCGGATTCCCATCCTCCAGACTTGAGCGACGCACAGTGGCTGAATATCATTTTTCATTGCCCAAAACTCTGTAACTTTTGAACCGATCAAAATATTTTAGTAATTTTTTTTTAAAGGACAGGTAATTAGTTGAACTTGGCTCAGTTTTAATTTCATTGAAATTGATTGAGCACTTCTTAAAGAATTCAAGGTCAAAGTTGAACTTTTGATTTTTTTAGCATTAAACGTGAAATATATGTTTTTTATTTTAGTTATAACACCCAAAATATTCAGAAATCTAATGTAAATATCGTTGTACCAGCTAAATTTATAACATGTTACTATTAAAATAAACTTTTTCAATTGGGTTGGCCCTTTATTTCTCTGTGTACATAAAAACATTTGAACATCTCAATTTGGTATTACTAATGAACAATCAGTAATACCAAACGTTTCGAAGTAATGCAAGGGCAAGGAGTTAGATTTATTACCTGGTAACATGTTCCATAATACCAAACTTTTACCGAGGGTAATAACTGGGCATATTAAGTATGTACCTAAAATTGTTATTAATGCGAACTTTTTTACTTTAATTGAATTTTTAATAGAAATAATAATAATATAAGTTTGAGAATTAAAAAAAGGGAATGAAAAATAGTTCTGAATTTGACTGTTTTTCAGAACTGGATTGCAGTGGTATTTTAAGTAAATTAAATAAAAATTCACATTGTTAACAGTTTTATTAGTTTTTTTTTTTAATACATCGAGATTATTTTAAATTTATAACGAGTTTCCAAACTCCGTATATTAACAAAAATAAAGCAAATCAAACATATTAGCTAGGTTGATACTAGTATTTCGATCTGGCTTAAGATCTCATCAGAACCCGAAGTTTTAGAAAAGCCAGAACCTCCGGAATAGTCAGAGCTTTAACAAAAAACCTATTAATCATCAATTTTGATCCAATCTAGTGAACTTTGAGGATATTTTCTGATTTGATATCAATAAAAATTACTTGACAAGTTTAGTTAATGTGGGAAAATTAAATAAAAAAAAAAAAAAAAATTTTGTATATAAATAGAACATTTTTGGTCTTCAAAGTTAATTAACGTCATAAGGCTTGTTAGGAAAAGACCCTAACCACGTGCTTGTCAAGAATGGAGCAAAATTAATGATTAATAGGTTTTAGAAAAGCTCTAGCTTTTCTAAAACTTCGGGTTCTGATGAGATCTTTAGCCAGATCGAAATACTAGTATCAACCTAGCTAATATGTTTTATTTGCTTTATTTTTGTTAACATACGGAGATTGCAAGCTCGTTATAAATTAAAAATAAATAAAGAATTTTAAATCTAATATTTTGTTCACCTTTTTTCTAATTGGGGATTTTTCAAGAATATTTTTTGATTTGTTTAGGGATCGCGAAAAAAGTATCTGTCAAACCTGGTACTTGTTCGTATTTATTTTGTCCCCTTTATCACATATCCAAATTGTTTGGCAATCGTAGATAACCCATCAGCGGTGCTTCCTTGTCAGTCTGCCCGCTTATTTTTTTGTAATCTTTTTACGAATATCTTTGATAAAAAGCGGTGAAGAAAATACACAATCATTATTGTCATTTTGTGTGTCTGTTTTTTTTTATTTTTTTCAGTTTGAGAAGTAATAATTTGCAATTGTTTTCAATTTGTGACTTTTTTGCGAAATAAGAAAAAAAAAATCCAACACTTAAAAATCATCATCAATAAACATGTTTGAGATTAGTGGGTATTTTTGTTTATTAAATATTTATGGCTTTTAAGAAATTAAATAGAAAGTTTTTTTTTTTTTGTTTTATAGTTTTGTAGTGTAATTATAACTTAGAAACACAAAAAAAAAATCCATCAAGAAATTAGCGTATATATATGATTTTATCTAAGAACATCTTAAATTTTATTTATATAAGTTTTTCAAGTTTGATATAATTTTTATTAAAACTAAAAATTATGTTTTTTCGATCATTTATTGTGCAATGAAAATGAAAATTATTCAAGTTCGTGGCCCATACTCTATATTTCTAAAGGGTCCGCCAAATAACTTTTTTTTTTGAACTCCTGAACCAATTGGACTTTGTATGGCGTCATAACAAGGTCTTTATGCAAAATTCGTCTCAATGATGTCTCCGAAATGTTCAATTGTTGAGAACGACGGTGA
Source organism: Delia radicum (assembly GCA_021234595.1). Classification (NCBI taxonomy): domain Eukaryota; kingdom Metazoa; phylum Arthropoda; class Insecta; order Diptera; family Anthomyiidae; genus Delia; species Delia radicum. The sequence continues at coordinate 39,713,808 of CM037853.1, read as the reverse complement.
ATTGATGTTGATGGCACTTCACGCACACTTTCTGCCACAGCAGCAATATTCTCGGGTGTACGCACTGTTTTTGGCTTTTCACGCTTTGGTTTATCGATGAGGATGCCAGTTTCTTTCACTTTTTTCACAAGATAACGAACATACGGACCATATTCGTTCAGCGGAAGGGTAAAACTAATTATCTGTCAAATCAGACATGAGCTAAGTGTTACCATTCACGAAATAAGCACTAGTTGAAAAAAAACCTTAGATGACGGACCCTTTATAACAATTAATCTATAGAGTTTTTGTTTTCAATTTATTAATTGACCACTTTCAGGAATGTGTTGATAGATCTATTTAATGAATTTTCCGGATTCCCATCCTCCAGACTTGAGCGACGCACAGTGGCTGAATATCATTTTTCATTGGCCAAAACTCTGTAACTTTTGAACCGATCAAAATATTTTAGTAATTTTTTTTAAAGGACAGGTAATTAGTTGAACTTGGCTCAGTTTTAATTTCATTGAAATTGATTGAGCACTTCTTAAACAATTCAAGGTCAAAGTTGAACATAGTGAAATATAGGTTTTTTATTTTTTTTTATATATTAAAAAATGTCATATTTGGGTTTAAATAATAATTATAAACATTTTTTGCGATAATGGGTGTTTTTAATGTTTACACTCAAGAAAACAAATAATAAAATCAACTGAAAATTTTGCTATTATTACTTAAAAACTAACCATTTTTGCTGTCCAATTTGCAAATTTATTTATATTAAAAAAAAAATGGCTCTATGCACTAAGTCCCAGTCCCTCTGTGCAAAAAGTCCCAGTGCAAAAGCTCCCAATGAAGTAAATTCAAAAAAAATGAAATAAGTCCCGTCTCGAAAAAGTGAAATAAATTCTAAAAAAAATAAATAATTTCCAAAACAAAAATGAAACAAATGAAAGGTTTTGGTTGTTATTTCATCATGAAATAATTTCCAAAGAATAATAATGAAATAACTCCCAAAAATAGTCCATGCAACACAAATGAGGCAAGGGCGTACCGTTATATTCCCCAAAGTCGTATTGCCCAAAAACCAAAATGACATATTGCCTAAATGTCCGCATATCCCCCAAAATTGTGGATGTTAATATGTTTATAACGACCAAATCTATGACAGAAAATCCAAAACTTTTTTTTGGGTGCTATGGCATTTTATTTTAAAAAAACTTTTTTTTTTGGCCGCTATGACGGTAAAAAAAAGAAGTTATTGCCCAAAATCATAATTTATTTTTTTTTTTTAATGTCATAAGACATAATGTCTTTTGTGTCGCACGCAGAAAAAACTTTATTTCGCGAAGCCGTCGCCGCGTTCTACTTAGGAAAAAAAACCCCTAAGAGAGGCCGAAGGCCGCCACCCAGAAGAACTTGTTTTTCAAATCAGATGTCCAATCCGTTGAATCTTATATTTTTGAGACATCAAGTAACATTTATTTGAACTGTCATAACTTTTTATGTCCCAAAATACCAACCCACACCAAGATTTATTGTTTTTTAATGATTATTTTTTTAAAAGTCTATTTTATTAAAAAATTTACGTATATATTAATGTCTAAACGTTAAATAAACATAAGATTTCAACGGAGTTGACATTGGATTTTGAAAAACAAGTTTTTCCGTGCGGCGGCATTCGGCTTTTTTTCCTCCGTAGAACGTGGCAGGCGGCTACGCGAAATAAAGTTTTTTTTTTGCGTGCGACACAAAAAAATAAAATTGAAGCAATTTTTTAAGTTTCCTTAAAACTCTTTTGTTTGATTTCATGAATCAGCCTTGACATTTAAGGTCTTATGACATTAAAAAAAAAAAATTATGATTTTGGGCAATAACTTCTTTTTTTACCGTCATACCGCCCAAATTTATTATGGCCAAACAAAAAACCGTCATAGCGCCCAACAAAAAATGGTATTTCGTCCAAATCAATGTCGTATTGCACAAAAACAAGAACATTTTAACAACAACAATTTACATATAATTTTTTTGGGCGCTATGTCGTTTTTTCTTGGGCAATATTACTTTGGGTAATATAACGTTACGCCTTCAAAATTTGTTAAAGAACAGATTAAGTTAGGTCAATTTAAGAAGATCATCAAAATATTTTGAATGATCCCGTTATAGGAACCGTTTAGAATAATAATATAGGAACCGTTTAGAATAATAATAATATTAAAAAAATAATGAATTTTTGAAAATGAAATAACTCCCACAGCAAATGAACCGAACAAGAAAATAAAATGAAATAAGGCCCACGTTAAGTTCTGTTGGGACTTATTTCATTTCGGAATTACTGCATTATAAAATAACACCTAATAACAGAAATAAAATAACTTCTAAAAAATTAAATAACTGCAAAAGAACTGGGTATTATTTCATTTGAAATAACTCCCAAATTTGTATCTAAAATTTTTGGGACTTATTTCATTTTTTTCTTAGGACTTTTTTCACCTGGGAGTTATTGCACAGAGCCAAAAAAAATATTCACACTTAAAAAAAACGTTAGTAATATTGTCTAAAAATGTTGCTATTACTACAGAAAAATTTATTATTTCTGGCAAATTTGTTAGTTTTAGCAAAATAAATCTGCTGAACATTAGCGTAATAATTCTGAATTTTTTTTTTTTAATTTTGATTTTAAAATATGGGTTTTTATTTACTGAACCTTTCTTATTTATTAAAACATTTCATCTGCGGATAAAAAAAAAACATTTTAAAAATAAAAACTGCAATAGATTTTAAAATATTTGTAACAATGGGAGGTTTATGATTATTCCGATGTTCCACTTTCCATTGATTTCGAATACTGGAGAAGAACGGATCTGACGTAGCCAATAATATATTAAATAGATCTTCGTTTGTGGAAATTTTCTAGTATTGTGCTCTCTATAAAATCTGTAATATTTTTTAATTTTTTTCTGAGCTTCTTCTGATAGATCTCCAAGTGGCACCAAATGATATTTAATGGCATCTTCTCCATGAGAAAGGATTTTGTGAACTGTTGCAGACATATTTCTCCATGGGTACTTGGTTGTATATTTTTTTTTTTTTTTTATTAATTAATAATCATATAATTACAAATTATATACTATTACCCTAACCGAGCACTAGCTTATATGGCCTTCGGCGCGTTGTAGCGAAAACAGACCAGTGCCTCTGGTGGGAATCGAACACACGACCCCCGCACTGATAAGCCAGCACGCTACCAACTAGCCTACCGGGGCGCACTATTGGTTGTATATATTTTTACAGTTTCCTTAGCATAATCTCCAAATTTTCTAGAGTCAATTTGTTCATTGCACGCACGTACTTCTAGGATCATTTTAAATCTCAAAATAAGGTTTAAATCTACTTCTGTTTTTTCAGATGCTGTTTCTGGATCTGAAAAGAATCTTCTTGCAGTATTGCCATCATTTGTATTGCCTGACCCTTGTTTTGCATGATCTATAATCAATCCAAATTTGCGATATTCATCTTGAAAATGTTTCTTTTTTGAACTTCTTAACTCCTTGTTGGTTTCATTGTTTCTTATTGTTCCTGAAGGTCCGAAATCCAAATGATAACTGATTTTAAGTATGCGTTCCATAAATCGTATTCTTGCATGTAGCGGTGGTAGTCCATATTCATATGCATCAGTATTACGTAATGATTTTGTCGGGACTTAGTTTAATTGGCTTGATGTTGCTTGGCATATGATGCAGCTGGATGCAGCATTCGTATTAGTCAAAGCCTATATAAAGGGTCCGCCATCTAACGTTTTTTTTTCAATTAGTGCTTATTTCGTGAATGGTAACACTTAGCTCATGTCTGATTTGACAGATAATTAGTTTTATTCTTCCGCTGAACGAATATGGTCCGTATGTTCGTTATCTTGTGAAAAAAGTAAAAGAAACTGGCATCCTCATCGATAAACCAAAGTGTGAAAAGCCAAAAACAGTGCGTACACCCGAGAATATTGCTGCTGTGGCAGAAAGTGTGCGTGAAGCGCCATCAACATCAATTCGCCGTCGTTCTCAACAATTGAACATTTCGGAGCCATCATTGAGACGAATTTAGCATAAAGACCTTGGTATGACGCCATACAAAGTCCAATTGGTTCAGGAGTTCATAAAAAAAAAAAGTTATTTGGAGACCCTTTATATCAAAGCAGATATTATTACTGGTAATATAATAAATAATGACTATTTGATGCTATAAAATACCTAAAGCACAAATTTAACACACCATTGTTTATTTATAGGGCTGTTTAAACTAAATTGGGCTGTTTAAATTAAAATAAAAAAAGTGTTCTACCGGCGGGTCGTGGCGGGTGCAAAAGTAGATAGATAGATAGTATTTTATTTTGCATTTTTTAAAAATTTTACATATCATTACTAAGTATAGGATACATTTAAGTTTAAATACAAAATAAAAATTAACATTAATTAATGACAATGATAATTATGTCATCTGTCATATATAATAATTAAAAATTATATAAATTCATTTAGTATATTACTTCTATATTTTAAAGCTCTAGTAACACAATAAAAAAGTTCAATCCAACCATCACAAAAATTCCCATTTAAAATATTTATCAACTCATTCTCTTCAATGATCGCTTTTCCAAAATGTCTGATTCTAAACTCTTTAAAAATTGGGCATATTGAAATAAAATGTTGCAGGGTTTCATCTTCCCTCAGGGTTTTATACACAGGGTACAGGTTTTGTTATCTGCATTTCTATAATTATTTGGATTTAAATCGCACCTTGTTTTGAAAATTACAGATATTTTGTTTTGGTTCCATTTATGGTTTATATATTCTCCACCAATGTCAGGATTTAGCAGTCTATAAAAACGCGTTTCACTGGATAATGCTTTTTCTTTCATTTCACAATAACTTCTATATTTTAAAATTTGCAGCAAGGTCGATCGTCTTCTGATCCATTCTTGTCTTGGCATGTTTACGTAATCAAATGATATATTATTATCTGATCCTAAATCGTTGAGTTCCTTAGCCCAAAATATTTGTTTGTTAAGTATCATGAGCGTAAGTGTATGTGGTAGTCTGTCTGTAGTTAAGGTGTAAATTGAGGGTATAAAAATGATTCTCTTCCGAATTTGTTTCCAACGATAATGCATAATTTGGTATAAAATCGGGCTGCCTTAATATTCTATTGATGAAATACCTTTGTAGTTTATCTACTTCCTCAAACTGACTATATCCCCAAACTTGGGCCCCATAAGACTGTATAGAAATAGGGTGCAAAAGTATATATAGGGTTAAAGAGACACTTTCACCTTTCTCCGGGTGGTATCTGTTTCTTGCTAACTTTTGTTTCCTAGAAGTTCTATTCCACTGAAATTGAAATTTGACAAAAATATAGTAGTTTAATAAATATTTCAGAACTCCCTAATAATAAAAGCTAGTGCTGTGACCACTTACAATAACTAAAGACTACAATCTTACAAACCTCATAAAAAAGACCGCAGGTCATTATCGATGATGACTTGCTAGTAGTAACCATTTATTTTTGATACAAAAAAAAAAAAAAAAACACCTTTTTTGAAATTAAAAAAAAAAACAGTTAAGATTGACAGCATGCCATGCCCACAATTAGCAATAGTTTGACTTAATTTTTTGACTATCTTAATTTGGACTAGCTACAAAATGACGTTAAAATTTTAAAAATCGGTGACAGAAGAAAATTGGACTTTTGGCCAGTGAAATCAAATTTTCAGCCACTGTGCGGCGACGCAACTTTAAAGCTATACGACGAAAACTGAAACAATAACTACGCAACTTTAAAGTCACAGAACATTTTTGAACGACTCAAATTGGGTTTTTACTATACATGCAATTTGTTGTAACGAATATTTAATGAAAAATTTCCCTCATTTTTATATTATAAAGATCAAATACTTTTGTAATTTAAAATGCAAATTAAGTTAATATTCAAAGAAAATGTAATTATTTTTGTTTTAATTAATTTCATTCATTATTCATTAATTCACATTATTAAACCTTTAATGATCATGTGAACTTGTCAAAAACAAAAACCGAAAAAATATAGCAAAAATAAAGATTTGTGTGATGTGTTAATCAGTGTTTTTTCATTTTTTTGATTGAAAATATCTGTTCGTGTCTGTGCTTATTTCTATCTTACATAAATCACAAATTGCCCTTTGACATGACTTGTATTAATTTCATTAAATTTTATTTGTATTGCAAACTTATGCATAATAAAACCACAGAAATTGAAACCCAAATAGATTCAAACATTAAATCATCAAGACTAAGAAATGATAGACATCATCATCGTATTGCAAGAAGAAATTATAAAAAAATACAAAATAAAAAACTACAAATTGAGGAAGATATATTGCATAATATGCTGGAAATGTTTGAATGGGAAAAAAAATTTACAAATCAACTCTACTACTACGAAAAATACATTCATAATTATGTTAACGAAGTTATAAACAAAAAAAAAAAAAATATGTATGCAGTCATATAATCTCGTGTTAATAAAAACCACAATTTTCTTAAGGTAAATTATAATTCAACTTTATATTATTTCCATGACCTTTTCATATGAACTTTGAAGGGGAAAAAATATTGATTTTCCTTGAATAATTTGATATACACTTATAAAAAGATTTAGTTGAAAAGTCTGTTAAACGGTTTCTAATTCAGTTGCAATTTTTTTTTCTGATGCTTACGTTTAAATCAGTTATTTAACTAACGTTTTAGCACTGGTTTTTACAAGACGATCACCGCCACAAGAATGAGTGACTACATGTATTTTGTTTCTGTATTGCATGTATTTTGTTATTGTTTTTTCGTTCGCATGAAGAAATAAGTCATTTAAAAACAGGGTATTAATTTACTAATTTTTCAACATAGAATTTAGTATTTTGGCGTAGGCCAAAAGTTTATATATAGTCATATATAGCTTGATATAATTATATATGTGATCATATGTAACCAAATATATTTACATCTTATACTTATTTTTACGAAAATTGCTAATAAAGCGCTATATATCATCATATATCACTATTTATTTTATTTATTTTTTATTTTATTAATTAATAATTATATAATTACAAATTATAAACTATTACCCTAACCGAGCACTAGCTACTATGGCCTTCGGCGCGTTGTAGCGAAAACAGACCAGTGCCTCTGTTGGAAGTCGAACCCACGACCCCCGCACTGATTAGCCAGCACGCTACCAACTAGCCTAGCGGGGCGCACAATATATCATTATATTTTAAAAAAATTTATCAAACTTGTATAAAAGACAACGTACGGTCTTGTTTACTTCCCCTTTACATCTTGTTTTTAAACAAAACAAAACAAGTGTGAAAATAAAAAGGAGAAAAAAACAAAAAGCGTGTATTATATATTTACCAACTAGGTTATATGAATGTTTGATGTTTTGCATGCGATTGTCACTTCTTTCAAAACGTGTTCTGATGATGGGAATCTAGAAAATTCCCGAAATAGATCTATCAACGCATTCCTGAAAGTGGTCAATTAATAAATTTGAAAACAATAACTCTATGGATTATTTGTTAGACAATATAGATATATATAGAGTATGGTCTCGAACTTGAATAATTTTTCATTTTCTTATATTTTATATTACATATAAGTTGATATTTTTTATCTCTTCATATATACTTGATATAATTATATATTGGTATTTATAATACAATAAAATCAAACAAATTCTGTCACTTTTATACATAATTATATAAAAAATATATGGCAGAAGTTAAGAAAAAAATCTATTACTTTTATATATAATTATATATAAAAATATATGGTAGAAATTAGGAAAAAAAATCTATTACTTTTATATATAATTATCAAAAAAGGTATTGAAAGGAAAGTTCAACGTATTTAAAGCAAAAAAAAAAATTGTAAAAAATGCAACAGTAAAAACTTAGAAAAGCTGCGCTTAAAAAAAGTTCAAAGTTGATGACTCCGCCAGCCCCTAAAGTGCACCAAACAGTAATTTTCTGTGGATGTAATGGTGTTTCGACAAAATCTTGTTGATTCTCCTCAATCCAAATGCGACAATGCAACCCATTCAACCAAAAAATGGGCTTAATCTGAAGGACGATTATGTACGCCATAAAATGGAAAAAGTGCAAGATGAGTTTGACGAATAGAACAATTATTTTGATTACTAATTTCAACAATTAGCACGCGTTGCTCTGGTGTAAGTCGATTCATAATGAAATTTCAAAAAATCAAACTAAACAAAAAGCAACTATCAGCTGTTAAATGTGTGGTCAAATAAAACAGTGGTGCCAACTCAAAATTGTGACACTCTAAAAAACACGCTTTACGTTAAGTAATATTTATGAGTAAAAAATAATGTTAAGTCAGAAAATCGTAAAAAAGCAATTATAAAAAAGTGAAAAATCACGCAAAAGAAAAAAAGTTAATTTGCCTTCTCTGATAATTAAATATAAACATAGATGGTAGAAACAAGAAAAAAATGTATTACTTTTATATATAATTGTATATGGCATCACATATTAGTAATATTAAAATCACATCTAATTGTAAAATCCACACACAGAGAAATAAAGTGTCAACCGAATTGAAAAGTGTACATTAATACACTTAAAATACTGTGTAGTTAAAGACCATGTAGTTGAAAACAAATGAAATTTCATTAAAAGAAAGGACGACTTACATTACAGTAAATTCAACTAACATTGTCATTTCTTTTTTAATGTTCAAAAAATGACTAACAATTGTAGTAAAAATGAACCACATGGTAGTAAAAAATAAACAAACATTTATTTTTTTTTATTTTTTTAAATAACAAAAAACAACTGAAAAAATTAATGTAAAATCATAAAACAGTCATTTGATGTGAGTTGTTTTAAATGAACTACAAGGTTAGTCAAAAATTTAATTTGTTCTACAAATGACTGACATTTACATTAAAAATAAAGAAACTGTATTACAACCCAAACAACTACATATTTTTAAAGCAGAAGTTCCCTGAGTGTAGTAACAACTTATAAATTCAGTAGGTACAACGATATTTTCATTAGATTTTTGAATAATTTGGCTGTTGCAACTAAAATTCAGTTGAATTAACCGAGCTTTGTTGCGAAAACTAATGTTAAGTTGTGGCAACCGTGTGAAAGTCGTAATAACAGATTTTCAGTCGTAGTAACGGAGTTTCAGTTGGCAAATAGCTACATTTTTCTCTGTGTGCATTGATTTATATTTAAATTTTCATTATTATTTTGAATGTGAAACAAATTATTAGTGCGGATTTCCAAACAATTTTAAAGGATTTTATGAAGTTATATCAAATTGTATCAAATTATATATAACTTGATCAAATTAGATAGATCCATTTTTCCGATGTAATTATATTAGATGAGATCCCATTTGATCACATGAGATAAGGTTATGTATGCCTTATTATTTTAAATATGATGTGAAATGGAATTAAATATATGACTATATATGTTTATATATATCCATTTCGGAAATTTTTTTATCGGGTCTTGATTCTTAAATTTACAAGTTTTTCAGTTAATTCAAACCACATTTGCTTTAAAAAAAATGTTTTTTTGTGCTTCCGCTATCAGTCACACTAGTAGATTTCGTTATTTCCTCTTAATTTTTTATTACAATCATAAAATAGGCTATATCTCGGAAGCTAAGCGAGATAAAGAAAACATTGAACAAAAATCGTTACTTACTCCGTACCTAGTAAAGGGTCCGCCAAATAACTTGTTTTTTTTGAACTCCTGAACCAATTGGACTTTGTATGGCGTCATAAAAAGGTCTTTATGCAAAATTTGTCTCAATGATGTCTCTGAAATGTTCAATTGTTGAGAACGACGGTGAATTGATGTTGATGGCGCTTCACGCACACTTTCTGCCACAGCAGCAATATTCTCGGGTGTACGCACTGTTTTTGGCTTTTCACCCTTTGGTTTATCGATGAGGATGCCAGTTTCTTTCACTTTTTTCACAAGATAACGAACATACGGACCATATTCGTTCAGCGGAAGGATAAAACTAATTATCTGTCAAATCAGACATGAGCTAAGTGTTACCATTCACGAAATAAGCACTAGTTGAAAAAAAAAACGTTAGATGGCGGACACTTTATTTAGTCTTTACAAAACACTTATACTCGCTATAAAAAATATGGATCTGCCACTGGTCAGATCCGAAAAGACCTTTTTAGCTGAAATTTTATGTTAATTCAGCTTAAAAACTCTGTTGATTGAGCTTAAAAATTCTACAACTGTCAACCAAAATTTAGTTCTTCTAACATTTAGGTCACCTAAATTTAGAAAACTGTGGTTTTCTACTTCTTTGGAAATTCTGCAAATTCACGTACTTGTTGTCGTAGCTGAAATTTCCACTATTTATACGTGCTTTTTTCTATGAGTGTATTAAATTGCTTACAATTTTATATCGTAGTCCCCAGAGGATAACAACTTATGAAGAGTATGTAAGACGATATTGACTATTAGAACAATAAAGAAAAATGTCCAAAATTTAGGACCAGTTATATATTAAATAAAAAAAATTGTTACCCGGTTAAAAATCAACATATATGCATGCATTTATGAACATGTATGAACTCATTCATGCGAATTTATGAAGTGATTCGAGATCATACATGTCCATATACCACCATACAGAATTTATATGTGATCATAAGAGTTAATATATGATCATATATAAAAATATTACCTCAATTTTCGTTAATGTACACATGTGAACATCTATGTAAATATATAGTCATGTATATATAGTCATGTATATAATCATACATGTGAACATGTAAATATTACCTCAATTTCCGTTAATGCACACAGATGAACACATATGATTCCTCATATGAACATATAAGAATGAACATAATGAATCATGTATGGATACATGTGGACATGAATGAAGCATGCGTGTTCATTAGGGGTACAACCAAAATAAGGCCCTATCACCACGCTGTAGCCGATGTTGTGCTGAAACCGAAAAATATTTCCTCAGGTCATTTCGGAACAAAAACGTTCCGCGTCGAAACCGATTTCTGAAAGTTCTTTAAGATTTTTTTTTTATTTTTTCAAAATTTTTTATTTTTTTAAAATTTTATATTTTTATACTTTTAGCAATAAATTATAATATTTCGCAAATTTGCATAAGACAGCGTAGGTAAGTCGCAATATTTTATCACGATTAATTGAATTTATACAGAATATTATTCAATATTTAATGGAAAAACTTATAATTTATTTATCATTTAATGAAATTATAAAGAAAATATTTTTATTTTTTTAGAACTTACTGATCCCAAACTTAATTGCATTTGACGCGGAACCTTTTTTAACGATATCGAAAATCTAAAGATGCAGTTCTTATGGTTTTTTTATGCACTACATGGTTTGGATAGGGCCATTTTGATATTTTCAAAAATTGTAAAAAAGTTGTATCCCTAGTGTTCATGTACATTAGGGTGATAACTTTTTTTGGACAACATTCTCCCCAGGGGTTTTCTAATGGCAAATATTGTATTAGGGATAAAAAAAACTATTTCAGTTCAATTTGGTAAAAAAAAACCTTGCGCACCGACAGCAATTTCTAAAATGCCTTTAATATGTTTATTTTAAATTTTTTTTAATAACAATTTTTTTTAAATATGGTTTATACATATGTAAGTAAGCAAATTTGGAAGAAAACTATTCCATTGACTCGAAAACGGACTTTACTATTGATATCAGCATGCCTTAATTATATAGATGTGATGGTCAGACGTTGAGGCATCAAAAAAAGTTTTTTTTTTAACTTTGTTTGATTCAAAACTTTAACGCGTTTGGTGCGGAACCTTTTTTAACGATAGCGAAAAACTAAAAACCCAGTTCTTAATATTTGTCCATGCCCTACACGATTTTGTCTGGGGAGATTTGATATTTGCAAAAAATGCAAAAAGTTATCACCCTAATGTACATATGTATCCATATATGTCGATTTTAAACAGGTTAAATTTTTATTTATTTTTAAATTTTTTAAAAAATTGTTGTTTTAGTGTGAAAATTTCAAAACAAACATCAATTTCATTTTCCCGCTCACTTTTGATATCATAATTATGAGTTCTTAACTCATTAGTTAATGAATTCCTCTAATGCCTGTGGCATATAGTAACTATGACAAATTAAAAACAAAAGACTTAGAACAGCTACATTATATTTTTGTATTCTGCTTAACAGAAGCATTTAATACATCAAATTTAGACAATTTTAATATGATGTGCTCTAGTAATTAAGAAAAAAAAACTATTTTATCTATGACAAAGTATTATAGAACTTGTTACTAAATTTTTCAAAATAATTATAACTCAAAGACAATAAGAGAAAAAATATATTTTTTTAATTAGAAAAATGCAAAAAAAAATTATGTACGTGATATATCAAATATTAAGTAAGTTTTTCTTTAATATATACAGAATATCAAAAATTTTCGACGCTTTGAGGCAAATTATTTAAAATAAAATGTTTGTATGACAGTAATAGCCAATGTTTCAGGATGCTGTATAAATTCGGGTTAATGACATTGTACAACAATCTACAAAAAAAATAAATAAAATCCCGTAGGGTTTCATGACGATTTTTAATGTTTTCGAAGTCGCTGAATCGGAATCTGAAGTCAGCTTTTTCGGGTCACGTTAGGGTTTTGTGCTACAGGGGGGCCAAGTCCTAACTGTTAACTAAATCGATATTTCCCTACTGTTAACGAAATCAATATTTTCCATTTAAGGGAAACTTTTTAGGAAAACTGCCCATTTCGGATCATCCTATGGGTACTATCCACTCCGGACCTTCCCACAGTTTGATATATCACAACATTTTTGGAAATAAGTCGTCCATTTCGTACATAGTTTTGCGATTGTAATGGAATTTGGAAGAGGAATAAGTGACGTAGTATAGAGTTTAAGTTTTAATGTTGGGCCTCCCCCGGCGGCAACATTACCCCCTAAAGTAGGGAACTTTTTGCATACAAAACCTTAGGTTCTAGCCATTTTTTTGGTTCTAATAAGATTTTCAAAAAATTAACATATTTGTAATATGCTAGTAGAGACTAACAAAAAATAAGCTTACTTATGTAGGGTATCTCCTATAAAAAAAAAAAGTTCTATTTGTTTTTTTTTTTTTTTTTTTTTTTTTAAGAGAAGCAACACTCAGGAAATTCTTCCTATTAATTAATGTGTTGCTTTTGTTGGGATAGTGGAGAGATGAAAGGTGGCGAAAAATGAAGGGCTTCAAACATGGCAACACTTTAATTGCGCGCGATGATAAGTCTTAGAAAAGTTGTTGCTCGACACCTGATGAAGAGTTGGCGAATTTATTGAAGCTTTTTGTTTCATAGCCCTAATTCATTATTTTACTTCGGTGGGCTTAAGTGCTGGGAACACCGAAGGTGGGCGCAGCGATACATATAAGTGATAGAAAACTCATACATATTATTTTTCTAAATTGATGTTATCGTCACCGGGAATCGAACCCGGGACCATCTGTGTAACAGTCCAACGCGCTAACCATTACACCACAACGCCCACCGAGAAAATATGAAATTTCAAATTTGGTACGACTCAGGTTGGTTTTTGCGAACATCGGCACGAAGTCGTGGCCAATTTTTCGTTTAAAATAAATTCTTGATTAAACAAAAAAAAAAATGAACGCAATATCTTGTTTTACTACAAAACTACATTAGAAAAAAAAAAATTAAGTTTTTGCTATTTTTGCCCCAAAAAGCACTAACAGTCTTTTCGTAATGCAATATTTGTTGCACTACATTCGCTTAAAGTAATAATTTAAAAAAGTTTCATTTTTTTCGATTTTTTTTCCCTAAAAGCACAAACAGGCTTTGGCCACCTGATAAATATTTTCTTGCAAAACATATAATGCATGCATACTATTCTGAAATGTTATTTCATGTAAAAGCAAGTTGTTTTAAAAAATCTTTGATTTGTATATACTCTTCCCCCAGCCGCTTCTAAAGTTGCCAAATTTGTAAGGCAAATATCAATTTAAGTGGTAGTCCGAAAAGTACCGACATTACCGTTTATACACTGGGATGGAAATAACTTCTTTGATGAATGTATCTCCCAAGTATAGTGACTCCGTTTTGTAATGGTTTGGATCTGAAAACTTAAAATTTATGCACACAGAGAAAAATTTAGATATTTGCCAACTGAATTTCGGTTACTGCGAATCAAATTCGGCTATTACGAACTTTAGTCGATTGATTGAACTCAACATTAGTTTTCACAACAAAGTTCGGTTAATTCAACTGAATTTTAGTTCCAATACCTAAAATATTCGGAAATCTAATGTTAATATCGTTATACTAACTGAATTTATAAGTTGTTGCCATTAAAATACACTTTTCAATTCGGTTGGCATTTTATTTCTCTGTGTGTGAGAAAAGTTAAATGAATGAAAAAGCCCTTTTAAGTTTCAAGTAATTTTTTTTTATTTTTTAACTTTTAAATACTCATTAATTCTTTACTTGACGATCTTTTAACGTGAAACTTTGCATGTCATAGTTTTTAAGTCCATCATTTCTCTCAATTGAAAAAACCTTGAGAAATAGGAGCATCAAAAGTCAGTTTCAACAGTTGTTGAACATTTTTGAAATTACTCATATACTGAGTTCAAACATATAAATTTATTCACGTTGGTACATAGTTATATACAAATTTTAGATAAACAAAGTTTTTTTTTTTTAATTTTTTGTGGTATTTGCTGATTTTTGAAGCACAACAAAAAAAATTATTGTTTTATAACACTTTAATAAAGTGTGGTGAAGCTTGAAATTTTTAAATTATTTTCTGTTGATTTTCATGTTAAAATGTACACGTTGTATAAATAATTTTGTTAATACTTAATAATAATAATTTATAAAAAAAAAAACTAGTTATTTATAATAATATTGATATATGATGTCAATTTATATAAAATATATGTATTAGGGAAATCTGTTTTAACAAATCTTAATTATTTCAATGATTTTCCTGTAAAAAAAAAATATTTTCATTTTCTATTGCGTTTTTTTATCTTGTACGAAAAAAAAAATCTTAAAATCACGTTTAGACATCTATTATTAAATAAAAAAGAAAAACTAGAGCAAATATTTTTTTATGAAAATTGTAGTGAAGAAAAATCGTTGCTAAAAAGTTGTTATGCAAAACTCTTTTTTTTTTTTTTGTCTACGATGAAATACTGCAAACTGCAAATTCATAGATTCCACAATTACTTATTATGTACTGTTTGTCCGTCGCACAGTGGGATACATCAGAAAATTTTTGGAAATAATTCGGCCATTTCTTACTTAGTAGCCCGATTACAATGAAATTTGGAACGAGCTTAGTTTTGAACCTTCCAACCCCCCCCCCCCAAGAAGCCAATATGGCCACCCAAAATAGAGATATTTTTGGATATAAAATTTAGAGTGCTAGCCATTTTTTTTTTTTTGTTTCTAATCCGATTTTTGAAAAATGAACATATTTGCAATCTGTTAATAGAGACTAACAAAAAACACGCATTGGTTATCTCTAATAGTTGCCGAGATAATCCCTTTTGAAAATGTGAAATTCTAAATTTGGTCCGCATTAAATCCAATTTTTTAAGACTAGCGGGACGAAATCGGGGCCAATTTCTTTTATAAAATAGTATTTAGTTAACTAAATAAATTCTTGTTTAAATAAAAAAAAAAAATAAAAAATCTTGTTCCACTCAAAAACTACATTCGTTTAAAGTAGAAATAAAAAAAATCAAATTTTTGCGATATTTTTCCCAAAAACCACCACCAGTCTTTTGCCTTCAGATAAATATTTCCTTTCTGAACATATAAAGTGTGCATACTATTCTGAAAGGTCATTTTATATAAAATGTTTGATTTGTATATATTTTTCCCCCAATTTTAACCCACTGATACAAATTGTGCACACCTTCAATTACTACCTTCAAAACTAATGTATTGGGTAAGTCTCTTCCAATCCCCGCTTTAAATGTAGACATGACAGTTTCGTCCAGATATTCGCAAAAAACTGGGTTTGAGTAGCACAAAATATGGAATTTCACATTTTCAAATGGGAATATCTCGGGAACTATTAGAGATAACCAGTGTTGCCATGTATTTTTTTCAAAAAACTGTAAGAAAAAACTGTTTTTTTAAGAAAAAACAGTTAATATGTGCATTTTGAATTCAATTGCATTTTATTTAAACATAAAACAACATAAAGAACATTAAAAACATAACATATTTATATACACAGAAAAAAAATATTTTTTTTTGTAGACTAACTTTTAATTATACTAACAAAAATTTTTTTTTTCTAATTTATGTTATTACAGATCACAAGTTGTGCTCTGTTATAAAACTACATTTTAATTAACAATAGGAATGATATGTTTTTTTTTCCGTGTACTTGTTTAAAGTAAAAAAAAAAATTTAATAAAAAAAACATTTTTATATTTATATTTATATTAATTATTTAACATATAGCAAAAATTAGCTACAAAACCATAAAAAAAAAACAAAATAATTCATCACATTTTGAGATCTTACTTAATTACATAAAAATATCAGTTATACATTTTTTGATTAAATTTGATTTTCATTTCGTTTGATTCCACAAAATTTTAACACAAACAAATGCTAAAAAGGGAACTAAAACTTACTACACAGTTGCATTCAATGTGTACACTCAAAAAAATAAGTTAGTAGAAAAGTTAGTAAAACGTCTTGTAAATCAGGTATACTATTTTTTAGCAAAATTTTTTGCTAAAATCGTGTTTTCAGCTAAAATTTTTGTTATACTTATTCAGCACTTAACTGTTTTATACTAATGCTTTACTAATATACTAATGTTTTACTAATTACTTTTGCTAAAAAAAAATTGTGCTGATAAGCACATTAATAGTGTGGACGACAACCAGATTGAAAGATATACGCAGAATGAAGTAGATGTCGCGGCATGTCAAGATATAGTAGAGAAGAGGAAAATGATACTAAAAAGTACAACTCTAATAAGACATATAAAAAAACAACCATGGAAGACTTTTGTATCTGTTTTTCATACATAAAACGAAATTGAGGATTAAAATAACTTAAATTTTGCGTTGTCACCGGCTTGTGAAAATAACTGTCTATTAATTAAATAAAAGACCAAATAAAATATTTATTTATTTCAACTAAATGTTTATATGTATGGTCAAATTGCAAACAAACATATACAGAAATGTAGACAGAGTAAAGTGAAAGACAAAGACACACATCTTAGGTAGATTTTTTTATGGTTCCTTTTTCTTATTGCAAAAAGGGTTGTTTTTTTTCGTTTCGTTTGTTTTTGTTTATTTTTTCATTTCGTTTCTATAATTATCTTCGGCAGTTGCGATAGCATCATTTAGACAACCATTGATGTAAGTAATTGAAAGACAATTTTTGTTATGTTATATATATTTATTTCTATATATTTTCAGATATTAAATAAATTTATGTCGCCAATGTGGAAAAATGAAAATTTTTATATTTCGTTATTATAGTAAATTAGTTTTAAAAGAATCACAAAAATATGTTTTATGATTTTGAGCAAATAAATTAACTAAATTACAATTTTTCTACAATTTTTTTGCGTTTTTTTCAGTCTACTAAAATTCAACAAAAAATTTATTAATTTTTAGCAAGGCTTTTGTATTTCTAATCTACTAAGTGTTAGCAAAACTTTTGCTGAATCTACAAATTTTGTTGCTAAAAATCAACTCGCTGATTTTCAGCAAAAGATTTTGCTGACATTAGCAACTTTTTTGCAAGCATCCTCCTGACTAAAATTTTGCTGACTCAGCAAAATTTTTTGCTGACTTTACAAACTTTTTTTTTGAGTGTAGTATTATTTTTTATTGAAACATTTTGTGCAACTTTTGTATTAAATTTATAAATTCAAGTAAAAGAAAGTAAATCGAGCAGGTAAACTGTTAAAAACTGGAAAAAAAAAGTCTGAAATTAAACAAAAACTGTTTTTTTTTTCATGAAAAACTGGAAAACTGTTACGCATCCTAAAAAACTGGAAAAAACAGTTAAAACTGGCAATATGGTAACACTGGAGATAACCCACGCATGTATGCATGTTTTTTGTTAGTCTCTAGTAGAAGATTCCAAATATGTTTCCAAAAGCGGATTAGAAACAAAAATGGCGACCACTCAAAATTTTAGATGCATAAAGTGGTCATTTTTCAGCCACATGTGGTCTTGAAGGTTTAAAATTAAAACATAAGCTCAATATTACGTCACTTATGCCCGTTCAAAATTTCATTGCAAACGGACTACTAAGTAAGAAATGGCCAAATTATTTCCAAAAATTTTGTTATATATCCCACTGTGGGTCGGTCTATCTTATGAGTAGTTGGTATATTTTTTGTTGTGTAAAACTGATGCCACCAACTGCTGCTGCAGGAGTCAGCAATTTTAGTGCACCTTCACTGACAAGTGTGTTTGAATGTTTTTTGTTTGTAATTTCTTGTAGTTTTGTATTTCTTAAAAATATTTAATTTTCTCTATAATTAACTTTCACTGTTTTTGCACGTGAAATTTTAAATAAAAATTTAATTTCTATTGTGATTGGTCAAAAAAAAAAACTGTCAACTCTTAAATTAAGAAGTTATACGGTACTAAATGCGTTAGGTCATATTGCTTAAGGACATAACCCCGTGTCTTCACATGCAATAAACTTATGTCAAGCAAATGTCAAAATGATTTAAACTCTTAAAATGTATATCATTTATATTTATATGACATGCAATCGACTTTTGCAATGATGTCTGCTATCAAATATCACTTTTAGTTTTAATTAAGCAATCAAAAGCAATATAAATATTAGTAAATAAAAACGGAAAAATTTTAGTATTTATCAGTTAACGAGCTTTAAATCCCGATACTTCATTGTCGGTAGTTTTATATATCGGAATGTATTAGGATGGAAAATTAATTTTTTTTAAGGAATTTGTTTCAATAAATTCTTTCTTTTAAACCCCATTTAACCAAGATTTTATAAAAACCCTAACGATATATTTAATAAAGGTTTGGAAGAAAAAACTAATCAAATTTTATTTTTTCGCCTTTGTACGGACATTTTTATTGCGTTCCTCGTAAAAATTCTAAAAGAACCTTATTTAGGACATATTCGAAGGAACATATGATTTAAATTTAAAACTTTTAACCATTAAAGCCCCACACACCAAATTTTAAGTACGTCGCTAGACATAAATTTTAAATTCCAAATTGTTGTCCAAAAGGGTTTGGGAAGGCAGCCAGGGGGACTTTTACCATTTTTTCTACTCCCGGTAAAAGTTTCGATATATGTTTCCCCTTTTTTCCCACCCCGTGGGAATTGCCAGAAATCCTGTCAGCACTAATGCCTTCTCGTTATAAGGTACCCACATACTAAACTTCAAGTTCCTCGCTTTAGTGGTGTAGCCAGGCCGCCAAGGGAAAACGTTTAACCTTTTAGCCTCACTGTGAAATTTCAAAAATTCGCTCTATACAGATGTCTACTCCTGTTTAGGAACTATCGTACCAAATTTAAAGTTCCGCCAAGGGGTAGATTTTCCTTTCCCGTAGGAGTCTCGTCAATACAGATATCTGCTCATGATAAAGTAACACCACACAAAATTTCAAGCTCCTTACTTTAGTGGTTTAGCCAGTCCGACAGGCAGGAGACTTTTCCCCTTACAGCCCCTCACCGTAGGAATTTCCAAAAATCCACTCTACACAGATGTGTTCTCCTGTTCAGGAGCCCAAATACCAAATTTGAAGTTCCTAGCATTGTCGGTTGGGCCAGGCCGCAAAGGAGGAAGATTTCCCCCTCCACGTGGGAATTTCCAAAAACCCGTCGATACAGTTATCTACTCATAATTAGCTACCCACTTAACAAATTTCAAGTTCCTCGCTTTAGTGGTTTGGTCAGGTAGCCTAGGGGGAGGCTTTCCCTTATTGCCCCTCCCCGTAGGAATTTTCAAAAATTCAATCTATTCAAATATCTACTCCTGACTAGGAACCCACTTACTAAATTTCAAGTTCCTAGCTACGGCGATTTGGCCAGGCCGCCAAGGATGAGATTTTTTCCCTTTTTTGCCTCTCCCCGTGGTAATTTTCAAAAAACCCTTCGATACAGATTTCTACTCGTAATAGGGTACCTTATTACTTCACAAATTTCAAGTTCCTCGCTTTAGTGGATTGGCCAGACCACCAAGGGGAGCCATTTCCCCTTACTGCCCCTCCGCGTAGGAATTTCCAAAAATCCGTTATGTACATATGTCTACTCCTGATTAAGAACCCACATACCAAACTTCAAGTTCCTAGCTTCAGCGGTTTTGCCAGGCCACCAAGGGGAAGATTTCTCAACATATTAGCCTCTATTTCACCACATATTTGGCAAATTTCGAAAAAGTACCACACTAGGGAGTTGGGTCATATTCGAAAGAACACATAATGGGCGACTTTTCCTATCCGTGAATTTCTAAAAATCACGTCTTAGCGGATGTCTACCCTGGAGAATGGACCTCCATGCTGAATTTCAAGTTCCTGGGTCCAGCGGTATAGGCTGGGCGATGTTGAGGCCATCAGTCAGCGAGTGATTGATTGAAAAAAAATACGATTTTGAACAGCAATTTTAAGCAATCTCAGTTTATACCACATTGACATTTGATGTCGTGCACCGATTTCGGTGAGAGATAAAACTTATTTTATTTTCTTACCGGAATAACTAATTCTCTTGTTTTTATACTTAAATTGTTTTACTAAATTTTGACACATTTTCTAAAATTATACACTATTGTAAATGATTAAAAAAAAAAAATAACTTTACTCAACGGTCAAAAAAACCTGACTTTAATCACATCTTCTTTAATACGCCTATGTACGCTGAATCCAAATCTGGCAAAAAAAAAAAATTACATCATTCCCCCATTTTCTATACTTTTGCTTAATTTTTCTAAATTTTATACCAAAATCATTGCATTATCATGGGAAGTCACACAACAAGCCATTTACCTACGTTTAAAAGCATTGGGATTCATTCAAAAGCAAGGAAATTGGGTCTCATATGAATTGAAGCCGAGCGACGTTGAAATGCGATTTTGCTTGTCGGAAATGCTGCTTGAACGCTACAAAAATAAGTAATTTTTACATCGTATTGTTACTGGTGATGAAAAATGGATACATTACGATAACCCTAAGCGCAAAAAGTCATATGTAAATTCCGGCCAACCAGCCAAATCAACGCCGAAGCCGAATATCCATGGCGCCAAGGTACTGCTCTGAATTTGGTGGGATCAGAATTGTGTTTTGTATTATGAGCTGTTGAAATAGGGTCAGACAATCACAGGGGACCTGTACCGAACACAATTCGTTTGAAGAGTGCAATCGACGAAAAACGACCAGAATATTCTACCAGGCACGAGGCCATAATTTCCCATCATGACAACGCTCGGCCACATGTTGCAAGACCGGCCAAAAACTATTTGGAAAACAGTGGATGGGAAGTTTTGGTAAATTTTAGTTAAACAGGAACTATTTTAGACCTTCTCTAAAGATTTAAGTTCTCTGATCAAACACAATTTTAACACCTTAAAACACAGGTTTTTACCTTCAAACCTAATTTTTGTCAACACAACCTAGATTTCTCTTAAAAACAGAGGTTTTTTACTCTTTGGCTGCTTATTGAGTTGGGAAGAGCTGGTGAAGAAAAATAAAGAGTACAGGTTGAGTACGCAAGAGTAGTATAGAAGGCCTGTGGCTTAATGCACTAATTCGACGCATATGTGAACAATTTTATGGAGGTTGCCCTGAGGCAGCCTAATCTAAAAATTCGTTAACTTGAATTTAAATCGTCAGGTCTGGCACCACTGCGTGGTAGCAGTATTAAACTTGATTCATACCATAGACTACATAGATCTGAAACTCTTTGACATTAGCTGTCAGTGCACGTAACTCATGAGAATGTGTTTGACATAGGTGGTATACCTACAGGCAGAAAAAAACTGGGGGAATATTATCGAAGTGCTTCCATAAGTTTCAAGTTAGTTCTAGTAAAATATTTATAAATTTTTTTAAAATATATACAAGCCTAGTAAAAAATTTCTAAAAAAATTCATATATTTACAAGAAATTTGTAAAACTAACTTGAAAATTATGTAGTTGTATAATTACTAAACACTTCGTTAATAGTCTGCCAGTTTTTTTTCTGCGTGTATACAAAAAATATTTGAAAAAATGGGTTTGTTGATTGCTAATAGAAGAAGAAGTGTTTAATAGTTATGCAATCTATGATTCACACGCTATCCACCCGTGTCTACCCATATCTACTACTAGCTGACCAGGCAAACGTTGTTTTGCCTTCAAATTTTAATTGTAATTAATTCTTTAAATCAAGAAATTTCTTTTACGCAAATAAATAATTAAAAAAATAATTTCACATTAGTAAATCATTTTAAAATTTGTAATTTCATGGGAAGCCCAACGCCTCTTTGTCCTTCTATCGCCTTTATTTGCTGAAGTATATAAAATGAATAGCTGAAAACAACTGCCATAACAACTGCGACGTCACCTATTACCGGTGCATTAAAGAGCCGCTCATGCTCACCAGCCGCTGTCTGGCCAGCTCTTATCACAACCGTAAATTCATCTGTCGGCATCTGGTCTAGGGCTGTTTTGAATAGACGGATGAGGCTGTTGTGTTCGTGTAACATAGCTTGAAGATTAACATAGGTTTTTTGTAAATATCTTCGGAACTACATAACCGATTTAAGAGTTTGATATCTCATTTTCAGTTCGACTACTAATATTTGTAATTGATGGACTCGTACAAAATTTGAAGGATATATAGCTAATATAGAACCCTAGATATTTAATATTAATATTAATTGTGTATATGAGTTAAATACTCACTTTGTATGGGAGCTGCCACTCCCAATGGTATGATCCCGCCCAATTTTCCCATGACTATTCATAATATAATCAACGTGCAAAAATTTTTAAGACTCTGGCTATTATAGAACTGTAAATATATGATATTAAATATTTACTTTGTATGGGAGCTGACACGCCCACTGGTCCGATCACGCCCATTTTTCCCATGACTATTCACATTAACAAATAATCAACGTTCACAAATTTCTAAGACTATGGCTATTATAGTACTGTAGATATATGATATTAAATATTTACTTTGTATGGGAGCTGCCACTCCCACTGGTCCGATCCCGCCCATTTTTTTCCTGATTATTCAAATCCGTAACATATGGGATACTGCAATGTTTCAAAACTCTTGCTATCACAATAGTCAAGATATATGATGTTATTCAATTTATGTGGGAGGGGCCACGCCCACTTGAAATACCGAAACCCTAATTTGGACTATAACCTTTCAAATGAAACCGGTTTGGGCCAAATCGGTTGGATAGTTTTAGAGTCTATAGAGGACAAACATACAAACATTGTATTTTATATATATAGATTTCCCAGTATTTTGTCATTTTCAAACTGACAGTGGGTTTCCATACTACTCAGTGTCACTAAATCTGCTCTCTTTTATTATTTGTTCGTAAACTCGCACCGAGTAATTAAAAACATGTTGCAAGCATTTAAAAGTTTAAATTCATTTTTATCATGTTTAAAAAAAAAATTATTAAAATTTAAATTATTTCAAATACTTACGATAAAATCAGTAAGATAAAATTAAAATATATTAATTTATAGTGAATTTTTATTGTCTATAAATTGTGTGTGAGATGTTAATTGTTAATAGAAAATAACAAAATATAAGCAAAATAAAATTGAGTGTTTAAAGCAAAAATTTTTTATCAACATGTTGCAATCATTTTTTAGTGTAAAAAAATGCTTTTATTGGATTGCATGGGTTCGGAATTTTATTGTTGAGAGGAGTGGGAAGTGTAGTCTCTCTATTTGTATAAACTCTTTGATATGGATGGATAGCGTGTGAATTGCCCCTTGTCAGAGTTGTATTTTCTATGACATTTCGACATTATTTTCGAAAAACTAAGCATACTTTAGGGATGAAAACGCTCCACTTCCCTACTTCCAACTATATTCATTCTAGCGATGGCACACACCTATAGATAATTCAGCTTTTATATAGGTATTCAATGACATTTGATTCCATTTGTTGTTGGTTTTTACATTTGCAGAAGAAGAAGCATTTAATAGCAGCCAGAAAATTTTTCAGACGCGAGTTTTTCTAATGTTTTTTTTTTTCAATCTTAATTATCATCTATAAATAATGTGTTAAGTGGCATACAAATTGTATTAAAATAAAATATAATATGTCTACTACTGAATGGATATAAAGTATTTATGCGAAATGTGTAATTTACTATAGAAAATAGTAAAGGAAAATTTCAATAACGCGTGCCAGCCATATATACTACTGCTACATAATTAATTGATTTTTTTTGTAACCACACACAATCAGACACACACACAACTACATACGATTGCACTTGGACAAATGAAATGAATAAAATCGAAAAAAAAAACTAAATATTGAGGTAAAGATGATGATAAATTAAGCAATAAATGTTTTACAAAAATGTGTATGAAAATCAAAAAAATCTTTTTTAAAAATGATAAAATAGTTCAATATATTGAAGTTTTTTTATATGGAATTGTGTAAGTTTGTTTGGATTTTTTGATTGAAAAAAAAAAAAAGATTTAAAAGATAAGAGAAACCTAAAAAAAGCTAAAACTACATGACGGAATCGAGTGAAAAAGATTTCAAACGAATTTCTATAGATAATGAAGGGGGCTCCTCGGTTGCTACACAGCGTGCTGTTAATTTGGAGGTTGTGAGTGCTACTGCTGCCGCCGTTGTCGTTGCTAATAACGGGAAAAACGATATCAAAGTTTCGGAAGAGGGTGTAGCCAAATTAACGTTTGGATTTTTAGACGATATGCAGGGTGGTGATAGTAGCCTTGAACCGGGCGAGGTTAAAACGCCTCCACCTGGCTCTAGTCCAGCTACCACCAAGGAATCTACACCATCACGTTTGGCAGCTAAACCAGACCCACCTGCAAAAGTATTGGTCAAAGAAACTTTGGCCAAAGCCATGAAGACTGTTTCGCAACTGGAGGCCGAAGTCTGTGAAGAAAAAGTACGTGCAATTTTAGAATTAGATGCTGTGCGTCGTAAAGAAGAGACAGAAAAACGTAAATTAGAAGCGGAAAAAACGCCGTCAATCTGGGGAAACCGATTTGGAAGTGGAGAGAAAACGTAAAGCTAAAGAAGAACGCAAACAAATTAAGAAACTAAAGAAGGGTATGTACATATGTATACAATTAATAAAATTTTTATTCTGAGATAATTTTTTAAATTTAATTTTATTTATGTACCATGTATCGAATATCAACATATCAAAAAATAGTAAAAGTTATACAATTTTTTAAAACCGGGGCAAAAATTAAAAAATAGTAACACATCTACTATCAAGAATCAATGCCTTCAGATAGGTAAATATATAATATCAATACAGGTAAAAATAGACAAACCTTGAAGACAAAATAACTTTTTCCGAGGACGTTTTTACTGCATCTGCTGGCGAAGCAACTGGAAAAATTAGCAAATAAACAAAATACTGAAATTGTCTTAAAAACAGCAACTTTTTGGGTTTTTCCGGGAATGCGACCACAAGTTTTCGAATAACCTTTCCTTGCTAAGTCCGATTTTGGTATCCAAATTTTTCCAACACATCTTTTTTGTTGCCGAAATTAATGTCAAAGTTGTAAAATGCTTTTTTCAAAACTGTCTTTTTTTTATTAGTCTCGGTTCACACACTGCAATTTTACTTGCGCAATTCATGAGTTTATAGAAGAGGTAGCGAAAGAGAATGATAGGGGGTACATACTTGCCCGTACTCCAATTCCGTTTTGTTTTGTCATCCGCAATTTTCAACACTGCAGGTTGATATACGAAAATTGCTGAAACAAACTTTTCCTGTGTGAACACAAAAGCAAGTTCAAGGGAGAATTGAAGAAAAATTGCTCAAGTAAAATTGCCGTGTGTGAACCAGGACTTCTTTTCTTTTGAATGAATATTATAAATATGAAACTATGATTAATACAAAACAAGAATTTATAACGAACAAGTACATTACAGTTCGGCCAAACTGACAAATTGATTGACCTCAATCAAATTAAAACATTGACAACATATACCGAGGGTGGCAAATAACAAAAATCAAATCACTTTGGTGTCAACCACTTTCGAAGCCTTTTAGCTTCAACTATACTTTTATAAGGAGGTTGTGTTAGTTGACAATTATCCATGTCCTTTATAACCTAACAGTCGTTTGATAATAAACTTTTTATTCTTACCAACAGTGTTATCAGTATTCATAACTACTACATAATCGCCAACTAAATATTGTTTCTCTGGAATATGATGTTTATTTATTTATTTTATTTATTAATATCAATACAAAGAAAGCCCTCATGGCCAATTATTTATGTATTGTTAGTTAACTTACTATGTACATTGATAATACAACTTAAATTTAATTACTTATACAAATATTCTAATATTCGGTCTATAAGTGGACCCCCATCCATATGAACAATGAGAAAAAAAATTTAAATTAGTACCTATAGCAAGGACGAAAAATATATAATGGTTTTTTCCAGATAAATTAAGGCATAATTCCGTTAAAGTAATCAAGTAGTTTACGTTTATATGTCAAAAAGGAATAGGAAAACAGTTTAAGATTACTTGGCAGATGGTTCCAAACTTGATTGACGCGTACCAAAAACGAGTGATCAAATATTGCAAGATGTCTAATAGGAACTTCGATCTGAACATTCCGCGTTGAATTTATAAATGAAAATTCATTCACTAGAGGCTCCGGCTCAAAATATGATTTATTATAACTTTGAGAACGTTGTATCGCATTAAGTGCTTTTAGTCTTTTCGATGCTAAATCACGATCGTTATCAAAATTTACTTTTTCGTCCAAATATTCTGTTAGTTCATCGACTATTGCTCCCCGTTAATTAATACCAAATAAAAGTCGACTTGGAGTATCCTTTGTTGAGCTGTGTACAGAATTATTTATTGCATATTTAACTTGAGATAGTTTTAACGACCAGTCAGAATGGTCAATGGGATCACTTAATTTACTTAATGACACGATTAACGCGTTCAACCTGTGCCTTGGCTTGAGGTGATGCGACAGCCACTTTTACGTGATCTATATTATGCTTAAGCAAAAATTTTGAGAACTCGTGTGATGTGAGACATAAACCTGTATCTGATATTACCCGCTTAGGTCTGCTATAATAACTAAGGCAGTGAGTTCGAATACCAGTACGACACCAAAAAAGTAAAAAAAAAGTTTTTCATATAGAGCAAATTAACAATATAAAATACTTTGTTCAATTGACACATAAATTAACCACTGACGAGTCCCAGGAGGGGGACGAAACTGCGGCAGTCTGGTGTATCCCTTGTGTCTGTAAAATTTTTCAATAAAAATGTTTTCTTCTTCTTTCTGTAAAGAGACTAACTAAAGTAAAATATTTGTCTAAAGCACAGCAAACTTCCTTTGTACTGGTTGAATTAACGGGGTATAACCTAAGAAATTTAGTAAATGCATCTACTACTACGGCAAGTATGTACTTTTGATTTTAGAGATGATAAAGGGATATCTATATGGATTGTATCAAATGGCATAGGCTTTTTTGGAATACTATGCCCACTCTGTTCATTTGTGCGTGCCGGAGCTGCATATATGTTACATTTTATACAATTTTTTATAAACCCAGCAATTTTTGTTCTAATATTTGGGAATCAGTAATTGAATCGTATTTGCTCATAACATTTATCCACGTCAAGATGTCCTATTTTCTCGTGAATCAATCTAATTATATTTCCCTCCATTTGAGATGGTACATATAATAACAGATTAGATCCAGTTTTCCTAAAAATTAGTCCATCTATTAGTTCATAACCTGCAACTACTTCATTTTCAAGTTGTGTGATTAATTTTCCTATATTTTCATCACGTTCTTGAGTTAATTGGATTTGAATGTCCAACTCGTTTGAATTTAATGCACCAACAAAATTACAGTTTGACACCATATTATTGTCATTATCACTTAAACATCTGCTTAATGCATCCACGTGTCCAATTGATATTCCGTGTCGATGAAATATTGAATAATCATAATTTTCTAATTCCAAAGCCCAACGAGCAATACGTGGGTTAACCTGTTTTTTATTTAATGTCATAGTAAGGGAATTACAATCCGTTACAATTGTAAAATGTATTCCTTCCAAATACACTCGAAACCTTCGTAGGGCGTAAATAATTGACAATGTTTCCAATTTAAAACTGTGATACCGGGATTCTGCTGGAGATGTTGATTTTGAAAAGAATGCGACAGGATGAAATTTCTTATCGTCTTGACGTTGCACTAATATTGCTCCAAATCCATGCGTGCTTGCATCACAATGTAACTCAGTTCCTTTATGGGGACTATATATCGCTAACATTTGAGTTTTCATTAAACGCTCTTTTAGCTCATTAAAAGCTTTAATGCAATCTTCAGAAAAAATATATTTTCTGTCCTTTCGTAGTAAATCTAATAATGGTCTGGCAATTATGGAAAAAGATGGCACATATTTTCGAAAATATGAAAAGAGTCCAACACACGTTTGTAATTCTTATTGATTTTTTGGCATTGGAAAATTTGTTATTGCGTTCAAATGGTTTTCTGTTGGTTTAATTCCCGAAGGACTAACGGAATAACCTAAATATTTCACAGTCTGGTAACCAAATTTACATTTTGTTAATTTTAATTCCAGTCCTTTCTCAAATACACGCGAAAGTACTTCAATTAATGTGGTAATATGGGAATCAAAATCTGATGAAGCTATTAAAATATCATCCATATAAATAACGATTTTGTGTGAATCAACAAGATCACGAAAGATTTCATTTACAAATCTTTGAAAATTAGCGGGGTCATTTTTTAACCCAAACGGCATTTTTAAATATTCATTTGCTGTTGCATTTCTAATTCTTGTGTTGTGAAAGAAGTCGCAGATCTAGCAGAAACAATTGACAAAGAATTTGAATAGACAACAGCTTCGCCTGAAGAACAATGAGAAGTTGCACCAGTTGCAATCTGTGATGCGGAAATGTTGATATAATTGCGGAAGAAACAGCTGTAAAAACTTCAGCATTTAATCTTGAAGAAGTAGCGGAAGTAACGGAGGTGACAGCGGTTGTAACTGAGGTTGAGTTTGCGGAAGTAACGGCGGTAGGAAAAACATTTTCAGTTATTTCTGATTCATTATTAAGATCAATAATATCTTGTTCCACAGCGGCAGTACTGGTTGTTACAGAGCTATACAAAGTCCTTAACTGCTTCATAGTTGCTGATTCTGGAAATGAAATTAAAGCAGTCAATAAAGAATCAACGATTTGTTGACGGGTTGGGCGTAAATCCATTATTTAAAATTTTTGTTTTGGAGACCCCACATCTGAACTGTAAATTGCTTTTTTTAAAACTGTCTTTTTTTATTATTTTCTTTTGAATGAATATTATAAATATAAAACTATGATTAATACAAAACAAGAATTGATAACGAACAGTACATTACAAAGTTAAGAAAAATTCAACTTAGAATTGAATCGAACATGAGTGGTTTAATGAATTACGGGGTCTAATCTTAAATCTCAAATCTTGATAAATGTTGGCGTAATTATTATTTTATTGGGTATACAAGTTAATAATAACGATTTGAACAACATATGGCATAACTATCACATATGGTTTGTGTCAATTATAACAAATATGGTATTTTGGAGGGTAAACATCTGTCATTATAATTCAGTATTCGATAGACGCCAAAGTGTAAACACACATTTTTTTAATCGCTATATTATGTCGAATTTTGTGCCTAAAAAAGATGTTTTGCGGCGGAGTCTAATAACCTTCTTTCATTTGAAGAAAACGGCTGCTGAAAGTTATCGATTGGTGGTAGAAGATTACGGTCAACATGCACCAACTCAAAAAACTTTGCGCGATTCAAAAGTGGTGATTTCGACACAGAAGACAAGGAGAGGCCTGGTCAGCCGAAAAAGTTTGAAGATCAGGAATTTGAAGCATTACTCCACGCAAGAAGAACTTGCATTATCATTGGAAGTCACACAACAAGCCATTTCCCTACGTTTAAAAGCATTGGGATTCATTCAAAAGCAAGGAAATTGGGTCTCATATGAATTGAAGCCGAGAGACGTTGAAAGGCGATTTTGCTTGTCGGAAATGCTGCTTGAATGCTACAATATAAGTAATTTTTGCATCGTATTGTTACTGGTGATGAAAAATGAATACATTACGATAACCCTAAGCGCAAAAAGTCATATGTAAAGCCCTGCCAACCAGCCAAATCAACTCCGAAGTCGAATATCCATAGCGCCATATCCATTACATAATGATCTGTATTTGGTGGGATCAGAAATGTGTTTTGTATTATGAGCTGTTGAAAGTCAGCCATCACAGGGGACCTGTGCCGAACACAATTGATTCGTCTGAAGAGAGCAATCGAAAAACGACCAGAATATTCTACCAGACACGAGCCATAATCTTCCATCATGACAACGCTCGGCCACATGTTGCAAAACCGGCCAAAAGCTATTTGCAAAACAGTGAATGGGAAGTTTTGGCTCACCCGCCTTATAGCCCAGACCTTGCCCCATCTGACTACCATTTGTTTCGATTGATGCAGAACGCCCTTACTGGAATACGCTTCACTTCAGAACAGGGTATCAGAAATTATCTTGATTCATTCTTTACCTCAAAATAAAAATTGGTATAGAAGATGTACATATCACATATAAGTA
This sequence comes from Delia radicum, assembly GCA_021234595.1. Taxonomy (NCBI): domain Eukaryota; kingdom Metazoa; phylum Arthropoda; class Insecta; order Diptera; family Anthomyiidae; genus Delia; species Delia radicum. Next base: position 39,682,835 of record CM037853.1, on the reverse strand, counting down.
TAACTTCCACCAAATGTAGGAGAGCTAATACTAGCGAATCTTAAAATATCGCGTTTCAAAATATAAAAAATATTCGAAAATTTTTAAAATGTATTGGTATTGGAATATTAATTCCATATCCTTTTAACGGCTTAAGCTACGAGAGCCATTGTTACCACGTTTTAAAGCTACTTAAATTGTGGTTTTACTAGTACCACGTTCAGTTTAGTTTATTTAGTAGTATTTATAATACTTTAAAATTATTCAAATATAATTATTTTTGCAAATTTTTCTTTACAAAATATGATTGACTATATTAATTTTAACAAATTTATATATTTCTTTCTGTTTGAGTATTATCTGGTAGAAAATTGTTTAATTTAAGTCCTTTGTAGAACAGGGATCGTTGCATTGCTGTTGTTGTTACAATTGCGTTTCTAAGGTAGTAAGGTTGTACTTCTCTCACATAATCTAGTTGTTCAGTAAGATATTCCGGTGGGTTTCCTATTTTTTTTTTTTTTTTTTGAATGAATACTCTGCAAAGTATTTATTTCCAGTCTTTGTTGAATACTTAACCATTTCAGTGTGTTTAGAATTAGTTGAATCGGAGCATATATATTGTATTTTAGTATTGACCTCATAGCTTTATATTGTAGTTTTTGTAGTGCACACATATTATTCACTTCTCCACTGCAAAATGCATTGTTTTCAAAAAACCGCAGTACAAAATGCGGTATTTCAAAAAAGTGACTTTTTTAAATTTTGTCAAAAATATACATATGTTAAATAAAAATTAGTTCCCTATGCCGTGTCCTAATTCCCAACGTGGAGATGTTACGACTTAACTAAACGGATTTTGAGAAATATGTATTTTACCGTCAAGAAGTAAATTATTATTGTGAACCAGTAAAACCATAATTTAAGTAGGGATCAATAACTCTTAAAGATTAAACCGTTAAAAAGATATGGACTATTATGTTTAACTACTTTTGAAAAACTGTTATTTTTATTTTTTTTTAATACATTATTTTTTTTATATAAATCTTTTTTTCTACTATATTTAGTATCTTTTAATAGATTTTTAACCATAACTTGGAATTGTGTAAGAGCTCCACATATTAATTTGGCAACATCATAGCGGAATAAATTATAATTAATATATATTTTTTGAAAATTTTAGAAAACCAATTTTTTTTTTCAAATACATCGGTTCAAACCGCGGATTTTGAAAAACATGTGTTTTACCTTCAAAAAAAATTATTTTTTCGCTTATTTTCCCAGCGAAAGTAATGCATTACCTTGTAATGTGTACTCATTACCTGCGTCATTATTTTCCAACAAGTAGTAATGAATTACCGATAATTGAACACTCATGGATAACCTCGTAATGATACCTCATTGCATTTTACATTACTTCAAAACATAAAATAATGACTTACCGATCATCAATTACATAATTCATGAATTATAAACGTAAAGTAATTTTTAATATATACTTTTGAAAATCTATTTATAGACACATTACTTTGTGATTTTTTGCAAGCATGAGGGTAAGGTGTATATTTTTGATATAACGGAGGAAAACACGAAGCACAACAACTCATTTACATTTTATTTATTTTTTTATTTATGTATTTTATTAGTTTTCAAAATACTCTATAAAAATTCTCATTTACATTTACAATTATAATTAAAATTAAATTATTTAAAATATTTATATATAAACATTGTTTTTAACAAAAATTACACATTTTCTTTTAAATATACTATTATTTCTTTCCGTCTTAATATCATTTGTAAGTTTGTTAAACAAGTTAAGTCCCATATAAAAAAATGATCTTTGTTGTGTTTATAGTAATTAAATGTGCTAAAGTCCCAAAACTTATTTAACAAATTGTGAAAAGCAATCTGATGTAGGCGTGTCCCTATCCGGATTTCATTCCTGCCTAAGGAAATCTTCAGGGGACTTTGTTATTAGAATTTCTAGAGATATTTGTTATGTTAAATCACAAACTCAATGAGAATTTCTTGTCCTCGTCTAGGAGCGAGATTCAAAATTTAAAATATCGAAGAAAAAACAAAAACAACAACAAAAAATTGTCACAATTGGCTTTGTCATCTTCCAAATACTACTCTGTTTTTTTGACAGACCTAGCAATGTAGTGACGTTTATTCAAGTAAATCAACAATAGAAAGTCATATGTTTTCTATTAGTGTCAGTTACATTTAAATTTGCACAAGCACCTGCATATTTGTTATTTAAATTTATTTTCATCGGGATAAACATTAATTGCATTTATAGTAATTAAATGTGCTAAAGTCCCAAAACTTATTTAACAAATTGTGAAAAGCAATCTGATGTAGGCGTGTGGTTACTCTATTCAGTCTAAAGTTTTCTATATTTCTTAATAGATATGGTTGTACTTCCCCAACGTATCTTATTTGTTCACATAGGTATTCAGGTGCTTTTCCATGTTTCATTTTATGTATAAAGTTTAATGTATTTAGTTGTAGTCTTTGTCTTATGTTTAACCATTTTAGTGTATCAAGCATTGTACGTATTGATGTATATCTGTTGCATTTCAAAATAGTTCGCATTGCCATGTTTTGTAACTTTTGAAGCCTTTCCAATTGTGCTTCATTACAGCATGTATACAGGATTGTTGATCCAAATTCGAAATGTGGTTTTATTATTGTATTATATATATTAATTGCTGTTATTATATTTAATTTACTTCTTATTCTTTTAAAAAATCCAATTTTTTACCAATTTTTTTACATTTGTATTCTATGTGATCTTTAAATTTCATTTCTTTATCTATTATAAAACCGAGATACTTTATATTTTTTACTTTTTCTATAGTTTGATTATTAATTTGTATAATTGTTTCGCTGGTCATATTTATTTCTAAGATTTTTGTTTTATTTTCATTAAGTTTGAGTTTATTCATTTTTAGCCATGTATTAATATTATTTATATCATTTATCATATTATTTTTACATTCGACATTGTTGTCACATCCCAGGTAGAAAAATACAATCTTTAAAACGTTTTAAAAGCATTTTTCATGATGGTACAAGCGTTTTCAGAACATACCAAATTACAAATTTAAAGCGTTTTGAGAATGTGCAAAATGATATCCCAAATTTACGGTCTGAGGATGGTATTTTATAACGTTCTCAAAACATTGCAAAACAAAATTTTTGAAATGCTTTTTCAATCGTTAAATAAGTATTTGCAGAACATTTTGGTTTACAGTTGTTAAGCGTTATGAAAACGACCCAAATGATAACCGCTTTGAGGGTTGTAATTTTGAACATTGTCAAAACGCTCGAAAGACAAATTATAAAGATCTTTATGAATTGTTCATAAATACCACAAATAATGAAACATGTAAAATATGATTAAAATAATATAAATAAAGTAACAAAACATTGTAATTTTAAATAGTTTAACTAGCGTTTTATTAAGTTTTGTAAAAGTCCTCTAAAATATTGCTTTATCTGTCCTCAAAATATAGTGCTTTATAAAAGATATACAAGGACTATACACTTTATAGAGTCGCTACATTATGGGCTAGCCATATTGAGTGATTTATTGAACTCGGTTCATGAAGAGAAAAGCATATAAAAAAATTGCATAAGAAACCGAGTTCGCATATAGATAGACCCCTTATGACAGTGTTGTTTTTTAATCAGTAAAATATTTTGTAAAAAAAAAAGTATTTCTAAAGTACTATTGGCAAATGTTAGAAAAACGCTTTAACGCAATGGTTTTACATTGGTTTTATTTTATAAACCGTTGTAAATTTTGTACGATAAGAACTTCTAAAGTACTTTTTACAAACGTTGGAAAAACGCTTTGAACCAATGTTTTTACAGTGTTTTTATTTCACAAATATTTGTAAGTTTTGTATAAAAAGTATTCCTAAAATACTTTGTCCGAACGTTCGAATAGCAATCCAAAACAATGTTTTTTAAATGCTTTTTTTTCGTATTATTTGCAATTATCGCTTTGGAAACGCTTTTATTTTAGTACCATCAAAAACAAACGTTTTGAAAACTCTTCGTTTTTTGCACCATCCCAAATTTCTACCTGGGATTCTGTATATATTAGTGTTAAGCAATAAAATATTATATATATCGATAGCTCAGTTGGTAGAGTTTGAACAGAGTACATTCTTAGTATAAATTTTAAATTTCCTTAAAACAAACGATATTTTTTTGTTGCAAAACATATTTTTTTTTTTGCGTTTTCATGGAAATTTAATCCTTTATTTGATGTTTTTCAAAAATCTTGGTAAAGAAAAATAAGAAAATATATCAAGGGCCACTTTAGCGAAAATTATGAAAATTTAATTTTTCACATTTTTGTTTTATTTATTATATTTTTTTATGAAGTCATAGTATTATTAGTAAAATTTACCAGTGCTGCCAGACTTTAAATATTCGTGTAGGTTCTGGTTAGTCTGTGGTCTACAGATGCACAGTGGGGTGTACCACAAATATTTTGGAAATAATTCAAACATTTATTACTGGTTGACCGGATTGCAAAGAAACGCGCGGCCAAAATCAACGTAATTTCAAGCTTAAGTTTCAAATGGAAAAGAAATTTTTCATCTTTCGTGAACGTGTACAACATAAAACAGAAAAAAAAACAATTTTGTTCGTGAAGATGAAATTAAAAAGGACACCAAATACGTACTCTGCTTATATATAACAAAATAATACACACAAGGAAGGTATCCCCGTGGTCACCCGAAGATATCGCTGAAATTTGTATAGATATATGAAAGAAAAATTAACAATGGTAGTATTTTTTTTACAACGAACTTAAAGTTTTTTTTTTTAAGAATTTAAAGGCAAATTGTTGAAAGTTATTGATTTTAAGCGTGAAGGTAATTTAAAAATTTGAAATCAATTATATATTTAATTTTTTATTTTATTAATTAATAATCATATAATTACAAATTATATACTATTACCCTAACCGAGCACTAGCTACTATGGCCTTCGGCGCGTTGTAGCGAAAACAGACCAGTGCCTCTGGTGGGAATCGAACCCACGACCCCCGCACTGATAAGCCAGCACGCTACCAACTTGCCTACCGGGGCGCACAATTAAATATTTTACTTTGCAACTACAACGAAACAGAATCACATGATTTAGCAAAAAACTTACACATTTAAAATGTAGTTAAGAAATTATTATGGGAATTTAAGGAAGACTTTTAGGAAGCCATTATAAAGTTGAAACAGAATGAAAAAATGTATCCGACATAAATGCTTTTTATAAATACAACATTTAAAATATTAAAAATTTTATATTTTCAGCAAAAAAAGCTGCTGAAATAGCATTAAATAGTTGCGATGAAGATGATATTGAAAAATCCGTATCGAAAAAACATAAAATTGTTAAAAACACAGAATCGGAAGAAAGTGAAGGTCTGTGTTCCTCTGGACCAGATGATAACAATGAGGACAAGGCTGCACCATCAGAAAAACATATATCCGTAGTTAGCTCAGCCGTTGCAATACCATCGATGGCATCACGTTATCCACAACACTTACCGCCACCACATCTTCCACCAGATGCATTTATGGGTGGTTATCGTCCTATGAATCCGTTTATACGCGGTCCTAGACCAGACTTTTCACATGGTCGTGGTGGTGGTTTTATACCACGTGGTCGTGGTGGTATGCGTGGTCGTATGCCATTTCAAGGTTTTCGTCCACCATTTTTTGGTGGCGGCGTTGGTGGGAATAATCCTGGTGGCAGTGGTGGTCCACCCAGGCATCATGGACCACACGGTCCTCATCATGTACCTCATGGTCCTACGTTGCTGCGTCAACAACACAATCCACTACCAAATCGTGGTCATTCACCTATACTGCCACCATCAACAGATTTACAGTAAGTTTGTCTTTAACCTAATGGGGACATATCATTTGCAATATTTATCCCATTTACTTTCTTATGCATACTTCTTTCATAATACTTCTTTTTTTTTTTAATTTGCAGATGGACAAAATCTAAACCTTCAATTTCGTATGCATTTAAAGTAAATCGTGAACATAAATTCCATATTGTACACACAGACGTTACTACAAATAAACTCCCATCAGAAAATTGGGAGGAAGACACAACCAATGAAGATGAAGAACTAGATGTTGAGGAAGACCATCATCATAAACATCATCATAAACGCAAAATAAGAAAGAAAGATAAAAAGAACAAATCCTTGACGAAAAAGGAAAGGAAAAAATCCAAAAAAATTAAAGACAAGGATACTAAGAAACACAAAAAGAACCGATCAACAATATCATTAACATCATCTCTATCATCGACCACTAAAAAGAAAAAATCAAATAAATCAAGTAGAAGAAAATCGAAAAAATACGTAAATCATATCGAAAGACTAATAAGGCAACCCCACAACAAGTACAGAATTCTTCAGAAGATACAGAGACAACAAATGAAATTCAATACGACAATGAGGAAAATGATGATAATGATGATGATGAAGAAGAAATGCCTAATGAGGAAGAAATACGTAATACGGTAGAAAATATTAAAGTTGAAAAAATAGAAAGAACAGAACTAAAAATAGAAGATCTTACTTTAAAAGTAAGACCTTTAATTATAAAAATTGAACCGGAGGAAAAGGAAAAACTTAAAGATAAAGAAGAAACAGAAGAGAAAGAAATAGAAAAAGATAATATTGAAGATAATGATGGTGAAGATCTGGAGAAAACTTTTGATATGTTTGCTGATTCTCCACCACCTTCTGATAATAATCATAAAAGACAACCAAAAGAAATGGATATACACATATCTGATGACCCTAAAGATATACCATCCGATTCTGGTTGTGTTACACCTCCATTGCCTAAGCTACAACATCAAAAACTCTCAAAATCTTCTTTACAAAATGCTTTAGAAATACAAAAACGTATTGATAAACTATTACAACAAGATGACATAAAATTGGAAGCTATAGAAGCTGCCAAAGAACAATTATTGAAAAAAAACACAAAAACATCAAAGTGCAAAAGATTATCATCAACAAACATTAAAAGAACAATTTACTCCTGAAAGAGAAATCCACAGAGATATCAATAGGAAAAACGAAGAAGATTCCAAGAAAATTAAAACTTCTAAAGAAGAGGAAATATTCTTAAAGGAAAAACCTAAAGCTTATAAAGAAAAGGAAACTAGCAAACATAAATCTACAGATAGTCATAAGGAAAAACATAGAGATTCTTCAAAACATCGAGAGGAAAAAGATGATAAGGTTAGAGAAAAAATGTTTACATCTTATAAAGATAAACCAAAGGACGTTGACAGAGATTTATGGAAAGATAAAGATAAAAACAAACACAAAGATAAGGATTATGATAAAGAAAAAACACGTAAAGATGTTATAGCAAATTATCGTAATCCTTTTAAACGTTCCTTATCACGAGATCGTTTCTTTGGTAAAATTGATGTACGACGTCGAACTCGTACCAAAAGTCGCGAACGCGATTTTGGTAGTAAACGTAGACTTTCTAATGACCGTAAGAGAGCAGATAGTTCTGGTTATAGTTCTGGTAGACTATCCTCCAAACGACGTTTTAGTGGCAGCAGTTCGGCCTCTACAACTATATTTAATCGTTCTAAATCAGGTGAACGTGATTTTAAAGGATCATTAGATTCTCTTAACTTGAAGGATAAAGATCGCAAAGAGAAAAAGATGGACACTACACCAGATGTTAAACACAAACGTAAGGATTCTTCGTCGCCCAAACGTAAAAGCTACTATGATTTTAACAAAGCTATAAAAACAAAAGAATTGGATAGAACACCAGAAATGGAGGCAAAATCTACTACACCACCACCACCAAAAACAGTGAAAGCAGACACAAAACCTACAAATAAAAAGAAAGACACTAAAAAATCCAAATCACCTACAAAACAAGCAAACAAAAAAAGGCCGCTCTCATTTACACAAACAGAATTTTTGTTTCCCGAAGAAGGCAATGATGATGATTTCCTTTTGCCTGATGACGATGAAACCATCGATTCTTTTGTTCATGATAAATCACCAAGTGATAAAGATGACAGTCCTGATACTGATGATTATATGGATAATTGGGAAAATGATGAAGATGTAGATTTGGATATTAACTCTAATACTCCAGGGGATAGCTCTACACCCACACGTCCATCATCAGATTTAGCTGAAGAAGATTCTTTTGTAACACGATTTGCAAATCCCTCACCTCCATCAGAAGTATTGCAAAAGCAAGCACAAATAGGGGATGAAGAGAGAGAAGAGTTATTATTACCTTTAACTCCACCTTTGGACTTACTGAAACAACTGCCGTTAATTATAAAGGAAAGAGAAAACATATCGCAAAGTAATGAACAGCAAACAGGAAAAAAACCCGAGTTATTTGGCATGCAGGAACTGTATGATCAATTTATAAAAAGTGTAGAAGCATCTGGGGTAGATATAAAATCTGCAGCTAAAGAAAGCCCCCCTAAGGAATTTCACCTTACTGAAATTGAAGCTGAAACGTCTAGAGAAGAAATCTCAGAAATCGTAAAACAAACAGACGATCCCTTATCAACATCATCCACTTCAACAACATCATCTTCTTCATCGTCCTCATCAGAGTCAAATTCTTCTTCGTCCACCTCATCGTCATCTTCATCAGCTTCATCGTCTGAGGATAGCAATGATGCAGATTCATTTAAAAAATCTACTAAAAATCCCTCTAAGAAATTAAAACTAGAGGAAATAAATGCTTCGACAGATATCGGCAAAAATGAATCTAGTAATAAAGAAAGTTTAAATAAGAAACAACCTGCTACACCACCTTTAGCCAGAGTAAGAGAACCTAGAACTCCCTCGCCAACACCTTTACAAAAATCGTTCCTTATGAGCCAAACTCCACCCACACCGGCTTCACAAACTAAAGCACCTAAATCGAATGTAGCTAAAGATTTTAAAAAACTTAAAAGTCTGGAAGCCAATCTATCCCGTATACAAATGATGAGGGCTAATTATGATTCTACTGATGAGATCAGTGAGGAATTACATAAAATGGAAATGTTATTTTTGCAAGAAAGAAACTAATATTACAAAAATATGCTAAAAATTCTCAAGTCGATAAAACAATACCTACTACTCCATGCAAAAAAGGAACAAATTCAGAATTTATACCGGCATTGCCTACTACTGAAATGGATTCTTCTCTACCACCACCTCCTCCCCCAGAAGAACCGAATAAAATATTTGACTCTAATCGCGAGGCCATAAAACTGACAATATCACCTTTAAAACTACCCTCGAAACCAGCCATATTTCATAGCTCCGTAAAGGAAGAAGTACGAAAAGTTAGTAAATCTATTGAAGATAAAGATGAAATGGATTTTACTGAAAAACTTGTTAAACCAGCTAAAGAAGTGGCCATAGTTAAGCCTATGATGGAAACAAAAGAATCCAAAGAATCACGTTCTAGAGATTCTCAGCGTCATCAACGTCGTTCCCCAGCGTACGGAAATCGTGATAATAGACCCAGATCCCCGGGCAGTTTCAGAGATCGTAATCGTCGATCAACGTCAAGAACACGTTTTAGTCCTCAACGTAGAGGTAGAGGAAGATCTTTATCAATAAGTCCTCCACGAAGGGTAGGGGGAAATGTACGTCATGGTACACCTCCCAGAAGAGGAGCTATGGGAGCACGTTTTCGTGTTTCAAATAGAAGATCACGTTCACGATCACGAAGTCGTAGTCCTTTACGTCAATTTGGCAATAGACGTGGCATTAAAGATGGCAGTCCATTTCGTAGAAAACGTGGGGGTCCTCAACAACAGGATACACAAATGCATTATAAAAACAAATTTACACGTCACAGAGGTTCTCGCTCAAGATCACCTAGATCTCCACAGACTAGACCAAGATCACCACGAACACCACCGCCGCCAAGAAGACGTTCGTATAGTCAGGATCGTTATTCAAGATCACCGCTGCCATTTAAGCCACCATCACCACCTATGCGTCGAAGCCTATCACCATTGGGTTCTCCAAATTCAGAAGCAAGACGTTCGCGCTCACCACCACGACGTCCGAGGTCACCAAGATCTCCGCGTTCTCCTTGCTCACCACGTTCGCCTAGATCACCCATTTCACTACCAACACAACCATCATCAAGTCGTTACGATGATCATAGACACCGCAGGGATAGTAGTTTTGAAAGACATTCATCTATATCACCTCATCCTCAATACTATTCCCAAGAATCATTAGCATCCAGTGTAGCTTCACAATCATCACCCTATTACTACAATGTCTCGCCCAGTCGTATATCATTAGATGCTCGTATAAATATTGTTCTCAATGGACCAGCTGGTGGAGCAGAAACACCACCGACGGGTTATGAAGGATACACAAACTATGCACAATATGGTGGTGCGGCTTATATGTCTATACCACCACAACCTATGACAGATCCCAATGGTGGTGGAGGTTATTACCAAAATCCTTATGTAAACATGATACCATCTACACATGAGGGTCATCCCCATCATCATCATCATGCTTTACCACCACCTCCTCATCATGCCATGCATCCATCACATACGCATCCAACTAATTTACCACCGCACCTTACACAACATCCTCCTGCATATTCAAATATACCTACCATTAATAGTGGCATAAGTGGTCCAGCTTCACCAGCAAATAATTTCTATTACAACGATTTCAATATGGGCCATCATCAGCATCCAACAAATCCTGTACTCAAGGAATTACCCAAAGCTCCTGTTGCTGTTCAAAAGGGTAATGTTCTTGAAATTGTACCCTCTAATGTGTTTACTTCGCAACTAAACAAACCAAAAACTTCGCCAGCTCTAAAGGATTCGTTGAAAACGCAAAAAGATAAAGTATCTTCTCTGGCGTGGAAAGATGAAGTCAATAGTCGTCATGTTAAGGCAGCTGTTATGCGTTTAAATCGTGAAGGTGACAGTAGTATGAGAAGCATTTTAAAACGTTCCGAGATGGCCGAAAAAACAGAGTGAGTATAAATTTAATCATTTTCGAATTCAAATTTAATCATTTTCGAATTCAATAATTTTCGAACTCAATCATTTTCAAATTCAATTATTTTCGAATAAGGGGGTTTCCGGTTGAAACCATTATAAAAATAAAAAAAGTTATAATCAAAGTAAACAAGTTTGAAATAAATGCAACTCCAACCCATGCCATGTTTCAGACATAAAAGAATTGTAAAGGAAATATTTGAACAGTTGTCAGAAAATAAAAAAACCAGAGACCGAAAATAACAGTTATCCCGAAAACTTTAACTCAAAAACTCTCTATGTTAGAGTCAACGGAGACGTATACTATTACATACCAAACAATTCGTATTGAAGTGCTCTTTCAGAATCTATTGTGATCTTAAAGAAGCGATCTCAACTCCACAGTTAAGAGTTATTTTTCAACGAAAAAATAAAAGATCGGATGAAACTCTTAAGAAGAGAGTTTTATTTCGCCTTCATTAAATAAAACTCTTTTGAGGAGTTTTTCGATTTTTTCAATTGCAATGCAAGTGATTAGATTACACTGCCTTACAAATTGTAATAATCTGGAAAATGGCAAGCTTTGAGTGTCAATTTACATAAAATGAGTTTTATTCTCTGACGGAAAAAATAAAACTCCTCAAATGAGTTTTAAAATTAAACTCCTCAATTGAATTTTATTTTAGACGGAAAAAATAAAACTCCTCAAAAGAGTTTTATTTAATGAAGGCGAAATAAAACTCTCTTCTTAAGAGTCTCATCCGATCTTTTATTTTTACGTTGAAAAATAACTGTTTTGTATGTTTCTTTTTAAGCCACAAAATAACTGTTATTTATAAAGGAACTTTTTTGATATCACTTATAACCGTTACGGCCCCTAAAAAAAAACGTCTGTGAAAGCATTAATGTCGGCCGAATTTTGCAAGCCCTAAAAATACCTTCATTACTTGTACAATAGTGTCATGATTTTAATAACTGAGAATGAAATCGGTTATTTATTACATAATACCAATTTGTATAAAAAACTTTCCGTTTCTTTATTGGCGTAGTATTTCACGTTTTTAACAGACAGACCAACAGACGTAGATTTCTAATAAGGCTTCGCTATTTATGAATATATATAGTTGCACACAAAAACATGTATGCATGTGGATGCAGAAAATATTTATTAGTATATTTTTTCCTGATAAGAAAGAGACTAATCGTTCCTTGACCATCATATTGATAAACTGGTATAAGCGAGATGTCTGAAGTTTGTATGTATTTCAAGATCTTTTCCCCTTTTTGGTATCGGTACTATTTTTATTTAAAGCCATGAATCTCTGATTTCACATGATTGCCAGCATTTGTTAAAAGCAGAAAGATGGAGACGTTTTCAATTTTCTGTTAAAGATTTAACCATGTCATATGTTATACCATCAAATCCAGCCGAATAAGGTTTTGTCTTAGATTTCACTATGGAAAAGGTTGCGTTACAGGATGAACTAAATGTGTTGGTGAGTTTAAAAGGGACTTGATTCCTTAAGTGGTTAAGGAACAGTAAGAACGTTGTTATCATGATTCCATTTGATATGATATTTTTCAGTTCCATAGTTTTTACAACCTCTCATAAATTTAAAAAATGATTTGGTGTTTGGGGAGTTTTTCATCTGGTAAATTTTGCGTACCGCTTGTTTATAATTTTGTTGCGCTTGTAAAAGTATCTCAGCATTTGTGGCAGATTTTATAAAATTAAAGGAATTTTGTGCAGCTATTTTAAGACGTAAAAACTTATTTGTTTCTTCATTACACCATGCTTTTGGGACATCGTTTGCTAAAATCTTGGATTGTGAACTTTGCATTGGAAATCATTGTCATCATGATGTTTTCTATCTCATCTAAGATGTTAGTAAGATTACATTGATTAAAAGATAAAGAACAGTTTTTAAGACTTAAATTTTCGATGGTTATGTGTATTGGGAAATGGTGGCTTCCTCCTATTTTGACATGATTTACTTTCCATTTTGGTGCTTACGAATGATTTTGGGAAGGATATGTTCAAAACTGATCCTCTGCATGCGGGGTCGGTTAAAGATTTTAAAAAAGTAACATAATTATCATTTAGACAGTTGAACATAAATGAATCAATGATCGATTTGACAGCATTTCCTTGGGCATCGTTTAGGTAGTTGCCAAATTCAGTGGAACAAGCGTTAAAGTAGACACAAGTGAAAACGTTGTTTTTGATTTCACAAAATTCTAGAAGGTTTTGTAGTTCTCTCTTTAAGATTGTAGTAGTAACCGTTCGAGGAAAATACGCTGAGACTATTGTAAAGTTTGTTGATAGATTTGTGGTTTTGGAAATAATAATTTCACAATCTGTTCTATAAGACACTTTTTTCATTAAAATATTCTTTTTGGCAAGAACGGCTACACCACCATAATTGTTATCCCCCCTCTGTTTTTAAACATAATGTTATAATTTAGGAATGAAGAAAAAGATTTATCGTCATCAATGTTGAAAATTTCACTTAATACACAAATGTCAAAATTATATTTATCTAAGTAGATTTCTAGAAAATTTGTATTCATTTTTAAGCTCTGAGCATTGTATTGTAAAATCAGTTTATACTTTTTAGCGTTTCCAACCGAAAATATATAAAAACACATAGTTGCACACAATTGGCGTTGTGGTGTAATGGTTAGCGAGTTGGACTGTTACACAGATAATCTCAGGTTCGATTCGCGGTGACAACAACAACAATTTAGAAAAATAATATATATGAGTTTTCTTTCCCACTCAGGTTCGATTCGCGGTGACAACAACAACAATTTAGAAAAATAATATATATGAGTTTTCTATCCCACATATGTATCGCAGCGCTCGCCTTCCGTGTTCCCATAGCACTTAACCCCACCGAAGTAAAATAGAGAATCGGGGCTATGAATTAAAAAGCTTCAATAAGTTCGCCAACTCTCCATCAGGTGACGAGCAAGAACTATTCTAAGACTTATCATCTCTCGCAATTACAGTTTTGCCATGTTTGAAGCCCTTCATCTTTGCCCACCTTTCCTCTCTGCTATCCCCTTTCCAAAGGAAGCAACACATTAATTAATAGGAAGAATTTCTTAAATAAACGTATTTAAACTTTCAACTTTGAAAGCTTAGCACACTGCCAGTGTTGCCACCTTTATTATATTTATTATATTTTGCAAGTGGTTTGTTGTAGTATCTTAAAAAGAAATAATTAATATTTACCAATTTCTTAATTTCTTTTTTTAATTTCTGCCAAAAAAATATTTTTTTTTTTTTATTTATTAATAATCATATAATTACAAATTATATGCTATTACCCTAACCGATCACTAGCTACTATGGCCTTCGGAGCGTTGTAGCGAAAACAGACCAGTGCCTCTGCTGGGAATCGAACCCACGACCCCCGCACTAATAAGCCAGCAACTAGCCTACCGGGGCGCACGAAAAAAAAAAATTATTTGAATCCATAGTGCACCAGACGCTACTATGAAACTGTATTCACAAGGAAGCACAGCTAATGGGTTACCTCTAATTGGGTATGTGATAGAGGGGAAAAATTAAATAAGAATGCTTACCTTTTTAGCGGTCCAATATCACGTTTCAGTGTTAAAATGTTGGGTAAAAAATTACCCAATTTTCTGTTATTTGTGTTTTTATGCTTCTTTTAATGGAGCAGTATATATATTTGGTATCAAATGAAAGATTTTTGGATGACCTTTCCATTAATGAACAAAAAGTAATAAAAGTTTTAAAACAAAAAAGTTTCGAACAATTTTGCAGTCCATTTTTGACTACTAAATATGCGATTGGGCCGGCATTCTTTTATATCCATTTTCATCGAAATCTGTAGTAACTACCTAACAGAAATACTTTGCAAGATACACCAAGTTGTATGGAAAATTTAGAGGTAGGTTCAAATTTGCACTCATAACTTTTGAACAGCTATACCGATTTTGATCATTTTCAATACCAAACTTCTCGCAAAGTATGTTCATTAATTAAGGTAAATATGAGAAGTCCCGATTGTGTTTTTGCACCGTGATCAACATTTTAACAGTCAGGAAGCTCATCGCTAATCATAAAGAGCCCCAGAAGCACATATAGGTGAACAAAAACACAAAAACTAATTCGTAAATATTTTTTTTTCTCATTGTAAGGTAGACTCTGTTAATTATTATGAAATAATTTGGACTCATATCGAACGACAGCACGGATTAAGCATAAGCAAAATGTGTTGCATGGGTTCCTTTTCCTAATAACATTTTTTTATGACTATTTATAAAATCATATCTCAAATAAAGAAAACTGTTAATTTCTTCGAGAAATGTTTAATTAGTTTTTTCGGTGTATAATAAACTACGAACGTTTTTAACGTTTACTTATTGCATTGATTTTATAAGATATGTATGAATTTTCTATAAATGTTTTACAATTGTTTTCCCATTTCCTTATTTTTAGAAAAATTGAGAAGAAAAAAGTCTACTTTGAAGATGGCATTTATCCCAGTCGTGATAGTGATGATGAAGATCGTCAACTAATTGAAACAAGAATACGTAGAAAAGTATTACGTTTACGTAAAAAGTGTATTGAACTACCAGCAGCACGCGATTTAGTAGCAGGCAGACGTATTAATAGGCAAAAAACAAAAATTGATGCTGCATTAGAAAAATTACCACCACCAGCAGCGCCCACAACCATGCCAGCTGCAAATCTAGAGCAACCGATTTATTTAAAACCACCAACACCAGTACCTTTGGTTTATTTCCATTTTGATTCCGTGGTACATTCAATGTATGTATCGCAGCTGGAAAAACCTATACCACCACGTCTGTTAAATCCAAAATGTGTACCACCAGGAGCAACAACAACACAAACAGGTGCTGGAGGAGGAGGAGGAGGAGGAAGTACAAGTAATCCAACACAATCACCAAATGTTAATTCACCTAGTGGTACAAGTGGTGGTGTTGCTACTACCTCCAAAAAAGATTTAACAACATTAGCGGCTTTAAATCGTATTTCACGTAATGAGAGTCAAGTTTCTGGCTCACCTAAAATGATACAAGATTCTACACATACAAAACGTGAAAGTCCCAATTTACAACAACCACCTTTAATGACATTAAATAAAACTGGTGGCATGCCGTTTTCAGGATCACAAACACCACCACTAATGCCACCTTTACATACACCTCCCATACGACATCCTCCGACACCTATAGGCTTTGTGGGTATGCGTATTAATAATTTTATGCGTTTACCGCCCTCACCCTTGGCACGGGGCTCTGCACAGCAACATTTTCAGCCACCGCCACCGAATATGGTAATGGGAACAGGTGTAAGACATCCACAATTTAATATGCCACCACCAAATAGAATAACATCGGGTATGTCACCAGATTCTAACTATAATGCTGCACCATATGGCTCAATGCCAACACCACCACCTGGTTACAACTATAATCAACGTCATATGAATCCAGCTTATTTTATGGGTTCTCCGCCACCCCATACAATTCATCCACCAGCTGCTCATGCTACACATACAGGAATGCAGAAAGATCATCATCAACAACATAAACCGCCTCTGCCACCTCCTCCATCTGGTAATGTTTCCGCTAGTCCCCAGGCCATGATAGCGCCGTTTAATGTAAAAAAGACTGTTAATTGAATTAAAAGCAAAGATACAACATAATTTCATTTTTAAATCATTACTTATTGCATAAAATGAAATTTCCTTACACGCATGCGCAAAGTGTATGAATTCATTAAAACATATATATAGTATATCCTTAAAACTCTTTTGTATTTAAATAATTTAATATTTACTCTTTTTTTTTTATTATATTATTTAATATAGATTAACTTGAATTAAATGTTTTAGTTTAGATTCTTTTTTTTTTTCTTTTAATATTATTAACATTTCACTTTAAAAATATCGAATATTGTTAAGGCCTCTTTTCATTATCACATTTTTCGTAAGTATCAGAGTTGCTTTTTGATTTCCACATTTACAATACAAATACAGAGAATAATATCATTGCAAAGTTATTGTTAACATATCGCACTTGATCAATAAGAGGGTAATAACTCCAAATTTTAAAATTTTCAGTAGAGTCAAAAAACTGTTTATGGCCACATTTTAACAGAATTAACAAATGCAAACATATCATAATAAGCAAATTCCATTTGAATATATATATATACATTGTTTTTGTTTTAAATTTTAGCACTCATTGCAAAAAAAAATCAATTTTTTGAGTTAATACCATTTTTTTGAAATTTTATCGATTTAAATTTATAGAATAAAACAAATTTTATCAACAAAACAGTATCAACTCAAAATACAACCAAATATAAATAAAACAGTTTGATTATTTTTGACATAAATAAAGGCTCAAATCACAATAATACCTTTTTTATGAAAATATACGATTCATTTCTATTTGAACTTTTGTATTAACTCGAAATAATACCTTTTTGTTGAAATAAAGGTAATCACTACATTATCATGAAAATGGTCTCAAAAGTGCTTTTCGAGATGAAAGAGTAATCGGAATACGTTGAAATTTTTACAATAGATAGATATTGATGTTGTTAGTTGATTTCTTGAAAAAAGTGATATTTTAAAAATTTCGAGTTAATACCCTCTTGTTGATCAAGTGCGATATCAATTATGTTTTTTCTCATAAATTATGCAAGTAAAAGCAGAATAAAGTAAACTCTTATAAATACAATCTTACTAGTTTTTGTATAATTTATGCGAACAAACGTTATTAGCTGATATGCTAGCAATTATTTCAAAACGATTTTTGTATGTGTATTTCTATTGTGAATGTATGAAAGAAAATACTCGTACAAAATGTGACAATGTAAAAAGGGCTTTAAGAGCATTTACAATTATAATTTAGATATTGATTGAAATTTAAAAATTAAAATTGAAACTCAGAAAATCTTAAACAAAGCTTAAAAATAATTGTTCTAATGAAAGATAAATATAATTTTTTAGTTTTTTTTTTTTTTTTTTTTTTTTGTTTGAAATTTGTATAAATTTTTTTTTTTTAACTGACTGAAAACATATGAAATCAACCACTCGATTTCCTTCACCCTTTCCGATTTCTTACTTCGTGTATAAGTTGTACATCATATAACTATAACCTCGCACAAGTGTAGGATGGCTAATCAAAGCGGATCTTGACATAATGCATTTCAAAGTATGAAAAATATTCGAAATTTTTACAAAAGTATTCCATATCTTTTTTAACGGCTTGAGCTAAGAGCCTAATTTTTAAACTTTTTTTTTGGTATATAACAATTTTTCACTTCTTGACGGAAAATTGCATTTTTGTAATCAAAATTTTTTGACAGATATTTTAAAATTTAATTTTTTTTTTTAAATATTAGCCCTTTAAGTGCGTACAAATTGTCAAAATTGCAATGTTAATTAATTATACCACGGCTAGATAGAGCGATTAGGATATGAAATTTAAATTTATTAAATTAAAATTAAATTATTTTTATAAAAGAAATTTTTTAGTTAAATTTTCTAAAACAAAACTTCCGAAAATTGTTCTAATAGTTTAAAGGGCTTTTGAAGAATTCTCCCAAAAAAAGAATTGTGTATAAAATTCTGTAAAATACCAATATATTATTAGTTTTTTTTTTTGTACAATTTTAATTTTTTATATTTTTGTAATAAAAAAAACTCAATTAACTTCGCTAATAAAAACACTTAAAAATGTTATATTTAGAGATCTTCTTTCTATAAAAAAATCAATAAATAAATTTATATTTTCTTTGCATGGTTAAAAATCGGGTTTGGCTCAACGAATGCACATTTGAGTCTTCGATTCGGAACTAATCAAAAATTTTGAATTTTACAGATTCTGATCTTTGTTTTTAATATTTACTTTGAAATTAGACATGTTTTTCGCGGAATTTATCCTTGGTAAAAATAGACATAGGCAATTATGTGCAACTACTTTTGTAAAAATTTTATATAATGAAAATGATTTTTATTTTTTTTATATATATTTTTTTTAATAAAGTTTTTTATGTAAATTTTTTTTTTTTCTACTATATTTAGTATTTTTTTCAGAATTTTCTCCATAATTTCGATCCCTCAAGAGTTATATATATCGCACTTGATCAACAAGAGGGTATTAACTCAAAATTTTTAAAATATCACTTTTTTTCAAGAAATCAACTAACAACATCAATATCTATCTATTGTAAAAATTTCAACGTATTCCGATTACTCTTTCATCTCGAAAACCACTTTTGAGACCATTTTCATGATAATGTAGTGATTACCATTATTTCAACAAAAAGGTATTATTTCGAGTTAATACAAAAGTTCAAATAGAAATGAATCGTATATTTTCATAAAAAAGGTATTATTTTGATTTGAGCCTTTATTTATGTTAAAAATAATCAAACTGTTTTATTTATACATATTTGGTTGTATTTTGAGTTGATACTGTTTTGTTGATAAAATATTCAAAATAATACCAAAAAAAAATCGATAAAATTTCAAAAAAATGCTATTAACTCAAAAATTGATTTTTTTTTGCAATGAGTGGTAAAATTTAAAACAAAAACAATGTATATATATTTTCAAATGTTTGAATTTTTAAATTCTGTTAAAATGTGGCTATACACAGTTTTTTGACTCTACTGAAAATTTTAAAATTTTGAGTTAATACCCTCTTGCTGATCAAGTGCGATATGTATTTGCCATTTTGGGATTTTTTTTTTAAATTTAAAAAAGTTTTTTTTAAATACGTTAAACCGACGTATTTTAAAAAATCAGATGATTTTTAAAACAAATTAATTTCACCTTCAAAAAGTTTTTTTTTTTTCTTATTTTCAACATTTTACGAAAAAAACTTTCGAATATTTCGTATATTCTACGAAATTCAGTTAAGGCAAGAATTGAATAATTTACCGAATATAACGAAAATTGTTCGTTTTTTTTTTGTATATTATATACGATAATTTATTATTTCTGATTTGAACAATAAGGGTATGTCAGAAACTTTTGTCTAGAAAAAAATGCAAGTATAAAATTTTTTCAGAAATGTTCTAAATTTGTCTGGATAAAATCGATTGCGAAATAAACAGAATAAAATTTACTTTTTATAGCGTTGTCAACATTGGCAAATTTTACAAATAGTTCTAAAAAATGCAACTCTAAATAAAAAATATAAATATTAAGCAAAACATGAATTCTAAAACTAAAAATATTAAAAGATGTAAAAAATGCAAATAAAAGGAAAAACACATTCAAAAAGTGTTGAAATACTCTCATAATACTTAATTTTTTGTCTGCTAATCCAGATTTTGAGGTATGAAAAAATATGGCTTTTCTTGTAAAACTAATATTAAATTGTGTGTTCTATCTGGGTTATTTTGAAGAGGATGTGTTATCTTACCACTTGATTACCACTTGGGTGTTGTGGTGTAATGGTTAGCGCGTTGCACTGTTACACAGATGGTCCCGGTTCGATTCCCGGTGACGACAACATCAATTTAGAAAAATAATATGTATGAGTTTTCTATCACTTATTTGTATCGCTGCGCCCACCTTCGGTGTTTCCAGCACTTAACCCCACCGAAGTAAAATAATGAATCAGGGCTATGAATAAATTCGCCAACTCTACATCAGGTGGCGACCAACAACTGTTCTAAGACTTATCATCTCGCGCAATTACAGTGTTGCCATGTTTGAAGCAATTGATCTTTCACCACCTTTCATTTCTCCACTATCCCTTTTCCAAAGAAAGCCACACATTAATTAATAGGAAGGATTTCCTAAGTGTGCTTCTCTTAAAAAAAAAAAAAAATGCAGAAAAATGGAGATCCAACACAGCTACTTGCATTCTCGCAATCATAATTGATAAAAATAAAGAGGTGCTCACGTCAGCAATAGCGTAATTTCGCAATTTTCCATTTTTGCAATAGGAAAATTTCTGACATGAATACATACCCTTAATATTTAAACGAATGAAAAAACGTTGAGTACAATTTAAACTACAACCAAAAACATGTAATTTTAAAAATCTTCTGTTTTTAATCAACATTTCTATAGAATTTGATAAGTAGGTACATACAGAAAGTTTTCATAAGTTACTACTGTTTAGTGTAAATGTAGTATTAACTACTTATGCCCGTAATTTTAAGCAATAGATACCTACCGGTGCTTAGATACCTACCCGATTTTGTTCGTGTACACGGTAGGTATCTAAGCACCAGTAGGTATATATTGCTTGAAATTACGGCCATTAGTCTAATTTTCACAATGCCCCGTTTGTTGTTGTTTCCCATATAAATTTTCAATTTAACTGTTTGTTAAGTTTTAACTGAACTTTCAGTAATCGGGCATTAAATCTTAAAAAATCGTTATACTCTCAAATCCCTAAAATTGTATATTTATGTTAAATAATTTTATTTATAAATAATGAAAATTTAGCTTTATAAAGTACTTTTTAAAAGTATTTAAAAAACTAACTACATATTATAAAAATATGATTTAAAATGTTTCTTTCCCTACCACCAGCAAACAACCTTCAAAATGAGACAGAAATGGGTTTAAAATATATTATTAAAGTTTCAAGTTTTTGAATGAAAGTGGTTCATAAAAAATTACTCTGAAAAGATTTAATTTTTTTTAGCCTTTTTTGAATTGTTCACAAGTTTTTATTTTTTAGATTAAATAATTATCAATGAAAATGAAAATTATTCAAGTTCGAGGCCATACTCTATATTTCTTCATTAGGATATTGTCCTAACAAGTAATCTATAGAGTTTTTTTGTTTTCAAATTTATTATTTGACCCTTTCAGGAATGTGTTGATAGATCTATTTCGGGAATTTTCTAGGTTCCCATCATCAGAACACGTTTTGAAAGCGGTAACAATCCCATGTCAAACATCAAACATACATATGAACTAGTTTACTCACTACATGAGAACTAATATACATATGAGTTTGAAGTTAAAGATTATAACCATTGATCAAAAAATAAATTGAAAACTTGTTTGATGTGCAAGATCCACCTCTGGTGGATATTCAATACACGTTTTTTTGTTTCTCTCTTCTTTTTATATTTTGTTTACATTGTAAGCAAAACAGGGGAAGTAAACTTGGCGGTACTCTGCCTTTTTTACAAGTTTGTTATAATTTTTATTAAAATAAAAAAATTATGTTTTTTCGACCTTTAATTGTGCAATGAAAATGAAAATTATTCAAGTTCGAGGCCATACTCTATATTTCTTCATTAGGATATTGTCCTAACAAGTAATCTATAGAGTTTTTTTGTTTTCAAATTTATTATTTGACCCTTTCAGGAATGTGTTGATAGATCTATTTCGGGAATTTTCTAGGTTCCCATCATCAGAACACGTTTTGAAAGCGGTAACAATCCCATGTCACCAGAGGTGGATCTTGCACATCAAACAAGTTTTCAATTTATTTTTTGATCAATGGTTATAATCTTTAACTTCAAACTCATATGTATATTAGTTCTCATGTAGTGAGTAAACTAGTTCATATGTATGTTTGATGTTTGACATGGGATTGTTACCGCTTTCAAAACGTGTTCTGATGATGGGAACCTAGAAAATTCCCGAAATAGATCTATCAACACATTCCTGAAAGGGTCAAATAATAAATTTGAAAACAAAAAAACTCTATAGATTACTTGTTAGGACAATATCCTAATGAAGAAATATAGAGTATGGCCTCGAACTTGAATAATTTTCATTTTCATTGCACAATTAAAGGTCGAAAAAACATAATTTTTTTATTTTTAATAAAAATTATAACAAACTTGTAAAAAAGGCAGAGTACCGCCAAGTTTACTTCCCCTGTTTTGCTTACAATGTAAACAAAATATAAAAAGAAGAGAGAAACAAAAAAACGTGTATTGAATATCCACCAGAGGTGGATCTTGCACATCAAACAAGTTTTCAATTTATTTTTTGATCAATGGTTATAATCTTTAACTTCAAACTCATATGTATATTAGTTCTCATGTAGTGAGTAAACTAGTTCATATGTATGTTTGATGTTTGACATGGGATTGTTACCGCTTTCAAAACGTGTTCTGATGATGGGAACCTAGAAAATTCCCGAAATAGATCTATCAACACATTCCTGAAAGGGTCAAATAATAAATTTGAAAACAAAAAAACTCTATAGATTACTTGTTAGGACAATATCCTAATGAAGAAATATAGAGTATGGCCTCGAACTTGAATAATTTTCATTTTCAATGCACAATTAAAGGTCGAAAAAACATAATTTTTTTATTTTTAATAAAAATTATAACAAACTTGTAAAAAAGGCAGAGTACCGCCAAGTTTACTTCCCCTGTTTTGCTTACAATGTAAACAAAATATAAAAAGGAAGAGAGAAACAAAAAAACGTGTATTGAATATCCACCAGAGGTGGATCTTGCACATCAAACAAGTTTTCAATTTATTTTTTGATCAATGGTTATAATCTTTAACTTCAAACTCATATGTATATTAGTTCTCATGTAGTGAGTAAACTAGTTCATATGTATGTTTGATGTTTGACATGGGATTGTTACCGCTTTCAAAACGTGTTCTGATGATGGGAACCTAGAAAATTCCCGAAATAGATCTATCAACACATTCCTGAAAGGGTCAAATAATAAATTTGAAAACAAAAAAACTCTATAGATTACTTGTTAGGACAATATCCTAATGAAGAAATATAGAGTATGGCCTCGAACTTGAATAATTTTCATTTTCATTGCACAATTAAAGGTCGAAAAAACATAATTTTTTTATTTTTAATAAAAATTATAACAAACTTAAATAATTATCTTCAAGTTTATGATTCTTTTTTGAAGGGTCGTATTTTTGTCCAAAAAAAATTGTAATTTTTGACTATAAAATTTTGAAATTTCAAAAATATTTTAATTTGATTTATTTTCGACTCAGAAAAAAAAGTATAAACAATTTGCTGGCTAGGTTGTTAAAAAGTGCTTTGGGGAATTAAAAAAAAAGGTAGATTTTTAGCAAAAAATTAGATTTTATAAAAACGGAACAAAAAGCAATTGTGAATCGATCTCTATTTTTAAAACTGATTTCATTCAATTTTAATTCTAAGTTCTTTTTCACCCTTAACAAAAAATGAATAGATCAAATGAAATATTGACCTTGGTTTAATATAATTTACATTTAACAAAATTAAACAATATATAACCTTTTATTTGAAAATCTAAAGAATATTTTATTAAATATAAACAAATTTATTTTATATTACAAAATTTGTTTCATAATAAAGTAAATGAAACATCGACATTTTTTCATAAAATATAAAAAAAAATTCTAATAATGTATAAAAAAATTTCGTAATTTCGTATATTTTACTAAAGATTTTCGTAGTGCGAACAAAGAAATTCTTTCGTAAAACACAAAAAGAAATTCGTAAAATACACACACAAATTTCGTATATTTTACAAAAGATGTTAGTGGTGCGAAATAACGAAATATTACGTACAATGGTACGAAAGGTTTCGTATATATTACGTATGGATTTTTTTCACGGCTACATTTTTTAAATTTTCGATATTATTTTTAATATTTTAAAATGTGATATTTCCCCATCCGTAAACTAAAACTTGGACAATGCCTTATTTATATGACTTATTTAATCATACCAAGTTTGGTTAAACTTGAACGGGGTCGATGTCAAAATTCGATAGTTTTTATACTTTTATATGAAATGTGTCAATTTAATTGGGTGTTTTTATAAACCTAACCAAATCATATGAATTCGGTTAAATATTTGTATGAAAAACACTTAAAAACGTTTTTTTTTTTGTGAAAAGGAAAAA
Source organism: Delia radicum (assembly GCA_021234595.1). NCBI lineage: Eukaryota > Metazoa > Arthropoda > Insecta > Diptera > Anthomyiidae > Delia > Delia radicum. The sequence goes on along the minus strand of CM037853.1, from coordinate 39,657,904 downwards.
AATTTAAAGAAAAATATTTTGAAGTTTGTGCTTTTCAAACAAATTTTTTAATGGATTTTTCCAAAACAGGCATTTGCATTGAAATAGTTAGTTTTTTTTGGAAAAAAATTAATTTAAACTATTTGTGGTGTAATGGTTAGCGCGATGGACTGTTACACAGATGGTCCCGGGTTCGATTCCCGGAGACGACAACAACAATTTAGAAAAATAATATATATGAGTTTTCTATTTCACATATGTATTGCAGCGCCCGCCTTTCGTGGTCCCATAGCACTTAACATCACCGAAGTAAAATAGAGAATCAGGGCTATGAATTAAAAAGCTTTAATAAGTTCGCCAACTCTCCATCAGGTGGCGAGCAACAACTGTTCTAAGACTTATCATCTCTCGCAATTGCAGTGTGGCCGTGTTTGAAGCCCTTCATCTTTCACCAAATTTCATCTCTCCAATATCCCCTTTCCAAAGAAAGCAACACATTAACCCTTAATACCTGGTTGGTTCTTGGCGGAACCACTAGGCTTCCGGACATCAAAATTTAAAAAAATATATTTTGTACCACAGATTTTTTTCTGTGCAAAAATCAATCAGTTTTATTCAAGAAAATTAAAAAAAAATCCAAAAAAAAAACAATTAGTATAAAAGTGTAAACACTGGCTTTTAGTTTTGGTGAAACTCAGCGAAACAGTTTTTTTTTTCAGGCGAAAAACACAAATGTATCCCACATTTTTGGCATCGAACCTTTGTACGGGCTCTTGAAGACGTTGACGGCGATATTCGATATACTATCGTCTGACATGAAAACGAAAAAAAACTGAAGCGGTAAGTTCAACGCCAATATTTCCGGTGTCAAAGCGTCGTCGCTTTGAAATTTAACACAATTCGAATACATTTGAAGATTTCTTTTTCGCCACAATGGTTTTTTTAAAAATATCCGACTCTTTATCAACCGACACGCCTACAAATATTGTCGCATATTCTCGCCATCGGGAACGATCACCAACAATAATAGGGTCTTCTGCAACACCTATACGTTTGCGTTTAGAGATAAATAAAAGCTTTAGAAAAAATGAAAACAATATTGTTATCATTCATTACCTTGATTTGATTCAATGATTGCTTCAATATTTGGATTGCTCAAATCAAAATTACTCATTTCGACATCACTCACATCGACTGCTGCATTGTTTTGTACAATCTGCTACAATGTTCTGAACATCTGCTACTTCAATTCCTTCGTTTTCATCATGTAAATCGCTTATTTGCTCCTCATCTTCTAAATTTTCATTGCGGAAAGCAAAGTCGAAGTCTGGGTCATAATCAATGTCGTCAGCAGAAAATCGAATTGACATACTCCGAAAGCTCTTCTTCTGTTCGAAAATCACGAATTCTACGCGCCATTTATAAACAACAAACTAAAAAATACCATAACAAAATCGTGGCTATATAATTTCATATTTGCTTAATTTGGAATTCCTGATGCATGACGGTTCCGCAAAGGACCAACCAAAAATTAGAAAAAATATACTAAACTATAAAAATTAAATTACTTTAAACACTCACAATAGCTTCTATACACTACAAAGATCACGGAAATATTTTTTTTAGACTCGATTTCAAAAGTGTTATTTCTCGAGGTTTAGTCACTCTACTGAACACACAGGTCACAAATGAAGTTGATTTCAAGCGGCGACCAGCGTAACCGGTGCACCGCTGTGGTGCTTGGATCAATAAACATTTTTAAAGTCGCAGCGTCAAGTTTACAATAAATTTCTCAAACAAAGTTTTATTTTTTTTTTTTGGTTGGTTCCTAAGGGTTAATTAATAGGAAGAATTATCTGAGTGTTGCTTCTCTTTAAAAAAAAATAAAAAATGAAAATTTTGAAATAAAATAAAAATTGCTTTATTTCATATTTGTATGGTTTTGTATGAAAAGTTTGTTAAAAATACAGCAGAATGTTTTTCAAATTCCTATAAGGGCAACTTTTGTTAAAGCGATTGAAAACAGTTTTTTTTTTTTAGTTCTCTTCCGACACAATTATAATAAAAAAGCTAAAAAGAATTGTACAAATTTTTTTTTTGTCGCTGCTACAAAAGTTATTTTTAAATGTTTTCTGAACTACAGTTGACTTTATCTAAATTATATTTTAAAGCAATACTTTTTCGTTTTCAAATGTTAATTTTTTTTTTCACAATTAAATTAAATTTTTTACTTCGAATTTTTTCTTGGTAAATATTATTTTTTTTTTGTAAAACTAAAATAAAACATGAAAAAATAAGTGTTCATTAAATTTAGTGTTTAGTTTAAATATTTTTTTTATTATTATTTTTAATTCAATATTCAACAAAATTGTAATGATTACAAATACTTTAAAAAAGTTTAAGTAGTTTTAAATGAAATGAAACTTTAAAAAATATCTAAATTAAATAAAAAAAAAAAAAATATTAAAATTAAATTAAAAGGGAAGGGTCTAGTTTTTTTTTTTTTTGGTCCTTACTCTTTTGATAGATCCATTCCAAAGAGTGGTTAGTGGAGAAGTTTCCTAACCCAACAGAATGCAACTAAATTATTCATTAGTTGGCAATTGTTTTAATAAAGAAAATGTGGGGTAATTTGGGACAATGTGTGGTAATTTGGGACTCCATAAAAAATATACTAACATTTAACAATATTTTTAACAGTAATTATTGTTTATAATCGCCCATGTCCCTACTTTAGAACGTTTTGCAATTAGAACGAATTTGTGAAATCACACGAAATTGAAATTTGGTGTTCTCAAATCCTAAAAGCTTTCGAAAACTCGAATTTTTTTCGAAGTGTCAACAACATATGGTTTTATGGAAAATAAACAACATATGGAATGTAAAATGCTTCTAACATTGTTGTCAATTTGTTTGAGTGTTTTCTAGAATATCAACACAGAAAAATGTTTTTAAAACAGTTTTTTAGAGTATAAACAATACAGCCAAAAATACAATATAATCAGAAATAACTAAAAAAAGTTCTAAATTTTTAATATTAAGCACCATTTTTGACCTAAATTGTAATTTTTTTAGAAAAAAAGGGAATTCGTTTTACTTTCGACCAGGATTTTTTACACGAATTAAAACGAATAAAAAATAGGGAAAAACGTTCTGATTTAATCGCAAGAACACCGAAAAATTTTCACTTTCGCTGTGATTTAAAAGCCGTAACAGGGGTGAATATGATAATTAACGAGATAAATGAAATAGAAAAAAAAAATCAAATCAAATATGATAAACATAAAGAAAAGTTCTTAATCTTCGTCTGAATATTCTGAGTTGTAATGAATGCAGGTATAAAAGCTGGTCGTTATTTTAGCACATTTTAAGTGAACAGCACTCTTTTATGTGCTGCAATTCATTGAGTTGTTAGAATTTTATTTCAGGGACATTTCATTCAAAAAAACTATGCAAAAATATATATAAAAAGATATTGTTGAAGCTGATGACAACCGTTGTTTTTTAAAAGGTGGTTTATCAGCATGATGTTTCTTAGCTGAAGCCTTTAAAGCGCCGTCCATTCCTTAAGTTTTGATATCCTGTAGGGCTTTCATAGGTGTCGTTGCTTTTTTGTAGTACATACTTCCGCGGTGTAATGTCCAACTAAATTAATAATTTACAATATATGCCATACAAACAACATGAAGAAGCGTTAAAATTGCTTAACTTACACGTCCCAATTTACCCCAACCACAAGTCCTAACTTACCACTTTATGGCCAAAGTCACGAAAACTGCCATAATTTTTAATGATTAAAGATAATGATTAAAGTTAATGATTAAAGATAATGATTAAAGTTAATGATTAAAGATATTGATTAAAGTTAATGATTAAAGATAATGATTAAAGTTAATGATTAAAGATTTTTATAATACAAATGAATGATTTGAACCATGATGGCTAAATGATGTTACAACACTGCTACCAGTAATTTGACCTGATGGTCTTGGCATTCGAGGTCCGGAAGAATGACTTGTTGATACCGAACCCCGAGGGGCTGGTATTTCGTGTCTTCCTTGTGATGATGATGAATTTAAAGAATTTGTTGAATTTCTAAAATAGAGAATATTTAAAACAAAATGTTTGCCTTAATAACTTAAAATATTTTCTATGTGATAAATTGTTTTAAACAAACGTTTATACAGGCAATCTTTTTTTTATAGTTTAGCCCTCCGATGAGTGAGAAGGTCCCTAGGGACCTTTTTGCCTTTTCAAACTGAAATTACTCCTACTTCGGCCACTACAACCCCCCCCCCCCCCCCCCCCCCACAAAGAGTATTTTGTGGTGCATCTTTTGGAAAAAAAATCAAGCCGATCGGATCATTACTTTAGGAGTTATTGAGGTTTTAGTGAGAATAGTACGCGGACGTGTGAAAAGGTCCGTATGGACCTTGTACTGAATTTCACTAATAAATGCATGTTTTAAGCATCATAATTTTTTTATTGTTTCAACACATAATTTACTTGTTCTGAACACAAAGACCTAAACTCAAAGACATTAGGGATGATGTTAAAAACAAAAAATTAAAAAAATTGAAAAAATTATTTTTGTATGTAGAATTTAGTTATAAACAATAAAAACAAAAAAAAAAATCAAAAAAAAAATTTTTATATGAAAAAACATGATTTACAAAAAAGGTCCGTAGGGACCACTCATCGGAGGGTTAAGTATAAATTTCTTAATTTTTTTTTTTCTGAAACATAAAAGTTAAAAAAAAATGCGAAATTTGTAGTTTAATATTTAAGTTTTAGGGTTTATCGTTTTTTTTTTTTTTTTTTTTTTTGTTTTAAATATTTTTTTTAGAAATCAGCAAAAAATAAATTACAAAATTGCCGAAAATCGACAAAAATAGAAAAAATTATAAAAAGTTAACTTCTCTCTTTCGTGTAATCGAATACAGGGCATAGGCCACATGTGTCTTATGGTAAAGACGGTACTGCGTAGGAGTACAAATAGGCTAGGGAAGGGAAAGTTCCGGAGGGACTGGTTGTTTATGAAGCAACCAAAGGATGTCTTAATTATTTGTTTACTCAAATACTAATATGACAAAATTAAACACTCTGATAATAGAATTTAACATTAACACAACCGACTTAAAATTTCAGTGTCCGGTCTAGTAAGTGTATCGTCTATGTGCTGGCTTTCGAGTCGTTTCCAAAACGCAAAATTTTTTGAAAACGCATCATGTGGAAATCGGTGTTCTTAAAAACGCTCGTTTTTGTATATTCCAAGTTTTGTTCCAAAAAATAAATTTACATGTCAAAAGCTTAAAAACACAATTTTAATAATCTCTGGTATTTTATAAAAAAAAAATCTTTTTTTAAAAATACATGCAATTTGAAGAGATTATTTTTATTTTTTATTTTAAATTAAAAAAGCTATTAAATGATTGCTTTTTAACTTAACATAAATAAAAAACAGTTCAAATTTGTAATAATAAGTGTTGTTTTTATCATTTAACAAACCCTTTTAAGAAAAAATCCACATTCTATTTACTTCCGACAAGGTACAACTGCTCGATTTAAAACGAGCAAAAAAATTGCGATATCGGAATCTGGCACACCTAATCTTGTAAACTCGTTTTACTTATGCGGTTTCGTTTTCTGACACATACACGTATGACACCAGCTTGCCTAGTAATTGTTTTTTACGGACGACACTGAAAATCACTGAATACTTAAATAAAAAATTAATTTACTTAATTTATAATAAAAAACGAATCATGCCATTGGCATACAATTACGCCCTGTTTCTAGAACACGTTTTGCTGCACGTTCGTCTAAAAACAATAACAAAATGCATGCAATGCAAAAACAAAATACATGTAGTCACCCGTTCGTGTAGAGGCGAAAGTGTTGTAGAAACCAGGGGTTAGGCACATAGTTTTTGAAAGAAATGGCAAACGTTATAAAAATGTCAAGTGTACAAATAATGACAAGTATTTAAAGTTGTAAGCCTAAAAGTATGTTACATTTATTTCTCGCGCACTCCTTAATCTAAAAAAGAGCTTTTTAGTCTGCTCGATGTCGTTACCGCGTGTTCCAGCGGAAACCCAATTTACCCGAAACAACAAAAACAATTTACACTCAAATTTGACAATAGAACCGGCATTATGGTAAAATTGGGTACCTGCGGAATTGATGCCATGAAATAATTTTCCTTTTAAAAGTCTTGAATTCCAACTTAATATTCCTTACAAAATTTTTAAATTCAGAAAAGATATTTTTTTTCAATAACTTGCCTTTTTTCTTCCATTTCTTTACGTTGCTTTTTAATTGCAATTACTTTCTTCTCTAAACGTTTACGTTCAATTTTTAACTCTTCCAAATCGTGGTAGCATTTTTTTGCTTGTTCGCGATCTTTTTGACTAGCTTCCTTATATTCCTCTAGAATCGTACGCTAGAAATAAAGAAATAAAATAAAGTATCCCAGTGAGAAACTGCCAGTGGTTTAAAAAATCAAGCACTGTGGTATCACTGGCAAACCGAGGAATTTTAAATAAATTACTGGCAGAACCCTTTTTTAAAACGCATTACCAGCGTTTCCAAAAAGCGTTTTGCCAGTATTTGTTTTACATTAATTTCAGTCGTCTACAAAAAAAAAGAGCATTGGCAAAGAATTGGCTGAGACCACTATGCCAACGTTGGCAAAAAAGTGTTTTCCCAGTGCTTTCAGAAATTACCAACGGCTCAGAAATCCAACCAATGGTAAAGCATTTATTTTATAAAAATCTTGATGCTTTAAAAAAAAAGAAATTTGTCAGAAGGTTTCGAGTTCGATACCGGTTTCAGGATTAACATTCTTTGCAGTTTTTTATACTTTTTAATATTTTTTTTTATATAAAATTGATTTCTCTGTTTCTGGAAAAGCTCTTTTCAGACTAACTTTTTTTTGTTTTCCAAACTTTGGCAAGTTATTTCCAACAAAACTTATGCCAGAGCTGACATATTTGAGCAGCCAACTGTTACCCCCGCAATTATCATGCATTTAAGTTTTAAACCATCAAGTATTATTATATGTATGTCTCGTTAGCTCAGTGGTTTGAACTGTCGTCTGCCAATGTGGCTGCCGGTGTTCGAATACCGGCGTGACCAAAAATATTATAAATGAAGTGTCTTTTAGTTTTATTTTGGAAAATCTAGTTTTAGACCACCTATTTCATGGTTTGGCAAAAGTGCAGTTTAGCACCTTACGGCAAAAAAAAATAAAAATATGTCCGGATTTGGGGTTAAAAAAGAAAAAAACCGAAATTAAAAGTTAGCGGCGCTCGGACCCGGGGGACCCACTGGGTCCAAAAAACGAGGGGACGTAGTAACACGTAAGTATGGGTACTCAAATTAAAGGAAATTGTCTCACGATTTCAAAAATGGTATTTGTTTTTTGATCCATGAAACATAGTCCGAATTAGAGCCATATTTCGACCAAAAAAGGGGGCCAAAAAAATTCGAAAAAAAAAAAATTTTATTTTTTTTTTGCAAGGTCGCCATGATTTCGGAAAATGTTTTTTTTTTTTCTTAATAACGTTTTTCTGTGTGGAGGCCTGCGGCCGATCTTAGGGGTTTTCTCCTCCATAGGACGCGGCAGGTGGCTTCGCTGAATACAGTTTTTCTGCGCGCGTCTCATTATCTTCCCTAGTGTGAAAAAATCGCGCGATTTTTTCAAAAAAATTTTTATTTTTTTTTGCAAAGTCGCCATCTTTTTTACGCGTTTACAGATCATGGTAAAATAATATTTTTTGCAATGTAGGACAAATTTTCTTTCATTTGAGTACCATTTTTGCATATCGAAATTTCATATTTTTCTGGCCCCCATTTTTAAGGGTCTTAAACGGCTCTAATTCGGACTACGTTTCACGGATCAAAAAACAAATACCATTTTTGAAATCGTGAGACAATTTCCTTTAATTTGAGTGCCCATACTTACATGTTACTACGTCCCGCCGTTTTTTGGCCCCAGTGTGTCCCCCGGGTCCGAGCGCCGCTAACTTTTAATTTCGGTTTTTTTCTTTTTTAACCCCAAATCCGGACATATATTTTTTTTTTTGCCGTAAGGTGCTAAACTGCACTTCAGCCCATGGTTTTACCAAAGATGGAAATTTTGTTTCCCCAATGCTTGTCCGACGGTTTTTTATGCTATGTGATCTTACCTGTCTATCCAAATAATCTAAAAAACGACGTCGATGTTTTTGCTGAAACACCGTTATACGATATGTATTCAAACCATCCAAATACGGTTCAGGATGAAAGAGTTCCTTCAGATGTGGTGGCATATCATTGCCCATTTTGCAAGCACGTGTTTGTTGGCGACACAAAGAACATGTAAAAGTTATTGGACCATTTACCATAGATTCCTTAATTTCTGTAGTACACTTTTGGCAGACAACATGATCACAGGCGAGAAGATAAAATGTTCGACGTTTGCGCATGTATTGCTCATAACAAACATTGCAATGAACCCAATCGATATAGGGTGAGCGTGGTTCCTTTGAAGGTGCTGCATTTTCAGCAGTTGCTTGTGGTGATTTATTACGTTTTTGTAAATTTAAATTCATTTTTTAGGAAAAAATTCATTTTCAATATATATTTGAATGTCGGTATTTGAAAGTGTGATATCAGTAGAGTTGTGTAGTTCGTGAACGACCTAGTTCAATTGAACTAGTCTTTTCTTTGAACTAGTGAGCTGGATCACAATCATCAGCTCTTTTAGGTCTTTCGCGCTTTTCGTTCTCTTTGTCTTTTGAGTAATATTTTTTTCCTTATGCTGCTTTTGATTTTTTTTAATGTTGCTAGCTCAATTTTTTTATGTTTTTTTTAAATAATTTAAAATTTTTATAATTACGTACCATTTTATGATTTAACAATCATTTTAAATATATTTTAAAGTGTTGAATTATTCTCCGACAGTAAATTTAATAGAAAGTTACACATTTTGTTTCGCATCAGCTGATTCAATTCACTTCAAATAGTTCGTGTCACACAGCTCAAGGATAAAGAGCTGTTGAACTAGAAGAGCGAACTAGTTCATTGAAAGGAGCTGAACTGCAAAGAGCTATCTTTAGAAAGACCTAAAATGCCTAATCCTAGATATCAGTGACTATTCTAAATATGAGAGAGTTGCTTACTAATCGAACAAAAACTTCAAATTATTCAACCAAACAAGATGAAATGACCGTTACTCAAGAAATGCCGTTACTTTGCAATGAGTTATCAGTGATGTAATTTATAAGTACAATGTCAGTGTTGAGTCAAAGGGGGGAAATAATTAGTGTTGGGTAAAATCAAAATAAGAAAAAGGGCACAAATTGAAATCTCACAAATACATAATTAAACATATTTCCAACAAAATTTTATAGTAAAAATTTAAATAATTTAAATTTTTAATGAATTTAAAATACATTTCTTTTGTTCTTTATTTACATTTTCATTTAATTGTTAAGGCTCACCTGATGAACGCAGGTGATTCAACAAACAAACATACACATGACATAAATCAAATAAACGTAACACAACAGAGTAGCATGACAACTTTGTACAAATTTATAGTATAATCCCATAAACCTCTTTCAGATGCAAATAAGTATTCTATTGAGTTTTTCATACAGAACGTTTTGAGCTAATTTCAAACAAATTTTTTTTGCTGGCGGTTGTTCTTTAGGGAGTTTTTTTCGCTACTTCAATATTTTCAATTGCGGTCGAATTTGAATTGAACAGTAAGTCCTGGTTCACGCACAACAATTTTACTTGCGAAATTCTTGAGTTTATAGAAGAGGGAGGAAAAGAGAATGAAAGGGGGTACAAACTTGCCCGTACTCCAATTCCGTTTTGTTTTGTCATCCGCAATTGTCAACACTGCAGGTTGATATACGAAAATTGCTGAAACAAACTTTCCTGTGTGAAGACTAAAGCAATTTCAATGGAGAATTGAAGACAAATTGCGCAAGTAAAATTGCCGTGTGTGAACCGGGACTAAAGAACCAAAAATAATTTAATTTTATTAAAAATATTGCTCTTTAGCACATTCAACAACCTTTTCGTATATATATATATGTGTTATCAAATACCTGTGAATGATGTGATGCCAACTTGGTGCTTTTGGCACCATTTATGGTGCTTTGCAATGATAAAAAATTTAAAATTTTACTAATCGTCAGCTTACTATAGTTTTGACCCATTATTCATTTTTTAAAATTGAGTTAGAAATGGATTATATAGGGTGGCGCATGAAGGTACCCATATTCTTATGCAATATATTAAAAGTATGAATGTCATATTCGAAGGTTGTACAATATATTGGAAAAATCAAAAAGATTTTGATTCATATTGCGCAACCAAGAAATGTGAAAAATATTTTATAGCGTGTTGGCCAATCGTCAGCATACTATTGGTTTGACAAACTGACCATTTTTGAAAAAAAGCTGGTTAGATATGGATTATATATATTGCAAATACTTTATTTCGAATTACGAAACCAGTTTCTCGATATCTTGTATATTATCTGAAATATTTAAAATCGACTTTGCATTATATAACCTATTTTAACGTTTAATAAACATTGATCTGAAAATTAAAAAAAAAAATGCTATATTATTGTTTGGCTGCAATTGACATACTGCATGCAAAACTTTAAAAATTTATTTAATTATTTTTTAGCTGAAGGGCCAAAACAACGAACGTGAAATCAAATCAAAACAAAAAACTGCTGGTAGAAAAAAAAAAACGGTATAGAAAGTCATAGTAAAAAAGTTCTTGTGGTAATATTATAACCCTTTTTTGATAAACATTCCCCTAGATTTTTTTGTGTGTACAAAATGTTATTGTCAAGCCAAAATCCAGTTTGCCTGACAAATGTAAACCAGGGTGATTTATATTATAACCTCTTCAATATATCGTGTTAGAATGAAACATATATACTAATAACTAATAAGTATTTTAACGTTCTTACCCCTTTTCAGACGGCATTCAGAAAAAATGTTATTTCAAAAAATACGGTCTAGGTCTGTGCGAGTCTGTGCTGTGACACTGGTTTGATGTTTTTGCACTTTTTGATATAAAAAAGTTGACATCTCGTCGATTGATTATTGGAGAGCCGCACCGACCAAAAACATTTTTGCGAGAAAAACGATAAAGAAAGTTTACAACAAAATTATTAAATTTCTACAAGATAGGTTTTCTTTTTTGTTTGCTATATCTATAGCTGCATTTATTATAAACAATATTGTTAATTTTTACGCCTTTTTGCACTGAGTATCTAGAGTTATTAACAATTTTTTAAAAAAAGATTTTTTTATTATATGGCCTATAAGCCGTTTTTATCACAATTTTATTGTTTTTCTTTCAAGTAGGTCAAAAGTTTTTTTCTTTTAACCATTATAAAACTAGGTTGTCATAGTGCAAACCAATGCTTAAACTTTTTTATTGTTTTTTGTTTTATATGCGTTGCTTATTTCAAATGTGTCAAACCAAGATTGACGAATAATGTTTTTATTTTTCTATAGAAAGTTTGACTCATTGGCCAAAAAGTGGTCAATACACCATACCAATCTTAAGAAATTTGTAAAAATAGGGATACGCAGCACATATGGGGCTGGATATCTCCTAATTGATACGAGGTATATAAAAACGGATTAAAGATTTAGAAAGAGGACACATTAATCATATATAATCAATTCCTAACTAAATTTTGCCAGAAATGGTCTATAGGTCTCACCAATATTCATCTCTCTATTTAGCAAATTTTAGTGTTTTTTTTTTCAAAAAAGTTGGCAGCAGTGTTAAGAAACAAAAGAACGAAAGAGAATATAGGAACTGTCAAATTTGTAATAGAAGAAGCACAACTTTTTTAAGTAGACGAATCAATTTTTTTTTCAACAAACCAATAAAAGTTCTTTTTACAGATTTTTTTTTATAAAAAAAATCTAGAATATAATAAAAAATACATAATTAACATAAAAACTTGAGCAAATTATAAATAAATTATTGAAATAATTGTAATAAATTAAAAAATCACATATAATTGTAATGAAAGTTATTTTTTTTGATGATTGACACGATTTTTAACACCACACGGTCTCACAACAACAGAAGCAGGCAGTCTTCAATAGAATCGTTAAAGCCACGTAGAAATATTTAATTATCCAAAAATAAAGCAAAGATAAAAAAGTTGTCAAAGTTAAAATAAACAATACCAACGTATTGATATTACAAAAGCCGCTATGGGTTTGGCGGCGAAAATTTATGTGGTATGCTTACTCTTAATCGCTGGTAGCCATTATCATCAAGTAGTGGGAGATGAACATAATCATAAAGTAAGTTTATAAAGTGTTTTATATGCATGCAGCTTCCGGATTGATTTAAGTTACTAGAAAGAATTTTCTGAAGCCGGCTTAAAAGCTGTCGAAAAGATTTTTATAAATACGTCTTTAACGTTGATTTCATTTCTAATTAACGTTTTTGGGCTAACTCTAGTTTACGTGTATAACTCGGATTAGTTTCAAATTTTCACGATCAATCGAACTTTTTTTTTTGGCGGCGACACCCGGTTCCCGAGTTATGGACCTCTATAGTTTGGATATTAAATTCTTTGTATCTTCATCATTTGTAATCGGATCTAAACAAAATACATATCATTTAGAAAGCTAATTGAAGCACCTTTCATTTGATATATTATACTTCCAGATTCATTAACCCATTATAAAATTCTGTTTTTTAACCGAACTTTTTAGAAAAAGTCCTATTTTGACCATTTGACTAAAATAAAGTTACGAAATAAGTATTATTTAATTGTAGCGAAGACCTTAGGCTTTAATATTAATGCATTGTATTGTGTTGATATCAGGAAAATAGGTTATTGGAAGGAGGAAAGAGGGCGTAGTGTTTGTGGGCATTTGACTTAAAATTTTTCTGCATTTTAAGTTGCAGGGAAGACCTCCGCATGTAGACGATTCCACATACTGCTAGTGCGACTGCAAAAAGAATTTTCTCTGTAATGCGTTTGTGCGATTTGCCGGACTATAGACAACGAACGGATGAGACCTACTTGACAACGAATAGAAACACGGTCCCTCGGGATGAGTCGACTTATCTCAGCAGAACACTTCCCATGGTAATATCTATAGAACAAAGTCACACAACCCACATTCCGATGACGCTCCAACTAGTCAATATAGTTTGAAAACCTACTGTCGCTGATAAGCATCAACGCCTTTTGGTGTACACTATCCTGAAGCCCCAAAATAGACTGAATCATCTGCCCATTTATGGGAGTTGTATTCCATCTTCGGCCGGATGTAGGTGATACATATAGTAAGGAGATCGGATGGTGTGAAGTATTTCTTACACCGATTTAGAAAACCAAGACACTTGAACGCTTCTTTCGACATTTGAATGATGTTATCTGTCCAACGGACATCAAACTGCATTCTCATGCCCAGAACATCAAGAGTATCTGAATTCTCAATAACGATACTATCCATATACACAGATGACATAGTTGAGTCCACGGACCTATGGGTCAACATACAACATTGGGTCTTGCTAGCGTGAAAATCGTCCCAGTTCACACGAATCCACTCAGAGATTTTCAAAAGGTCATGATTGAGTGTGTCATTCATAATCTGCCTTTTGCCCCCCAACCTCCTCAAGGCTTGGCCAACGATCGAAGGAAAATGAATGACAAATGTTGCTGTCATCTGCAAAGGAGTATATAGGATTGAAAGTTCGGCCAAGGAGTTCATTACGAATTTAATATGTTTTTTTTTTGCAGCACTTTTGTCTAATCTATATATAAAAAATTACCCAGGCAGAGAAATACAATCGGCATAGTGTTGTCAAAGCGTCGGCGATGTTCGGTTATGCGTTGGCAGAGCGTGGGATTAACAATCTTGACAGTATTGTCTTGTTACCCGATTGATAGCAATGGACAACCGTTGGTTTGAGACAACTTGCCACCGTTGGCATAACGTTGGTAAAAGATGCTTCTAACACTGCTTAAATGAAATTAATTTTGAGATAATTTAATAATTTTTTAAATTCAAATTAATTTTGTCGGTATAATAAAACACATTTAAAAAACAGCAATACAGTTCGGTCTTAGTCTTATTCGTCATATTTAAATGTCTGAAATATAATAAAATAAAAATGAGGGTTCTGATGAGATCTTTAGCCAGATCGAAATACTAGTATCAACCTAGCTAATATGTTTGATTTGATTTATTTTTGTAAATAACACCTTTTACGATGGTCTCCATCACCGACTATAATTTTTTTTATATAAATTTCTGTTATAAGCTAGTAAGGGCTTTAGTTTTAAGAAATTGTTTTTTATAAATATACTTTTTTTTCTCTTGATTTGTAATTTTTGATAATGGAGTAGCATTTGAACCATATTTGGCCTTAAAGGCTTGGTTCTTAAATTTGAAATAAAAACAATCTCGATGTATATAAAAACAAAAAACTAACAGAACTGTAAAAAATATTACTTGAATATTACAGAGTAAAAACTAATTTTTTTTTATAAAAATGGAAAATTTTTGGCTTTCAAAGTTTAGTAACGTCATGACGCTTGTTTGGAAAAGACCCAACCCACGTGCTTGATTACGAAGAAGACAAGAATGGAGCAAAATTAATGATTAATAGGGTTTTTGTTAAAGTTCTGCCTATTATGGAGGCTCTAACTTTTCTAAAACTTCGGGTTCTGATGAGCTCTTTAGCCAGATCGAAATACTAATATCAACCTAGCTAATATGTTTGATTTGCTTTATTTTTTTATAAATTAAAAAATGCTTCTAATTGGTTGTAATATTGTTAAAAACAATATTGGCAAAGAATTTTGCGGGTGGTATTGGCAAAACACATGATTTGCAAACAAAATAGTGTTTTCCTAGTACAACATTAACACGGTGCTAATTTTTAACATGGTGGGTTTTACAAAAATAGCAGTGGTTTGCCAGTACTATTTTTTGGTACGGTTAGCAATTTATACATGTTTAACTGTGTTAAATTGCTAAATTTTGAAAAGAAATAGATTAGAGCGCTCCGAAAATCAGCCATATCTGGAAAGAAGTCCGGGATTGGACTATTTATTTGAAAGGGATATGTCACTTTAACATGGCGTTGTAATTGGAGGTGAAGTTTCCCTTCCATGTTTCATACACCTTGTTATATGTGCCAAATCAAACCAAAAAAAGACATGTCACCATGACTTAAAGGAACTTATCACGGAACTAACCTTAATAGATGTTACGGGGAACCAGTCATATATTGCACTTTTTTAACCTAAAAAGAAAAAATTGGAATATCGCCCAAACTTTAAAAAATCTCAAAAAATTAATAAGCGCTATTTGTAAAAATCGACAAAATTTTTAAAAAAAATCTCCAAAATTGAAAAAACGAAAAAAATTACACAAAAAACTGGAACGTTTTTAAGAATTGGGAAAATTAAAACAATGGCAACATTTAAAAAAAATCACCAAAATTTAAAAAAAGTTGCCAAACTTTTGCCGATTTTTTTTTCCAAATTTGGCGTTTTATTTTAATTTTGGCTCTTTTCAATTTTGACAATTTTTTTTTTTAATATTGCCAATTTTTTAAAATTGTTATTTATTTTTTAATTTTGGCGATTTTTTTTTTTTTTGGTATATTAAAAATATTTCTGATATATTTTTTTTTAACGATTTTCAAAATTTTATAAGAAAATTAATTTTTTACATCATGAGCAAAAAACACAAATCTGTTTTTATTTTACTTTTATACCATTTTTACTCATACATATTTGCTTATTTTGCAATTTTTTTGTTTTCCACTTTTGAGCTTAAAAACTGCCTTTCCTTAAAACTTTTGATTTTTTGGTTTTTTTTTGCCTACATTTGATTTTATGCATAAAAACACCTTTTTCTAAAATTTTTCTTTTTAGTTTTTTAAAGTATTTTTATTTATTTAGTCATTATTTTTTCTCTGATTATAAAAGTTATCTTATTCCAAGTTGAGAATAATTTTCGCGTTTTTTATATTGTAAACATAATGGCATTTGAGTATTGATATTTTTAGTATTCAAATTGATGCCGCAATTTAGGCCACATTGATGCCGCATTTAGAGATGATAGGCCAAAAACTTGATTTCTTTATTTATTTTTAAAATAATACAAATTTAAGAAGCTAATCGTTTGATTTTTCCATCAAAATTTGTTGGATCGTTTAATTGTTTAAACTAAATGCCCGTATAAATGACTACCCTAACTTCAACTATATTTTGTGTTCTTTATTTCTTTAAAGTGTTTGGTTTTTTTTTTATTTGTAAACACACACACACACACATAATATAACTTTTTTATTAGCCAGCACCATAATGACGGCTAGAATTTTTTTTTTTTTAATTTATTTGAAAATCAATTTTAAGACACTACCTAACACAAGACAATTTGTCTTAAATATGCAAATTAACCCCCTCATATAACAGCGCAATTTTAAACTGACTATGTTTAAGAAAAAAAATTATTTAAAATCGAAAGAATTTTAAAATCCGAGGACTTGTCTTTTAGAAAATATTTCTGATTCTTGAGAATTTTTTAGAAACAAATAAAAGTTATAATCTGTTGACAAAAAAATAAATTCAAGAAAAGTTCAATGAAAATATTTCAAGACTTTTTCTACACGACAAATATGTTTAAACAAATAAAGTTTTAAATTTAAGATTTGTTTCATAGTAAAATATTTCTAAAATCTGTGCATGTGTCCATGGAAAAGATGATTTCAGAAAATTTGTGTGAATCTGAAAACTTTCCCATTAACTGGGGAAATTCCTCAGTTGATAATATATATAGTACAAGGTGGCGCAAAAATAACCTTCCGATGTTTTTTGGCTGTAATTTAAAAAAAAAAAATGAAAAACTTTGATTCTTCTTGTGGATTATTTTTATTTGGTATTTTAATTTTTTTTACATCAAGTCGAGAATATGATGTCATGTAAATGGCCACCGCCACAGTTGATTGTCATTTGAGCCCTTTTTATGGCATTTTCCATCACTTTGGCCAAAACTACCGGCGATAGGTCCTCACATTCTTGACGGATATTGTCTTTAAGAGCTGCAAGAGTCTGAGGCTTGTTGACATAAACCCGCGACATCAAAAAGCCCCACAAAAAGAAGTCTGGAGCGGTCAAATCACTCATGATTATTTTTGATGAAAAATCATCTTCCTCTTGGTGGTGATTAAGGATGGCTTGAGGGTATGTTACACGCGATTGGCGGTCAGCAGCTAACAGCTGATGCACCGTGTGGACTTTGTACGGAAACATCTTCAAATTATGTACCAAAATTCGCTTGTAAAGACCGTCGACTGATACCCATTTGCGTGGCACGTCGTCTGGTCGATGTCGACGGCGCTTCAATGACATCCTCGGCTACAGCAGCAATATTCTCTGCAGAACGGCTACTCCGGGGTCTGCCACGCCTGGCAGCATCTCGTGTTGTGCCAGTCTCTTCGAGGCGAGCGGCTAAACGTCGCAGTGTTTCACCAGTAGGCGTTGGACGGCCAGGAAATCTGCGACGAAATTCACGTTGTGCCAAAGTCACCGACTGATTATTGGTCAAATAAATAGTCACCAATATTCCGCGTTCTGGAGCAGTGTAGCGTAACATTGTTTATTAACGTGTATTTCGCATGTGTTTACTACACAAATGTCAAAACAGAACTGACATTAGGGGCCAATCGCAAAATTTATATCATTTTCTGATAGGAGGATTACTTTTGCGCCACCTTGTATAATTTAGTTATATTGTTGAATGGACTTTATTATCCAAATCGTAATCGGAGAGCTAACTAAGAATTATCTAATTATTACTTTTTCTAATGTTTGAATTATATATATTTCTTTACAATTTTCAGTATAACGATGGTGAAGAGGTGGTTTTATGGATGAATACTGTGGGTCCCTATCATAATCGCCAAGAGACTTATGCCTATTTTAGTTTACCCTTTTGTAGTGGTTCCAAATCGAGTATATCACATTATCATGAAACTTTAAGTGAAGCATTACAGGGTGTTGAATTAGAATTTAGTGGTTATGAAATTGAATTTAATCGTAAGTAAAATATTTCCCTAATAACAATGTCCAATATGTTTAAAAATCTATATATCTCTCTTCAGGTGATGTAGCTGCCACTGTTATTTGTATGGTTGATTTGACAGACGATAAAGTTAAGGCCTTTACTTATGCCGTCATGAATGAATATTGGTATCAAATGTATATAGATGGTTTACCCATTTGGGGTAAGGTAGGCGAAAAGGATGAGCAGGGCAAATATTACATTTATACTCATAAGAAATTCGATATTGGACGTAATGGTCAGCAAATTGTTGACATAAATTTGACTACGGAAAAGAAAGAACTATTGGTGGCCGGGTCGAAAATTAAATTTTCCTATGAAGTCAATTGGAAACCCAGTGTGGTGGAGTTTAAGGATCGTTTTGATAAATATTTGGATCCAAATTTTTTTCAACATAGGGTAAGTTTTTGAGCGAATTAATATATATTTGTTTTTATTTAAATAACATTGTGGAGAGTATTAAAAAAAAGTAAAATTTAGGCCATGTATGTATAATAAGATTCTCCAAGCTTGCATGAAGGAAACTAATTTTGAGTTATTGACGGGGTTACCCCCTCAAAATATTTATTTATGTGTAAAACTACGTCGGATATAGGGAAGACGTGTCACATCTGACTTTTTGTACATTTTCTCAAAAATTTTGATATTTTAATATGAATTTGAATTATAAACATTAAGAAATCACGATTTAAAATGAATTGTCTTTGTAATAAAGCTTAAATCGATAAAAAAAGCTGAGTTATTACAATTTCGCTATCTAACTAACTGATGTGTCGCAGACTACTTAACAACAAATTCAAGACCAAAATTCGAAATGTACTATTATCTACTACAAAAACATTTTTGTAGTCTGTAATTTGAAGGAAACTCAGATAAGAAATATTTTTTATCTTTTGCATTGCTAACTCGTTTTAATCTAGTACTAAAAAGGTCAGAATTTTTAAACACTGTTTTCAAATCTCTGATTTTATAGTCTTAAATTTTTATTAAAGAAATTTCAGAAAAACGACGATTGGATTTCAGGGTTTTATTGGGTACATCTTACCAATTAAAAACTTAAAAAATTGTAAGAATTCCTTATTTAATATGGCTAGGGGAGTGATTTTTTCAGCGGATTGCGAGAACAACGGTTTTTGTCATTTTTTATTTAGCTTGTATTCCTTTCTTTTCTTTTCTTTTCTTTGTTTTTTTTTTTGTTTTTAATTTCTATATGTTTTTGGCTGGAATATAATAACTCAGGATCACATTTTTCCATTCTCTAAATTATGGCACAACAGAATAACATTAAATTGATCCTGTTTAAGGTCAAAGGTCAGACTTTAGGGCCATTTTTTTAGTGTACTTTTATTAAAATTTCCCAAAATTCGAAATTTTCATTTATTTCATTTATTCCTTTAATATACTAAAAACAATTCAGATATGGAATTCTGACTTCATTGTTTTTTATTAACCCACTTTAGCCTGGAATCAAAAATGACTCACAAATTTGTTTTTAAAATTAATTTTAAAGATTGAAAACGAAAATTATTCAAGTTCGAGGCCATACTCTATATTTCTTTATTAGGATATTCTCCGAACAAATAATCTATAGTTTTTTGTTTTCAAATTTATTAATTGACCACTTTCAGGAATGTGTTGATAGATCTGTTTCGGGAATTTTACAGATTCCCATCATCAGAACACGTTTTGAAAGAAGTGACAATCCCATGCAAACATCAAACATTCATATAACCTAGTTATCCCACTAAATGAGAACAAAATGTATGAGCTCGAAGTTAAAGATTATCACCAGTGATCAAAAATAAATTGAAAACTTGTTCGTTATGTGCAAGCTCTACCTTTGGTAGATATACAATACACGCTTTATGATTTTATTCTGCTTTTTTATTTTTACACTTGTTTTGTTTTATTTAAAGTGAAGATGTAAAAGGGAAGTAAACTAAGACCGTAGATTGTCCTTTTTACAATAAAAATTATGTTTTTCGACCTTTAATTGTGCAATTTGATGTTTGCATATGATTGCCACTTCTTTCAAAACGTGTTCCGATGATGGGAACCTAGAAAATTTCCGAAATAGATCTATCAACACAACTCCATAGATTATTTGTTAGGACAATATCCCTATAAAGAAATATAAAATTGTATCAAACTTGTAATTTTAAAGATTTTTTAAAATGCCTAATTTTGAGACGTCGATTGCTTTTTTTTAGAATATAATAGTTGTAACTAAAGAAAAACAATTGAAAAAATGATAATTCGTGTTTATGTATGGAACGACTTCTTTCCAAGACATTTGAAAAATTTATTATTTTGTCAAAAATTTAACAAAATCATAATGTTTTCATTAATGTTAACTTTATTCAATAATGACTACAAGATAGCAAAGCTTTTAAATTAATCAAAAAAAAAAAATCCACTTGGTAAAAATAATTATTTTTTTGTTTTCACGTTAGAAAACCACTATGAAATTTACAGAATATTTTTATATTTTCATTTGTCATATTGTGAATATAAATTTTTGGTCAAACGTAGGGACATTAACGCAATATGGATCATGTTGCATAAAAGAATTATTTGTATAAAATGAATTTTGTTTATAGCAATTTAAAATCTTTACACTCTTGTAGTCATAATACAAATTACGTTTTAATGGGGTTTTTTTTCCCCAGGCCACTAAGGGTAAAATATTTATTATATAAAGTTAGAAATAATTATAGTCTACTCAAATTTAAGTGATATTTTCCGAAAACTATGCAAACTTTAATGAAAACATTAAAATTTTGTTAAATTTTTGACAAAATAATAAATTTTTATAAAATAATTTTTATCATAATTTTTTCAATATATTTTTTTCTTTAACTTATATTATAAAAATATCAGTATTTTTTTATTTAATTCAGTTTTTTCTGCGTGTTTTAAGTGTTTAAGTGGTGTAATGGTTAGCGCGTTGGACTGTTACACAGATGGTCCCGGGTTCGATTCCCGGTGACGACAACATCAATTTAGAAAAATAATATGTATGAGTTTTCTATCACTTATATGTATCGCTGCGCCCACCTTCGGTGTTCCCATATAGCACGTAACCCCACCAAAGTAAAATAATGAATCAGGGCTATGAAACAAAAAAAAAGCTGCAATAAATTTGCCAACTCTACATCAGGTGGCGAGCAACAACTGTTCTAAGACTTATCTACTAGCGCAATTACAGTGTTGCCATGTTTGAAGACCTTCATCTTTCACCAACTTTCATCTCTCCACTATCCCCTTTCCAAAGAAAGCAACACATTAATTAATAGGAAGAATTTCCTGAGTGTTGCTTCTCTTTAAAAAAAAAAAAAAAAAAAAAATTTAAAACGACCAAATATTTAACATCTTGACTTTAATCATAAAGAATTTTTTTTTTTGAAGTTATATTTTCACTACATCCGTCCAATGACACGACAATATTAAAATCATTAATGATTCACCCCTTACGGATCACTAGATGTGGTGTATTTACTACTTCTTCCTCAGCTCTTATATATAATAATATAATATAATAAATATAATAATAATAGTAATAAAATAAATAATTAAATTTTTTAAAATTGCAAATTTTAGCAATTTTTAATAAAAATACACTCTTTTTTTTCAAAAATGGAACACTTTCGGCCAACATTCGGTACGGATTAACGTTTTCCAAAAAAAAAAAATAGATATATTTTATATGGAACCATTTGCAATAAAACTGGGACGTGTAATGAAAAATCTTGTTTTAATGAACACCCTAATAAAGATGTTGTTTCTAATAATACAAATTTATTTTAAATTATTTTATTTTAGATTCATTGGTTCAGTATTTTCAACAGTTTCATGATGGTAATTTTCCTAGTGGGTTTAGTTTCAATGATTTTAATGCGTACTTTACGTAAAGATTATGCTCGCTATAGTAAAGATGAAGAAATGGATGATATGGTAAGTTCAACACAATTTTGCAAATTCGTTTTTGTACTACAAATTCTTTATGATTTGATGTAAATTTAAAATTTGGTTTAATTTGAAATTATTTTCTTTTTCCAAACCAAAAGGAACGTGATTTAGGTGATGAATACGGTTGGAAACAAGTACATGGTGATGTTTTTCGTTCACCACCACATGCCTTATTATTCTCAGCTTTAATTGGTACAGGCTATCAATTGATATCAGTAGTATTTTGCGTAATTATATTTGCCATAGTAGGGGAATTATATACAGAGTGAGTAATATAAAAATGTATGAAAATATTACTAAAAAATAGTTAATCTAATTTTCTTTAAAGACGCGGTTCTATGCTTTCTACGGCTATCTTTGTCTATGCGGCTACTTCTCCTATTAATGGTTATTTTGGGGGTTCATTATATGCCCGTTTAGGTGGTCGTATGTGGATTAGACAGATGTTAACTTCAGCATTTCTGGTACCAGTATTTGTTTGTGGTACCGCCTTTTTTATAAATTTTATTGCCATTGGTTATCATGCCTCCAGAGCTATACCATTTGGTACAATGGTAGCGGTAACCTGTATATGTTTCTTTGTCATTTTACCCTTGACATTGGTAGGTACTGTCGTAGGTCGTAATTTAGATGGTCAACCAGATTATCCATGTCGTGTTAATGCTGTACCCCGGCCCATACCCGAAAAGAAATGGTTTATGGAACCAGCCATTATTATACTTTTGGGTGGTATTTTGCCATTTGGTTCTATATTTATAGAAATGTAAGTAATTTTGATATAATTTGTCGTATAGATAGAATTACTCATGTGTTTTTGTTACATTTCTTGTTTATAGGTATTTCATCTTTACTTCGTTTTGGGCATATAAAATTTATTATGTTTATGGTTTTATGTTATTGGTATTTACCATTTTAACCATTGTTACCGTGTGTGTAACAATTGTTTGCACATATTTCTTATTAAATGCCGAAGATTATAGATGGCAATGGACCAGTTTTATGTCAGCTGCCTCTACCTCCATTTATGTTTATGCATATTCATTTTATTATTTCTTCTTTAAAACCAAGTAAGTTTACTTTTCACTTTAATATACACATCAAGGTTCTAATAATTATTATTTCCTTTGTCTCATTGCTTTTAGAATGTATGGTTTATTTCAGACTTCGTTCTATTTTGGTTATATGGCCTTATTTAGTGGTGCTTTGGGTATTATATGCGGTACTGTTGGTTATATAGGCACAAGTGTTTTTGTACGTAAAATCTATTCCAATGTTAAAATAGACTAGACAAATTTATCTTCAAACTTTATACCTACAAAAATTATCAATTCCTCTAAAATTTGCCTATCTCTTGATCTTTTTTCCTCCTCCTTCCTGGTTTTTCTCTCATTCAACATATTTCTATGATAGTTTAAGTATAGTATACAGCAATTTAATTAACAAGAAAATCAATTAAGCCAGAGAAAATAATGCCGCGTAATCTTAATCATAGTTTTGTATATTTTAATAATTTATAATCCCTTTACTTATTTATGTGTAATATTATTTTACTTTACTTTATTTTATTTTTTCTTAGCAGAACTTTATAATTTGCAAAATTTTCTTTTAGGTTTATTGGCATTTTTTTTAATATTTTTTTGCTTGCTCCAGTATTTTGTCGTAATTTCTTAGTTGGACTTTATTTTTTTTTTTTTTTTGTTAAAAAGTGTGTAAAAAAATAATAAAATATAATAAGAATACCAAATAATAAAAAAAAGTTAAATAAAAAATACACAGTTCTGGTGTAAAAATTTTAAAGAATACTTTGACTATATATTGTTACAGAGAATGAAACTTTAAAAAAGTTTATTTTGTAAACTTTAGCATATAAAACAAAATATTTTTTCAAAAAATGGGTTTTGTTTGAAAACTTTAAAGTAGTATATTTCGTAAATTATAGAACATACAGCGAAAGGTGCTTAAATTTTAAATCAAATGATGGATTGTTATAAGTTATACATAATATTTCATGATGTGTATAATATAAACGGATAGAACAAAATTACTTTACTTCGAAATTATCGAGCAGAAATATATTTATGATATAATCTTAGGCAGTTCCAGCTAAAAGGTCATACGTTTGAAATCACCGACGTTTTCATTCAAACTAGATTTTGTTCTATGTAGACATTTTTTGACCAAAAATAAACTTTTAATTCGTTATTTATTATTAACCTTTTACTGCACGAAACTCCAGAAATGATTGAAGCTGTTAATTTTGATAGTAAATTTAAAGTAAGTGAACTATTACGGCGTGTTGCGATATTTATATTTATATCAGAATTTCGGATCTCCCAATAACCAAAAGTATAGCGAATAAACAAAAACCAAAATATATTTGATGGAAAGCTTATAACTTTTTCTTAATACCTAATTACCCAGCAAAACCTCGGTAATATGTTGATGTTACGGAACATGTTAACTGATAATAAGTTAAACTCTCTACCCTTGCATTACTTAGCGACTTTTGGTGTTTTTAGTTGGTTTCCATACTACTCAGTGTCACTCAATCTGCTCTCCTTTAATTTGTTCGTAAACTCCCTACTTTCATTTGTTCGTAAACTCCCAATGAAAACCAGTTGCAGAAATTTAAAAGTTTAAATTATTTTTATCATGTTTTTAAGTGATCATTTAATACAATTTTTAATTATTTTAAATATTAATGATAAAATGAACAAGATAAAATTAAAAAAAATTAATAGAAAATAACAAAATATAAAGTGTTTTAAGCAACATTTTTTTTTATCAACATGTTGCAATAATTTTTTAGTGTAAAAAATTGTTTTCATTTGCTTGGCCGAGTTCGGTATTTTGTTGCTGAAAGGCGTGGGAAGTGTAGTCTCTCTATTTGTGTATACTCTGTGGTATTACTGACTGCCCAATAATAATACCAAATTCACATGTTTAAATGCTTTTATGGTATATTTAGTTAGTTTCTATACAACATTAAATATTATAAAGTTTTGACTACAAATTTTACAATTTTAAAATAATATTCGCTTTAAAAATTTAATATTTAAATAAAAAAAAATTTTGAAAACTCTTTGCCTGTAAGTGAGGAGTAACATGTTACCGAAGTATAGGCGGGGATCCAGGGGGAGAGAAATTAAATTCTTCAATACAAAAATGTAAAAAAAATAAAAAAGTTAATTAAAAATACTCGAATTTCCCTCCTCAAAACCTTTTTCTGGACCCGCGCCTGCCTACATAAGTAACTTACCTCGATTTACATGCTTTTGTTAAAATATTAGGGTTCGTAATATAAGGTGGCGCAAAAATAATTCCTCCTATCAGAAAATGCTATACATAATAAATACATAATAAAAAAAAAAACATCGGAAGGTTATTTTTGCGCCACCTTATAGAAAAGTAACACTTTACCTACTTGTTACAAAAATTTTATTTTTCCACCCAAAACTCATACAAAATTTCATGTTTAAAATTTTTAGTTAAAAATTTTTAAAATTCAATTTAATATCCCATATAAAAAAATAAAATTTTCAAAAAAAAAACCTATAACATTTATACTGCAGGTAATATGTGTTTTGTTAGGTTACCATGACCTTATTAAAATAATAGGGTTTGTAATAGAAAAGTAACTAGTTACCGACATTAATCTCTTAAAAAAATTCAAAAATCTTTTGCCGTACTCATAGTCAGCCGCGAAAACCCGACTATATTTAAACAAATGTAATTTGATTCTAAATTATACGAGGGCGGATCAATAAGTCCGTGAGTTCTCGAACTTCCCTCGTAGTTATATGAAATGCAACACTGCTCCCATCAAGTACCACCTGTTAATAGACTACTGTCAAATTTTGAGCAAGTTCCGTCATTTACTTTGCGTTTAACAGCTGTTCAAAACATACAACCTCGTGAATTTTTTTAAAAATTAAAAAAAGTGAATTTCGAGTGCTCATTAAACATTATTTTTTGCAAAAAGTACAAAAAGTGCAAGTACAAATGACGCTGAACGTTCTGGACGGCCAATTGAGGTCAATACACCAGAAAATGTCGAAAAATCCACGATATGGTGTTGGCCGATCAAAGACTAAAAGTGCGTGAGATTGTTGATGCCATAGGCATTTCGTATAGCAGTGTGGTTTGGCTTTTAAATGATCAGTTAGGTTTAAGAAAGCTGTCTGCAAGATGGTTGCCGCGTTTGCCCTCAATTTACTATAAACGTAATCTTGGTCAATAATGAGATGGCAACAGTTCTTTGGGATGCACGCGGGATAATTCACATCGATTACCTTCAAAATGGAAAAAACAATAAACGGGGAATATTATGCCAACTTGTTGGACCGATTTAACGAGGATTTACAAAAAAAAACGACCTCATATGGCCAAGAAATACCTATTTTATGGACCTCGAAAAATCCTATTTTTTGGAAGGGATACAAAAATTGGAGAAATGTTAGACTAAGTTTATTGAGCTAAAAGTAGATTATGTTGAAAAATAATTTTTGTTTTGCTAAAAAAACTGTGATTCATTCAAAAAGTCACGGAGTTATTGATCCGCCCGTATCTGTTAAAATTTTGTTGCGAATAACATCGTATAAGAAAAGATGTGATTATATGTGGAATTCTGATTTCATATTTTCTTATATTCGGTGCCCTATATTATTATATCCAAAAATATGTTTTCTTTTATATTATTTTATGTGCCATATATAATCAGATATTCTTGACTAAATTATATTTGGTTGCAAATAAATTTATATATTCCGGAATACAAAACGATATAAAAATAACCATGGATGGTAACCGATTCAATGCTTGAATAGGTAAGGGTAACGCTATTTTCGTTTATTTCGGTAATTTTCGTTTATTTAATGGTTACGATATTTCAGTTATTTTCGTAACGGTTTTTAAGCGTTAACGGTATTTTACTTAATTCGGTATCGATATTTTAGCGGTAATGTTATTTTAATTATTTCGGTAACGTTATTTTCGAGATTTCGGTAACGATATTTTAGTTATTCATTTAGTTTCAATGCACATCGATAATTTTAGCCCATTATGCCCGAATTCTAATGACTAGCTTATGATCAAACTTTGGGAAAATATATCCCTATTTACAGCGGTTATTTTTTTTTTTTTTGATTTCGTCAGATTATTTCGGCAACGGTATTTTAAGAATAACGTTATTATATATATATACAGGGTGATTCAGTCACGACCCGCCGAATTTCACCAGCGTATTCCTTGGCTCATTTAACGAAAATATTTGCATGCACTACGAGTATCCCCACAAATGTAAGTGTGCGAAATGGCAGCGGTTTGAAAATTTTCGGATTGGTGGTCGGAGGGTGTAGGGTAAAATTGCTAACTTCTAAAACAGTGGTCGGGTTTTTTTTTTTTGGGCTTGTTAGAAAGGTCTTTGGGAGACCTTTCAGAATCAATAAAAATTTAAAAAAAAGTGAAATCGCCGAGATACAGGTTCAGTTGTGGTAACCGAATTTTTCAGTTGAGACTACTGAACTATTGTTTAGACGCTCGAATTTCTAATGGAATAGTCAAATCACTATTGTAAACAGTGAGGAAATAATTCAAACTCACATATAGACCGCATTTTTAAAATAAATAAGCAGTTTTCAAAACCCCTAGTTTTGGGGATTTTTAAAATAAGTGTCTTGTCAAGCAATATATTTTTCATATAGAAGGTATTCCGAAAAACTCACACCACTTCTGGAATCTTCAAGTCTGTTTTATGCTCAAAATCGATATATAATACCATTGACCTCTATTAAAGTCCTCAAAAAACACATTTTTAATTTTTATTCGCGATTTTCTACGGACGATTGTGTTGTGGAGGAGTATTATTAAAATTTAATATTCTATTCAAAACATATTTTTAATTTTATATATTATATATATATATATTTTTACAACTATCACATTTAAATTCATTTAAACTTATATTTATAACTTAACACAACAATTGACTTCCGGAGCCCACTTTATCGTGTATTCGGTTGACTAAGATATAATTTGGCATAGATACCATTCTTCGCTAACAACTGGGGATGATTGCCCTGTTCTATAATGTGACCACCCTGTATAACACATATAACGTCGGCATTTTGAATGGTGGCCAAACGATGAGCGATTACCAAACAAGTACGACCCGAACAAGCTTCATCCAAAGCCGTTTGGACTATACGTTCACTTTGTAAATCCAAAGCAGAAGTGGCTTCATCCAATAGTAATATTTTAGGATTTCTTACTAAAGCGCGGGCTATAGCAATACGTTGTTTTTGACCACCGGAAAGTTGTGTGCCTCTGGCTCCCAAACAGGTTTCATAGCCTGATGGTAAGGCGGATATAAAGTCATGAGCATTGGCCATTTTAGCAGCTGCTATAATTTCATTCGTTGCTACCGTACGAGAAGTATCACCATAGGCAATATTTTCGGCAATAGTTTTTTCAAACAAAGAAGGTTCTTGAGAAACAATGCCTATGCGTTTACGAAGACCCGTTAAGGTCATATCATGATGAATATCTTCTTGATCGATAAGCTAAAATAATAATAATTTTTCATTAACAGATTAATTTTGCCATAATTTATTTAACTTACTATTTTCCCGGTATCTGGATCATAATATCTTAATAATAATTGTACGCAAGTAGATTTTCCTGAACCCGAAGCTCCTACCAGGGCCACAGTTTTACCTTGTAAAACTTCCAAATTGAAACCTTTCAAAACTTTTTGATCTCTTCGTGTAGGATAACGGAAATTAATATCACGAAAACTAACACCCTGTATGGCATTGGCTTTAGTGGGTACTTGAGCATATCTTTTGGAAACATTAATATCTGGTGACTGTATTTCCGGTTTACGATCAATAATTGCAAACATACGATTTGCCGATACTAAAGCAGCATTAAACATGGGTGTAAAGGCCAAAGACTGAGCCAAAATAAACAAGCCATACAACATAGAGTTGGAAATTCTGAAAAGGAGGAAAAACAATGTTAGTCAATGAAATTTCAATTAAACTTTTGTTTGATTTCAAATCCACTATCCATTAAAAGTTTAAAATTTTTATTAAATGTGTAATTATAAATAAATTTGGTGCTTAAAAGATTTACAGTTTTTAAAACTCATAATGAAGACAAAGTAAAAAAAATGCCAAAATTAAAAAAATGAAAAAGATTACAAGATACAAAAAAAATCTATAAAATTAAAAAAAGTCAATCTCGATAGTATTTAAAAAATTCTCCGAAATTTGAAAAAAATGTCAACTGAATAAAAATAGTGCCAAAAATAAAAAAAACGCTCAAATTAAAAAAAAAAACACAAATGTTTAAAAAATCTACGAAATTAAAAAAGAAATAATTGTGTCATTCCATAAAATTTCGATTCGATTTTAGTCGTTTTTGAAATGGATGTTTGAGCACATTTATATTCAATGTTCATATGAGTAAAAAAAAACTGTTTCTGTTTATATTAAAGATATAATATAAAAAATGATATGTCACTGTGAAGAAAGCCCAGTAAAAAGTACACATAGAGAATAAATTGGTTGGAATTCCATTCTAATCAACCAAATTTAATTTTAGTTGTAATTACTTCAAATGCATCATCAGAAGAATTAAACTATATTGTAAACAGAAATTATATAAAATTTACCAAAACACAGTCACATCATTCAAACTATTGGTCTTTCTTATAAATATTGAAAAAACATTATCTCCTACATTACCTTTAATACTAACAACCAACCAGTTTTCAGAGATTTTATCCCTTGAATAAAATATTTGCAGTTAAAATCGAATATTATTAAAAAAAATAAATTTTCGTTATCAATTTTAATTTGCTATAAAGTTTTTTAATAGTTTTGGTAACTCTAATAATATATTATGATTAGCAATCCAATTTCTGTTGAACACACAAATCTATTTTTAGACATTCATATTTAATATTTATGAATTTTAGATTTCTCTACGTACTGTTGATGGCCAGTCTTTTAATAAATCGATATAAATAAAAAAAATTCCCATAATACGTCTAAGCCTTCGAGTTTAGATTACTAGACTCATTATTTAGAAGGGCGTGTTTTTGCTGGAAGTCCATAGAAAATATAAAGAAACTAAATTTTATTTTTTCACGGTTTTTTAAAAATGTTCCTGCATAACCTTTTTGAAGTTTGATATACACAAAAAAAGCCTGTACAAATAGTTGAAATTTCAGAAGTTGAGAGTCACTGTCTGCTAGATTTAGGTGACCTTAATTTAAAAGAACTAAATTTAAGTTGACAGTTGTAGTTAATTTAACTAAGAATTTAGCTAAATCAACAGAATTTTTAAGCTGAATCAACAGAAAATTTCTGTTGAAAAAGACTATCCGGATCTAACCAGAGTCAGGTCCATATTTTTTACCGGGCATATAAGTAGTTAATAAAGAGTACTTTTTGTATTTTTTTTATGTTCCGAGATATAGCATATTTTATGATTATATGAGAAAATAACACCGTCTACAAGTGAGACTGATACCGGAGACACAAATAATAATGGTTTGAAAACAATTGTAGTTTAAATTAACTAGAAATTTATGAATCACGAATTACAGAATTTTAGGTCGAAAAATTAGTTCAAATACGGATGAAATTTGTTCTTGAGGTAAAATGAGATAACTAATAACATTACGTCGTATGAGACATTACGTGGTGAGACCTATAGACAATTTCTGGCAAAATTGAGTTAGGAATTGATTATATATGATTAATGTGTCTTCTTTCTAAATCTTTAATCCGTTTTTATATACCTCGTATCAATTAGGAGATATCCAGCCCCATATGTGCTGCGTATCCCTATTTTTACAAATTTCTTAACATTGGTATGGTGTATTGACCACTTTTTGGCCAATGAGTCAAACTTTCTATAGAAAAATAAAAACATTATTCGTCAATCTTGGTTTGACACATTTGAAATAAGCAACGCATATAAAACAAAAAAACAATAAAAAAGTTTAAGCATTGGTTTGCACTATGACAACCTAGTTTTATAATGGTTAAAAGAAAAAAAAACTTATGACCTACTTGAAAGAAAAACAATAAAATTGTGATAAAAACGGCTTAATAAATAGAAAAATCTTTTTTTAAAAAATTGTTAATAACTCTGGATACGCAGTGCAAAAAGGCATAAAAATTAACAATATTGTTTATAATAAATGCAGCTATAGATAGAGCAAACAAAAAAGAAAACCTATCTTGTAGAAATTTAATAATTTTGTTGTAAACTTTCTTTATCGTTTTTCTCGCAAACATGTTTTTGGTCGGTGCGGCTCTCCAATAATCAATCGACGATTAGTCAAATAACCAGGGATGGCAGGTAATACCTCTCAAATGCCGGTATCGAATCAAAATCCTTTCAACTGACTATTGTTATTCCGAAAAACCGTTACGGAAATTTTTGAAATACCGTTATCCGCAAAATATCGCTACCGATATATCTCAACTACCAATATCCTTAAAAAACCGTTACCGAAATAACTAAAATACCGTTATCGCCAAAATACAGTTACCGAAATAATCGGACAAGATCAAAAAAAAATTGTTAATCTTGTTAGATCATAAACTAGCCAGTAATTGGAAGAAATTCAGAAACATCAATTGAATTTCAGAATTTCCAATTAAAATTTAGAAAACATCAATTGAAATTCAGAAAATGTCATTTGAAATTAATAAAATATCCAATGAAATTCAGAAACTCATCAATTTTAATTCAGAAAATATCAATTAAAATTCAGAAAATATCAATTGAAATTCAGAAAATGTCAATTGCAATTCATAATATATTATTTGAAATTCAAAAAATATTAAATGAAATTGATCTGAGATGTTTTCTGAATTTCAATTGATGTATTCTGAATATCGAGTGATATTTTCTGAATTTAAATTGATATTTTCTAAATTTTAATTGATATTTTCCGAATTAAAATTGATGAGTTTCTGAATTTCAATTGATATTTTCTGAATTTAAAATACATTTTTTGAATTTTAAATGAATATTCTGAATTTCAATTTATATTTTCTGAATTTCAAATGGAAAATCTTATTTTCAATTGATATTTTCTGAATTTCAAATGGAAATTCTAAATATCAATTAATGTTTTCTGAATTACATTTGCAAAAGATGTTGTTAATAAAAATATATTTCTGCAACATTATATGACTTAAATTTTTTTGTTTTTTGTGAAATTAGTTAAAAAATAGTATAAATTTTGAAAATTCGTTTGATTATAAAATTTATTGAAATCCAAACATGTGAAATAAAAATAAAAATCGAAAAGCAATGAAACATAAAACAGAATGTACACAATTCTCTCTGTTTATAATTTTCTGATGACTAAATTATTGAAAGATAAACATAATTATTTGGAAATTACGAAATAAAATCTAAATTTAGCTTTATTAGTTTTTATTGAAGAAATTACTGAAAACATTTATCTTATTTAAATAAGATATTCCAAATTATTTTGCAAAAGTGGAAACTTGGTTTTGTGCGATATGAATCTAAAAATTTCACAAACAGAAGAACGTAAAGTTGAAATATTTTTTTTGACAGAAAAAATACCGAATATTTCGAAAACCAAAATAAAACAAAAAAACCCTGCAAAAAACAAAAAATCTTTGCTTTTTTCTATAGAAAAACTTTAACATCGAAATTACTTAAAAAGGAAAAAAATCTAATTTTAACATTGCTAGATTTTTGCAACACCTCAAGAATTTAGGGGACGAAAAAGAGGAAAAAGTCTGCCCGCCACTTTATAGTTTTTTTTTGTTTCAGAGAATGTCCAAAAATTCTCAAAATTAAAAATAAAAAATGCATAACGTTAAACAGAAAGAGTCAAAGAGGAAGTTTGGTATGCGTTACACCGATGTCTTTTGGACAATATCGTTTTTTAAAAATTCTCCAACATTTTAAAATTCGACTAACAATGAGAGTTGAAGGATTAAAAGGTGGGGCTAAAGTTAAAATATTTTTGTATGGAAACATATCAGAAACTAATGAAATCCCGATTTTTTTGAACACAGTTTTGATGTACACGTAAAAACAAAAACTTTGATACCAATATTGAATATGTAGTAGGGTATTCAATCGGTTAACTCGATTAATATATGAATTTTAATCAAACAATTGTTCGAGTAAAATGGTCAATTTCGAGTAACGAATAACTCGAATAACATTTTTTCAAAATGCATTTTATGCGGGAGCTATTCGTTTCAAAATTACCCGAAAAAGCGATTTTTATTATTAATACAATATTTATTGCCCATCACGTGGTGATAGGTAAACATTTTTCAGAAAAACATTTATAACCAGTGACGTTCCGTCTAAGGTGCGGAGGTGTTCTCTGAACACCCTAAACTATTTTAATAATCACTACGTGATCAACATTGTTGCTAGTAATTCATACTAGAATGTAGGGAGATGTTCAATAACAGGCAGAGAACAAATTTTCGATGCATAATGAAATGTATATTTAGAAAGTTGCAAAAGAAATGCACGATAAAATTGATCAACATGCTGCTAGAAATTCAACAAAAAATGTATGCAAGCTGTTCAATATTCCAATTGAACCAATTGGCTGAGCAAAATAATTTGTTTAGCAGCAAAGTTGAAAAGAAAATATACGCTAAAATTGTTCAATTTTTGTATTGAACCACTATTAAAAGTAATAGATACACAACATTGTTGCTGTCTCTGTCCTAGTGATGCCAATTGTAGGGAAAAATTCCCTTTTTGTAGGGAAGTTAACAAAAATATATGCATTTTTATTCAAAAATACAAAACAAATGATAATAAATGCCCAAAAATATTAATTTTACTTACAAATTGCCTGCGTGGATACAAAAAATGTTGTATACAATTTTAATATTTTTCTAAACAAAATTTTTTGTAAAATTTAGGGACTTTGCAGGTTTTAATGCGGTGCTTTCACAATTATTAGGTCTCTGCATGAAATTAGTACATTTTTCTATTTGGCCGAATAACTCGATTGATTTTGTTTTTTAATAAAGAAATGATCTTTTCTTTAAGAAAAGGCAAAAATTATTTGATGGAATATTTTAAATGTGCTATATTATTTTCTTTAAGAAAAGAGAAATTAATTTGATGGAATATTTTTAAAAAGGTTAACTTAACTGAGGCTCAAATTGAATAAATTTCACCGGTAGGCACGATTTTTGCGTCTGACTTCTAAATGACAAATTTTGGTTTCTTTTATGTTTCAAATAAAGGGAAACATATTTTTTTTTTATCAAAGTTTGCTTTTTGAACTAAGTGATTCCTACTGCTGAACGTAAAATCTTGAAAATTTTCATATAAACGTAAAACAGCAAAAGCAAACATTAAAAGCTTGGAATGGGTATTTTGGCGTTTTTTAAACAGAACCTCAAGAAAAAAAAATATTATTTTGTCGACCGGTGTTATTTTTGGTATTCGTAACATCCACACAGAGAGAATTTCACTGGACGAAAAATAATGAAAATGTTCACGTAATTATTGTAACTTTTCTTCACAAAATGAACGAAATATTTCATAAAATTAATATAATTAATTCATAACTAGTTTTTCGATGAAACTTCATCATTGACTGAATAAAACTTTTAACAAACAAAAACATATTTTTCTAAATAATATATGAAAACAGTTTGATTCAAACGATGTCCACCCATATCTACCATTTCCTAGTATTAATGATACAAAATGTCATTTTCAAAAGAAAATACATAATTTGAAAATTTGTTTCACCAATATGGGGAAATTGTAGATATGTGTGGACAGAGATTGAGAATTTCCCTTTATACAAAAATTCATTGATATCATGAAGATAGTTTTCTCAATGTATATAAAACAAATAAATTTTGTATCAAAAATTAAAAATACAAATGTTTTTGATTTATAATTCCTAAAAAAAAATCGTTCAACAAATTTTTGTAGTGATCAGAAAATTTCTGTGGAAAATTCGTTATTATTGAGATCTTTTTAAAAAATTTTTAAAACGAATTATATTGTATAACTTTCATTATTATAATTCATTCGATGTTATCCATCTAATGTATTTGATGTTATTAAATCCATTAGTCTAGTTTGAACTACTTATATGCATTGATAATCAATCAGAATTACATATTTAATTTTTCTTTTTTATTTTTGTTAAATTCAATTTATAAATCGTATAGGAAAAATTTAGGGAACATTTTTTTTTGAGTGTAGGGAATTTTCAAAATATCGAATACGACAGAGGCAGTTGGCAGCTGAGCTGGTTTATAAATAAAAAAGTAAAATTTATAACAAAAAATGCCAATCTCAAAAACAAAAAGATTAAAAACACAAAAAAGATTACAGAAAAAAAATTAAAATGGAAAACACCCAGTTGAAATCTTCACCGCACGTCCCTGTTTATAACCCCAAACTTTTGGCATTCAGAAAAACTTACTTCATAATATTTTCAAATTTAATTCGACCATTAGCACACATATAACCGCCATAGGTCAAGGTTATAGCATAACCCAAAAACATTATGGACATGCCAAGAGAATTGATTACACCTCTATAACGTAATTTCTTTTTAATTTCTGCTCTATATCTTTCAACTTCTTGATCATACGCTTTGATAACATCTACTTCTCGCCGTAAAGCAGCTACGGTACGAATTTGTGCTATAGTTTCAGTAGCTATACGACTGGTTTCTTCTAAAATTTCTTTTTCTTTAATAGCACTTTTATTGGTGTATCTAAAGGACGAGAAATACGATTAATATTAAATTTTATAATTTTTTTCAAATAAAGATTTTAAGAACTTACTTGGCTTCAAATACCACGGAGCCTACCATAAAGGGCGCTGTGGTCAAACATATTAAAGCCAATTCCCATGAATAGTAGAAGGCTATGGTAAAACTGCAAACGAAATTGGAAAAAGCTTGTAGTATATTACTTAATGGAAAACCAATGGCACCTTGAACACCGGAAGCATCCCCAGCTAAACGTGCTGAAAGACCACCAACGCTGTTCTCTTTGTGATCAAACCATCCCATGTCTTGACTTAATATTTTGCTAAATGTTATAGATCTAAAAAAAAAAAACACAATCGAAAAAATAACATAAGTGAGATTTAAAGTCATTATTAATTGAAAATGAAAATTATTCAAGTTCGAGGCCATACTCTATATTTCTTTATTATGATATTGTCATTATTAATTTCTTAAAATTTTGCCAAACAGATTTAGAAAAAGCGATTCAAAATTAATAACATAAATTTTATTAATGTTTAAAGTTTATCATATGTGGCGTATGAGTAATATTATTTTGAAGCATTGCAATTATATTACTCATACGTGACGTGTCATAGTATTGAGCACATAACATTTCAGACCACATTTCAGACCACAATTCGTAACCAATTTGCAAATTATATATAAATTTTTTTATTTCAGATTACAAAATTCCGAACAAATATATAAGGGCGAATTTTTTTTAATTTAATTAAATTTTGTTAAATATTTTGCATGTATTATTGGTCTTTTTTAAAATTGCATTTAATTTTGAATTGTCAGGTTTGAGATCATAATTATATTTGGTACTATTATAAATAAAAAACACTAATTGTTAATAAATGTAAGAGAAAGACGAAAAAAGTAATGTGAGGATCAGATCTAGGGGGACTGTCGCACTTTCGATCTTCAGCCTAATTCTAATTCACCACCGACATATTATTATTTTGAAACTGATCTGTTTCGTTGTCAAATTTTTATCGCAATGTTTTGAATGTCGCTAAACACGAATCTGGGGCCGAATTACGGCATTTGTGATCGAGTGAAATCGTTCAAAAGTTGTTGTTTTTAATGAGTAGCTAGAAAAATACTTTCGAAATTTAAAAAAAAAAGTGCTCAAATCCATTTCAAACTTTTGATATACATAAGTGGACAGGCAAATCACAACAGAAATTGCATACCTGACAAATAAAAAAAATTATATAAACGCTTAACTTTTATATAAGGTGGTACAGAATATAAATCTGTATAAAATTTGAATCAATAAAATGTTTTATCTTCAACTATCGCTTAACTCAGTCAATATTAATGTAACTTCCCAGGTAGAAACTACCAACCGTACCAAAAAAAAAAAAAAAAATAGTACTGGCTAACCACTGCTATTTTTGTAAAACCCATCGTGTTAAAAATTTCCAAAGGTACAACTAATATTTAATGTCCGACCTAACAGTTCGGCCGAAATACTATATTTTGTCGGTTTTTTGATATCTAGTGGCAATGATGAGAAATTTTGGTATTGGAAACATGTTTGTTGAGCCGATTTAATTCGATTTTGTGTATAAAATTTAAGAGAAAAGCCGAAGTTTAGCTATAAAGTTAAAAGTTCGGCCGCCGAACTATTTTCAATTTGGCCGAACTTTCTAAGGCCGAACAGTGAATTCATTGCTTAACTACAGACTTTTCTTCCAATTTGACACTCAAAATAGCATCTATTAGACCAACTTATATGAAGAAAATTAATAAGCTTAAGAAAAAAGTAGCTAATATTTATAAAATAAGCTAAAATAAGCAAATATAAAAAATAAGCTAAAAAAAACGTCTAACAAATATTGCTTAAAATGTACATAATTTCATAATCGGAACTTGCTTTAAAAAAATACAAGTTCTTGCTTATTTTTGGTTGCTTTAGTAATGACAGTTTGTGCAAGCAAGTCATTTATGTTTTTATCTATCAAGTATAACATGTTGCGAAAGCTTAGGTAGTAGAGCGGTTGACCGACAACCTAGAGTCCCAGGTTCGAATCCCGTGTGGACAAATTTTTTTTAAATGTTTGACTTTAAATGGTTATCAATTCTCTAGACTTTTCAACGTTAAACTTTGCATGTCATAGTTTTCAAGCATACACTCAGGGAAAAAGCTTCATCATATTTCATAACTATGATGAAAAACTTCATTGATTTTCGTCCAATTTAACACTTCATAAATATGCTGTTTCATAAAAGGCCAAATTGATGACTGGGTTCTTCATATTTATTAAATGTTTCATAAATATGATTAAGAAGTACCATAACTTTTTATAATATGCTTCATTATTGTTATTAAATATTTCATAAATAATATGAAGCAGTTTCATAAACTTTTGTGAACGTATTATAAATTTTTATTAAATGCTTTATAACTGCTATGAAACGTTTCATTTTATATTCAAAAATTCTGTTTAAAATTTACCCATTTTTCCCCAACGTGTCCTTAACGACAAGTAAATAAATGCAAATAGTTCCGTGGCTGCAATATGAATTGAAAAAAAAGAATTTTTTAAACTTTTTTAGAAGCAGTTTTTTCAAAAATATTTTAAAATATAAGCTACAGTGGCGTAATAAAAGTGATTTGCTGGTTTCGATACAGACATATCGCTCATTTACTAAGATACTGACATAACTCAAAAACAAAATTTAGCAGAAAACGCGTTTAAAGTTTTCAGTCCATATCTGACTCGCTCGACCCTTTCTCTATTTATTTGGTCACGTTCTTTTTAAATAGAATTTTTAATGCATTTTTCTCTTAGTGAGAGTTGTGTGCGAATTCGCTAATTACCGATAGAACCGTGAGTAGCACAGTTTCTCTATAAAGTAAATACTTTTGGCACCCGCTTTCCAGAAAAAATATATTCTCCTCTTACTCGAAAATTATATTAATGTTAATAAAGGGTCCGCTAAATAACTTTTTTTTTTGAACTCCTGAACCAATTGGACTTTGTATGGCGTCATACCAAGGTCTTTATGCAAAATTCGTCGCAATGATGTCTCCGAAATGTTCAATTGTTGAGAACGACGGTGAATTGATGTTGATGGCGCTTCACGCACACTTTCTGACACAGCAGCAATATTCTCGGGTGTACGCACTCTTTTTGGCTTTTCACGCTTTGGTTTATCGATGAGGATGCTAGTTTCTTTCACTTTTTTTCACAAGATAACGAACATACGGACCATATTCGTTCAGCGGAAGGATAAAACTAATTATCTGTCAAATAAGACATGAGCTAAGTGTTACCATTCATGAAATAAGCACTAGTAGAAAAAAAACGTTAGATGACGGACCCTTTACAACTAATAAATCTGCATAATAATTAAAAAATCGCGTTTTTGACTTATGACAGTCTTTTAGTAAATGAGCGATATAATAATATATGTGACCCGGCCTATGAAAAGGTGGCTTATAACTCAAAAAAGAAACTGCGAGAAACAGCTGTTAAAGATAAACATTGCATTTCGTCAGTTTCTTAGTAGTTTTTCTTTTGCATTA
This sequence comes from Delia radicum, assembly GCA_021234595.1. Taxonomy (NCBI): domain Eukaryota; kingdom Metazoa; phylum Arthropoda; class Insecta; order Diptera; family Anthomyiidae; genus Delia; species Delia radicum. Next base: position 39,618,468 of record CM037853.1, on the reverse strand, counting down.
TGAACAGTCATGCCCAAAAAGCAACCAAAAAAGGCAAAAGAGCATAAATGAGATAAGATAAGAAACCTGCGACTTCAACTGCAATAAAAAAATCAAGAAAACGTAAGGCCTCATCTCCAGAAGGAGATTCGAAAAAACGAGCAACTTCAAAGGTTTCAACAAGGATAGCGACGAAGAAAACTACTTAATACTGCTAAATAAATATTTTTTGTGCAAAACAGCTTTTTTTTGGTAAAATCGTTGGTTGCAGCGTTCAATCCTGTTTTTAAAATTTTCGAAACCAAAAAAAAGTGGAACAATTTTTTTTGAGTCATAAGCCACCTTTTCATAGGCCGGGTCACATATATAGAAATGGAAAAATTTGTCGTTCAACATATACTTTTTGAGACAAATTAATTGATCTAATCAAGTTATTGTAAAATTGCAAGTATTCAGGAAATTAATCCGTTTTTGTTTTTTATTATCAAAAGTAAGTAGTTTCGCTTAACCAGCAAAGGAGCATACAAATTTGAGCAATTAGAGTTGCCAATTTGTAAAAAATGTCTTAAATTACCAAAACTTTTAAAAAATTCTCAAAAATAGTCCGAAAACAATAATCAAATTTTTTTTTACAAGCTTTTAAAGTAATTTGACTTGTTAATATATTAAAAATAGATTTAACACGTTAACAGTCCACAGCCCATATATGGGCCGTGAACGGAAAGTGCCTGCAGTCTACAGACCATATGTGGGCTGTTCATCGTTACAATTTTCAAGAGCTCTAGAATTGTGAACAATGATAGAACATCGTTTATTTGACTTGGACTTTACAGGACAGACCATAAAATAGAAAATATGTGCTGGGACATGGAGGAAATCTCGTTTACTTGACGTGGACCAGACAGTGTGGATTGATAGAAAAAAAACATAAAAAATATTGAAAAATAACATTATTAAAAAAAAAAAAAAAAACGGACGTGCGAGGCATTCTCAGTCTCTGCTTTGGACTGTTAACGCCTTAAATAAAATACTAACCCTTTAAGTGCGTACAAAGTGACAAAGTTTCAAATTTAATTTATTATAGCACTACTAGATGGCGCTATTAGTCTATACAATTTACTGCAAATGCTTACTTGCAAACTAATCTATCTCCCTACCAAGTTTTGTCAAGAAATTAGCACGGAATCTATGCTTGGTAAGAACACATTAAATAATATTAAATTGCTGTTCAAATTTCAAATAATTTCTGGTAGTTTTTTAGTTTTAATTTTAAAAAGTCTAAATAGCAATAAAATATTTTCTATGACGAAACTTTTTTTTATACCGAAACTTTTTTCCCTGAGTGTAGTCTATTAAATTGCTGTTCCAAGATATATTTATATAGGTAGTCTTACTAGAACAACAACTACAACAAGCAACTACAAACAATACAAAAACAACAGGGTTTTGACATTTATTTGTACTCAAGATACAGTACAAATGAATGTCAAAACCATGTAAGAAATGTCAAAGCCAGGTAAGAGGAAGATAAACAGCTGGGCTACTAAGACTACCTACCCTGCAGGAAGCTTGGGGTCAAGTGTCTCCAAGTCTCCACTTTTGTCTACTATTTTGTTGACATTGTCAACTAAGCGTCTACACTTTTTACTTTATTAACTCACTAGTAAATTTTTGGTTCCAATGTCTACATATGGTCCCATTAGAACTAATTAGTCACTAGTGAATCTATGTTTCTATTGTCTACATATGGTGATATAAGAACTACCTAGTCACTAGTGAATCTTTGGTTCCAATGTCTACATATGGTCCCATAAGAACTACCTATTCACTACCTAGTCAATAGTTCTAATGTCACTAGTGATTTTCAATGACACGTACATGTTAAATGTCTATAGCAAATTACATTGCCTGGGGAATATTTGGTTAGTAGTACTGGTGACACAGTCAATAGTGAATCAATACTTTTTCACTATTGACATTTCCTGCAGGGTATATAAATATATCTTGTGCTGTTCAAATTTCAAATAATTTCTGGTAGTTTTTGAGTTTTAATTTTATGAAATGTTAATGAAGGCATATGTTATACACTTTTAAGAAACTTTTCAAGACACATATATGAAAACTTCATATGTATGATGAATAATTGATGACAATCGATTTATGAAACAATATCATCAATATGATGAAACTTTTTTCCCTGAGTGTAGTCTACCTAACCCTATTAATCGTTACTCTCAATTAAATAAACCTTGAGAATTTTATTCAAAAAAGAAAGCTAGGAGCAGTTATAGAGTAATTTTGACAGAAATTTAGAAATTTAAAATATTCTTACCTCATTCGTGTCGTTAACCAAACACCAGCTAAATTAAAGAAATACGTCTGTGTTAGACAAGTAATACCGGCCAAAATACCTACAACAATGGAAATTATGGCAGATTTACGAGTATTCCTTAGAACGGCTTCAGGATCATTATCATTTAAGGCACCAAAGAGATCCGCAAATACGAAAGCAAAGGCTGGTTGAGCACAACCATAGAGTAAAGCACAAATGGTGGCAATTATTAAAAAACCCCATTCTGGTCGGGCATATTGTAAAATACGATAAAAAGTTTTTGTATATTGAGTATTTTGTGGTTGACTAGCTAAATCCTTTTCATTGGGATCTGTTATTGAACGAGCGGCAAAAGCCTGTAAAATATTTTTATCCAAAGAAGCCTCCGAAAAACGAGGACCATGTGTTAGGCCATTTATTAATATCTTTTCATTTTTAAAATCTTTCTCTTTCTCCACGATCTCCATACCATTATTGTTATCATCATCATCATCGTCGGCATTGGCGCTTTCCAACAGACCTTCGTATTCATGAGCGGTAACCATATCATAATAGCGTCCTTGTAGCTTCATCAGACTATCATGGGTACCCTCTTCGATAACCTTGCCTTTATCTATGAAAATAATACGATCTGCATGACAAATAGCCGACAATCTATGGGAAACTACCAAAGTAGTACGTCCTTTACTAGCCCGATCTAATGCTGATTGTACTAGTTTTTCCGAATGATAATCCAGAGCGGATGTAGCCTCATCGAGTAGTAAGATTTTAGGATTTTGTATTAAAGCACGAGCTATGGCTATTCGTTGACGTTGTCCACCAGATAATTGAACACCCTTTTCGCTGATTAAGGTGTTATAGCTCTAAGAAAGGAAATTCAATAAAATTGGTTTAAAAATTAAAGAAGTGGAACTTTAAAGTCGGATATTGCGAATTTTGTATGCCCTTAATTCATTGCGTAGAAAAAAATAGTTTTTTGTAAACAAATTTCGCGAAAAAATAATTTAGCGATCTATATAAAAACAAAAAACTAATAAAACTGTAAAAATATATTACTTGAGCCAGAGTAAAAACTAAAATGTGTTTTTATATAAATAGAATATTTTTGGTTTAGTAACTTCATGATGCTTGTTATGAAAAGACCCTAGCCACGTGTTTGATTACTAAGAAGACAAGAATGGAGCAAAATTGATGATTAATAGGTTTTTTGTTAAAGCTCTGCCTATTCTGGAGGCTCTAGATTTTCTAAAACTTAGGGTTCTGATGAGATCTTTAGTCAGATCGAAATACTAGTATCAACCTAGCTAATATGTTTGATTTGCTTTATTTTTATAAATATACGGTGGTTAAAAGCTCGTTATAAATTTAAAATAAGGAACAAATTTCGAGGAAAAAACATTTGTGCAAAAAATTAAAAAAAAAGAATTTTGGGAAAAAAAACTCAAAAAAAAATATTTTACGTTTTCTTTTTAAATGATGTATTTTAATACCAAAATGTTTATAACTATGACAAGCATTTTGCGTTAACACTTATCCTGTACTTCAAAAATAAAACGCATATGACATTTGTGGTTAAATTTTGCCCAATATTAAACATTTTTACAGTTCTTATTTCTGATTAAGTTTTTCACAACTCATGGCATTTAACACATGTTTCGGAATGACTCTTACAAATAAATGAATTACAAGCCGAACATTTGTTTGAATATTTCGTACTATTTGACCTATTTGGACAAAAAAAGCAACGAGCTCTTTTCAAATTTTTTACGTTTGAATCGATAGCTAAGTCATTTTGAAGGCTGGTGACAAATGCTTTAGCAGGACTACTATGTGGTAGATGCGATCTGCGTGATATTTCTTCGCTTATTAGGTCCATACCTAATTCTTTGAAATAAATGCGTCGTTTGTACTTTTTACTCTGAATCCAGTCGGGATTAATCCTATTATATACGCATTGCAGGCCGATATATCTAAAATGTTGTACAAAAGGGCCTGTGTCCATCTTTTAGATCTTCGTTTACATGTATATGTTCTTAATACTGGATCTAGTGTATCAACTCCTGATTTCGTCTCATTGTAAAAGTGAATTATTTCAGGCTTTCTTGTACCAGCTCTGATTTCTTCGTTATGGTGTAATGTGCTTAGCAAAAACACAGATCGGCTTTTCTTAGGTACACACAGAGAAATAAAGTGCCAACCGAATTGAAAAGTGTATTTTAATGGTAACAACTTATAAATTCAGCTAGTACAACAATATTTACATTAGATTTCTGAATATTTTCGGTGTTGCAATTAAAATTCAGTTGAATTAACTGAACTTTGTTGTGAAAACTAATGTTGAGTTGTACGAACCCATATGAATTCGTAATAACCGAATTTAAGTCGAAGTAACCGAATTTCAGTTGGCAAACACCTACATTTTTCTCTGTGTGTACATATCCAAGAATCGTAGTTTTACTTTCATTGTCAAAAAGAAAGTGAGAATAGTTTTCTGGTTTATTTTTTAGCTGCAAAATTTTAGGTGGTAAAAAAGTTTTGTTTTTTTGCACAGTACCAACCATAGTTATACTTCGTTTTAGCAATTCAATACCTAATTCGTGAGAGGTAAAAATATTATCCCAAATCTTTCACTAGATCCAAGACGACACGTCGCCCCTGATCTTTTTTTTTGGCTTACAATTTCTGTCTTTGCCGGTAAACACTTGTAGTGACCATGCATACCTGGTTTCCGCGTAGCATAATGCCCAAATTTTTATACCACATTTTCCTGGTTTCGATGGAATGTACTGTTTGAATGGACAGCGTCCTCGATACGTAACTAATTGTTCGTCAACTGTGACATATTCACCAGGATTGAATATTTTCCTCAGATTCGCTTTCCAACGGTTCCAAAAATCTCTTATAGGATTAAGCTTATCGCGAGAGCGTCTTTCGTTTCTATATGAAAAAAAATCATTTGGTGGGGGTTGGGGTTGTCGAGAATCCCCTTCGCCTTCGTTGCCTACGGCCATGTGCATGCATGTTTTGTTTTCTTTTACTTTTGTCACTGTTTATTATCCCGTTATCAAAACCAAATTCTTTTTCTATGCATGTTTAACACTGTGCACATTGACTAAATTGTATTGGGCATTTTTGACCCACATATACCAAATACGTGATTTTTTTTACACAGACATTGCGAAGCGAGCTAGGAGATTATTATTTTGTATTTAAATACTACTTACTAAATAAATAATTGTTCAGAATTAAGTAATTTTCCCCTACAAAGCCTTTACTTTAACCCATTTTTTAACAAGCATAAATTCTGTGCGAATTTTTTTACAAAACTTGTTATGACGATATGTTGGTTTCCCAGTATGCATTTTTAGTAAATTTTATAGCCTTATCGCTTCCTTTAGTTGTGGTATAATTAGTTGAAATTGAAACTTTGACGCTTTGTACGCACTTAAAGGATTAATATTTTTTAAATATTTTATTTTTAATTTTGATTGTAGCTTTCGCACTATTTTTAAGAATTTTTTAAGAATTTTTGCATTTTTAGACAGTTTTTGAAAATTGTTATTTTTCAACTCTAATCTCTCAAATTTATATGTTCCTTTGCTGTTTGAAAGAAAATATCACATTTTTGATGTTAAAAGCAAAAACGGATTAAATTTCCGCATAATTTTATTTTTACAAACACGGAAAAAATTGCATATTGAATGAAAAATTTGTCTATTTCTAAAAGTTTTCCTAAATGTCTTTATCGATTCCAATAAATCGCAATTATTATCCCGGTCTTCCTTATATTTTTAAATATTTTTTTGAAAAAAAATGCTTAAAAAAAACGAAAAATAGTTTTTTTTTATCAAATTTTATACAGCAACCCTGGAATTATAAATTCAAAAAATTTTTGAACCACGTTTGTAGATAAGACTTCAAATTTTAATATGCTTTTTACTGTGTGGTTATATAACCTTCGTATAAAAAGTTTTAGGCTTTTTAAAATTGATATGTCTTTAAAGACCCGTTGGCAAAAATAGGTTAACTCAAAATGCTTGTCCATAGTCTTAAACATTTTGGTATTGAAATATATCGTTAAAAAGAAAACGCTAAATATTTTTTTTTATTTTTTCCGCTAATTTGTTTTCTTGAAATTTCTTTGATGCTGATCCAGAATATATACAGTTTATGTTGTTTAAGATTTTTTTCGATGCGTTTCAAAATGAATAACAAACTGATATATATCCTCCTGCACAATGGAATGAAGAGTTTCAAAATAATGATAATATCTTACCTCTGGTAAACCAATAATAAAATCATGAGCTCCCGCTGATTTTGCAGCATCTTCAACTTCCTTTTGTGTGGCCTCCATTTTACCATGTCTTATATTTTCCTCTGTAGATTAGAAATATATATTTAATTTTTTTTTTGTTTTAATATAAAATCTAAAATCTTACCTATTGTGCCATAAAACAACACTGGTTCTTGACCCACCACCGCCATATTGGATCTTAACCAATTCACATTGTATTTCCTAATATCTTCATTATCTAATAAAATTTTGCCAAAAATTGGATCATAAAATCTCTGCAATAGTTGTATGCAAGTAGATTTTCCAGATCCAGAAAGCCCACCAATGCAACCGTTTCTCCCTCATTTACTTTTATATTAACACCACTTAATACTATCGAATCTTCTCGTGAGGGATAGGTAAAGAATACATCTTGAAATTCTATATTGCATTTTAAACCATAATTTTTAATTTTGCCTTCTTTTGATAAGGGATCAATTTTAGACTCCGTTTCTAAAACTTCAAATATAGCTACAGCCGATCCACGAGCCGAGGCAAAGGCCTCCAGAAAAGGAGAGGTACGAGCTATATGATCAGCTCCCACAAGTATACCACAAATAACCTAATATTAAATTAAATTTGAGTCAATGAGTTATTTTGAAATATGTTAAGTTTTCTTTGTCTTCTTTTATATAATGATTTTTCTTTTAAACGAGCTTAAGATCTTTTATTTATAAATTTTAATTATTTATTTCCAATATTTCGTCTCCACATTGGGTGACTTCTTCAGGGAACAATTATTATAATTTGATTAATAAAATTGTTAAAACAAAATTTTATCAATCAAATTAAAATAATTTTAGTTTAGTGTTATTTTAATGTCATATAGACAGTCGCAATTAATTTTTAATTAATATGCATTTGACAATTTTAATTAATTTATCTATCAAATTTTATCTATTAAATTATAATATTTTTTCCCTGGAGAAGTCACCCAATGTGGAGACGCAATATTGGAAATAAATAAATAGTTATAATTTATAAATAAAATATCTTAAGCTCGTTTAAAGGGAAAATCATTATTTTAGGAAATATTTTATAAAAAGTACTTACTATCATTAGTATGGCGGGAGTATACTCTTTATCTTCAGGATTTTTATAACGATCTTCTAAAATCAAATGGGCTCCATACCAAAATGCAGCCGCACTTGATATAAATAACATAGATTTTAATACCGAGTCACCTAAACTTAAAAATATGCCTTTTGATTTGCCTGATTTGCAAGCTGGGACTAATAGATTATCGTAACGTTCTCTTTCCGATTTTTCACCACCAAAAGCCACGACAGTGCGTATCGAGCTAATAACTTCTTCGACTATGGATCCAGCCTTAGCATAAGCATTTTGTTCACGTGTAGTCAATTCACTTTGGTACTAAAATAAAAGAAGAACAATTGAAAAAAAAACCTAAAAAATATCATTAACGGCAAAATAGTTATCAATACCGGCAAACTACCGTCACCCTTTACACGCCGTTACCAAAATATTTTTAAATTCAAATATCGCTTCCCTTTATTGCTAGCGAAATATTTTCAAATATTGCTCCCAAAGTACAGTTTACTTAAAATACCTTTACCGATAACTGCATTGTTTTATTTGTTTTAATTTGTTCCTATTTTCGATAGGGAGAGGAGTCTTGCCATGATTTAACTACCAAGTTGTGGTCCAAGAAATTTCCTAACGGATTCATTTATACATTTTTAAAATCTGGACAGTAAAGTGCTTTTTTTTTTTTTGCAATTTACGGCATCTTATTTTGACTTTTTTTTTTTAATTTGATTGGAACATTTTGGGAAAAGTAATAGGAGTCTTGCCAAGGAAGGGGCAAGTGGGGCAAGGCCTACCGAAAACCCTTTGGCTAGAAAGCTGAAGTTCTGATTATGTGTTTTTCAATACAACCTAACTCCCTGATATGGTGATATTTACAATTTTGTCCATGAACGTGATAAAATAGTGGTTAAAAAGAGGAAAAAGCCAATGTGGCCTGGCCAAACCGCTGAAGCTAGGAACATGAAGTTTAGTATGTTGCTTCCTTAACCCAAGTAGACATCCGCTGAAGTGGTATTTTTGGAAATTTCTACGGCAAGGGTCATGATAGTGAAAATTCTAACCCTTGGCGGCCCCGCTAAAGCGAGGAACTTGAAATTTGGTATGTTGATTTAAAAACCCGAGTAGACATACTCTTAAACGTAATTTTTGGAAATTCCTACGGAGAGGGGAAAAAAGGGCAAATGTCTTCCCCTTGGCGGCCTAGCATACCATTAAAGCGTGGAACTTAAAATTTGGTAAGTTCTTAATTCCGAGTAACATCATCTTAAAGGGGATTTTTGTAAATTTCTACGGGCAGGGGTAAAAGGGAAAAGTCTTCACCTTGGCGGCCTAGCCAAACTATTAAAGTGAAGAACTTGAAATTTGGTGTGTTCTTAATTCCCAATAACATTATCTTAGATGGGATTTTTGTAAATTTCTACGGCGAGGTGCATGCGGAGGAAAGTCTCCCCCTAGGCGGCCTGGCCAAACCGCTGAAGCTTGGAATGTGTGAAATTTCTATTGTGGGATCCTTATCATATGTAGACATCAGCTAAGTCGTAGTTTTTGAAAACTCCTTCGCGAAGGAGCATGAAGGGGAAAACTCTACATCTTGGCGGCCTAGACCAAAAGCTTAAGCGAGGAATTTGAAATTTGGTACGCTAGTTTTAAATCCCGCGTAGACATTCACTTAGACAGTATTCCAACGGGGAGGGGGAAAAAGAGAAAAAGTCAGCCTGTTGGCAGCCTAGTTAAAACATCGATAGAAACATAATAAAAATTAAGTAAGAAAATTTAGATTTAGATACATATTGCCTGGGCCATTGATAAGACAAACGAATAATATAGGAAAAAAGTTTTCCCCTTATTCTCCCTACCCAAAACCACAGGAGCTAGGAACTTTAAATTTAGAATGTACTTTTGACTGAGATTTTGAAAGCTTTTACGGGGAGGAACTAAAATAGGAAGTTTCTTAAGTATATACCATTTCTTAAGGTATCTGCTCTAATCACTGAAAGTGGACTTTTTGGATAAATTCTTGGTATAATTAGGGTAGAAAAAAGAAAGGATTAAAAAAGTTAAATGACCTATACAAAGCCCTAACAAAAGAAACATGATTTGTGAAAAATATTTTAATTTTCTACCGTTAACAAAGTATCGTGCTTTTAAGCACGTTTAATACACTGCAGGTGTACACATGACCCCTTTTTCAAATTTAATTATCTTATATTCATCACTTACCTTAGACACTACATAATTAATAACCATTGTAATGGGTATATAAACGCAAATGGCCAGTGTTAAACGCCAGCCATATACAAATGATATTATAATACTGATAACAATATCAAAAAACATCATAACAAAATGACCAACATTTTCAGCAATACCATTACGGATCTTTTCCATATTACTAAAGGATATAATACAAAACGAACAAAATGAGTTGAATGTTTTTGTACAAATAAAAAATCCACTTACTCCGTTATTCTGACAGCAAAATTTTGATTTTGAGCCATATCATGCCAACCAATATCTTGACGTATGGTGGATTCAAAAAATTTCCTTCTCATACGTACCACTAAATTTAGCGCCACATGATTATAGAGATCTACGTAGATGATTCCCGATATAAACATAAGTAGAGAATCTAGTGCACAAATAATACCAAATGCCTTGGAATCATTTTTTAATTCGGCCATATTTTCTTCATAGGTGCCATTAATTCTAAAAGTTTATTTTAAAGAAATAGATAAATGTTAAGTTTTCTTTGATCTTCTTTTATTTAATTCTTCTTAGTTTAAGCGAGCTTAAGATCATTTATTTATTAATTATTTATTCCCAATATTTCGTCTCCACATTGGGTAACTTCTTCAGGGAAGAAGAAATATTGGAAATAAATAATTAATAAATAAATGTTCATGAGCTCGTTTAAACTAAGAAGAATGAAATAAATAAATAATTATATTGGATGTAAACATATGAGTTATGATGTTGTAAATTTACGCTTAGTGGGGTAGTTCGATCTAGGACTTTGGAGGACCAAATAAATTGTATTTTGGTCAAAAGTCAATTGGGGAATACAAAAAAAAATTGTTTACCTATCTAATAGGCACATTTTTTCTCAACTTTCGATTTTTATCAATTATTGTTGCGATTATTGTAGAACTTGGTCTAAATGTTAAGTGGTGCGAATTTGAGAAAAATCGGATAACATAAACCCGTGGAGCCCCGCGAACAAAGTTTTCGATTTTTAAAAGTTTTTCTTAAACTGCTTTAATAAAAATATGTCTTGCGACACATAATTCTTAATTAATTTTGGCTTTCTAAGCGTGAATATATATATATATATACTAACGGTTTTTGAGATATTGCGACTTTATTTTTATCTAAAACTGGAGTTTCTTCCCTCCATTCTACAAATTTGAGCATTTGAGCATAAATATGTCAATATTGATTGAAGTATAACTTATAAATTTACTTACAAATATCTCAGAAAAACTGAAAATTTACATAGCAAAATTGTTATACTTTTCAATTTTATACATACACTCACAATATTTATTAAGTTAAAAACTACAGAATATACGTACTAAATTAATTGAACACAATGAAAAAAAAGGACGATTCATTTTTCTGTATATTCAACCCATTTTGATATTTATTTTTAAACATTGTTTAAATAACCGATAAAAGTAGTAAAAACAACAGAAAGTCTTTTAAAATAATCTTTAATATTTAACAAATAAAACGTAAAAAAAACGATTCTTTTAGTTGATTTTGATATTTAAAAATTTTATTTTGTGATTACAAAACATTGATTGTATGTTTGTGTTTGTTATAAATTCAATTGAAATAATTTTGTATTTAAACTGCACTCAAAAAAATAAGTTAGTAGAAAAGTTAGTAAAACATCTTGTAAAGCAGGTATAATTTTTTAGCAAATTTAAATAAATTAAATTATGTTTTAAACTAAAATTTTAGTTGTACTTATTCAGCACTTAACTGTTTTGAACTAATGTTTTACTAATATGTTACTAATGTTTTACTAATAAAAATTGTGTTAATTAGCACATCAATAGTGTGAACGACAACCAGACTGAAAGATATACTCAGAATGAATGAGATGTCGCGGCAGGTCACGATGTAGTAGTGACGAGGAAAATTGTACTTAAAAGTACAACTCTTGTAAGACATAATATAAAAAAATCAACCATGGAAGATATTTGTATTTGTTTTCATACATAAAACAAAAATGTGGTTTAAAACAACTTACATTTTGCGTCGTCACCGGCTTGTGAAAGTAATTGTCTATTAATTAAATAAAAGACAAAATAATATATTTAAATTTAATAAAGATTAAATGTGTATTTGTAAACTAAATGTTTATATACAAATAATCTTGTGTGGTCAAATTGCAAACAAATATGCAATAGGTAGACAGACTAAAGCGAAAGACAACGACATACACCTTAGGTAGATTTTTCTGTTTCATTTTTCTTATTGCAAAAAAGGCTTGTTGTATTTTGTTATTTTTTCGTTTCGTTTCTATAATTCTATGCGGCATTTGCGTTCCTTCAAAAGATAGCATCATTTCGACAATAATTGATGTAAGTAGTTCAAAGATAATTTCGTTTATGTTTATATAATTATTTCTATTGTTTTTAGATATTACATTAATTCATATCGTCAATTTGGGAGTATGAACATTTTCATATTTTGTAACGTATTGTAAATTATTTTAAAAGAATCACAAAAATATGTTTAATGACTTTCAGAAAATAAATTAACTAAAGTATAATTTTTCTACAAATTTTTTTGAGTTTATTTCAGTTTACTAGTATTCATCAAAATTTTAGTAATTTTTAGTAAGGGTTTTTTAGTTCTAATCTACAAAGCAAACTTTTGCTGAATCTACTAGTTTTGTTGCTAAAAATCAGCTCGCTATTTTCAGCAAAAGATTTTGCTGACATTAGCCACTTTTTTGTAAGCAAACTCCTGACTAAAATTTTGCTAACTTTACTAACTTTTCTATTTGAGTGTAGAGATGGGCACGTGAGCAGAATTTTGCGTTTCACGTGAATCACGCGTGAGTGTGAGTCAAAAGTATTTTACTAACGCTAGCGTGAGTGAGTGTGAGTATGAAAATACTTCGTGAGTAAGTGTGCGTGAGTAGAATTTCCAAAACTAATTTTTTTACCACTTTAAATAAATATTTTCTTTACAAAAGAAATATAAATGACAAAATCACACTTTTAGAGCAATTTTGTGTTAAAACATTCACAATTTACATTAATTTTAACATTTTATTATTTTCGGTTAGATTTGTTTCTTTCCTCACGTGCCCATTTCTAATTTGAACATACTAATTTGGTATAAAAATGTTTTTGGAATTAATGGACTTTTTTTTGAAAGAGAAAAACAAAACAAAATTTCACTGCCAATATCTACCTACTAAGAAAGTAAGTATATTTCTACACTTACACTCAAATTATTTCATGTGGAGAAATACGAAAGTTTATTTCGTTAATTTAATTTTGTGCTTTGTATGGCCATTTTGTGAATATAAATAAATTTTCGTAATTTCAATTGTAACTTTAAATTTGTATATTAAGAAAACTCATAAATATTGCGAACACAATTTTGTAGATGAAGTACATACGATTTTTTTTTGTAAATAATACAAAACTTTCGTAAATTTATGTTTGGTCTTTAAATTGTTTTCTCTTTCTCTCAATATTTTTCATTTTAACTTATTTCGTAAATAAAAAAAATATTAAAATAACAAATTTAACATAAAGAGCACAAAATGTTAGAAAATTTTTTGCATTAAACCTCTCACACTCAGAGAACAAAGCCGATGTTGTATTTCGGCTGGCGGCGGCTGAACAAGATAACAGTCGGCGGCGGCTAAAAGTCGACCAGAGCCGAACATTTTTCGGCGGCGGCGGCTGAACTAAAAAAAATCGGCGTCGACGATTCTTTGACAAAAATACACATTCTTGTAATTTAATTCTTATTTTTAAAAAATATGCGAGTATATTAAAAAAATAAAAGGAACTAGCTTTTGCTTATAGCATTTAAGTATGGTTATATATTTGTTTTAATTAGATAAAAATGGTGCTACTATGCCCTGTTGTCATGAACGAACAACTGTTTTTCACAGTAGCAGGATTAAGACAACTTTTTAGAATTAAACGCAGTTCCAGCGACCCACTGAGTCAGAAACAGTAGGAATTTTTGGATTAGTTTGTGTAGTAGAGAAATAGTTTTTTATATTTTTTTGCGACATTTTAACATTTTTAATATTCACTTTTTCTTGCAATGCGAAAAATATAACGGGACTTTTTTTACAGACGCTATGGAATATTTTTGTGTTGCCACATATTGAAAACTTAATGTTACCAGGTGGTTGGCGGTGTTTAAAAGATAGAGGATTCTCATAAATTCACATTTCGTTTATAAAAAATTATAAACGCCGTTTTGTAGAAGCAATCAACCAACTTAGCTGATTGTGTCGGCTAACATTTCTAGCCGAAATTAGAAGCACAAGTCGGCGGCGGCTCAAGTGCCTGCAAAATAGTCGGCGGCGGCTAAGCCTCGGCTATGAACCGATCGGCTTCGTTCTCTGCTCACACTCTCAATGCTTGTAAACAGTGGGTTTCTATCCACCTTAGTCTCTCTCAATCTGCCCACTTTTTATTGTTCATAAACTCGCAGTTAGGTTTTGAACATTTTTGTAAATTTTTTTTTTTTTTTTTTTTTTTTTTTTTTTTTTTAAAAAAGAGAGGCAACACTCAGGAAATACTTCCTATATTTTTAGTGTGTTGCTTTCTTTGGAAAGGGATAGTATAGAGATTGAAAGGTGGGGAAAGATGAAGGGCTTCAGACATGGCAACACTGTAATTGCGCGAGATGATAATCTTAGAACAGTTGTTGCTCGCCACCCTGAATTTTAAACACATTTTTTTGATGTTTTGAATGGGTACGGGAACTCTGAGGTGGATTTTTATCCGAAAAATAAGGATATGAAACATACAAATTTTTATTTTTTCTTGTGTCAGGTTACTAAAAAAAAAAAAATACTCTTGGAGATCTTAAATGTAAAATTCTGAATTTTCCAAATTAAAACTTCTTTAACTTCAGTAAAAGGTCATCAAAGTGCCCGTTAAAAAAAACAATTTTTATATCGAATAAATCTGAAAAAAATTTGTCAAACGTTATATAAGATTAAAAAACAAAAATAAAAATCGAAAAATTTGTTCTTTTAAAATCAGAGAAAAGTAATTTGTCGTTTATGGAAATTTTAAAATTTTTTGGATTTTTAATTTTCGAGCGCTCGTGTAAATTTTTGTATAGATTTTCTGGCTTGAAAAAATATTGACTTTGTTGTTTTTTAACCTTTTACACTTTTCCAACCTTTTACACATTTGGTTTCATCATGTATTTTTAATTACAATTTGATGGCAGAATTTTATTAATATTAATAAATTGTTCAAAAATTTATTTTAATAAAATTTCATAGTTTCATAAAAAAAAATCATTCGATTTCATAAATTATCTCTTCATAAATTTACCCAAAATTTTCTATAGAGTTATGAAATTATTTCAAATTATTTTTTATTTTTTCATAAAATTTCATGATTTTATTACTTTTTATACATTTTAAACTTTAGTTTTAACATACAATTCTGAAATGTTCAACATATTTTAGGAAGTGGTTTATTATTTCAATGTAACCTTTTATTAATTTTGAACTTCAAGCAAATTGCTAAAAAAAAATATATGAAGTGGTTTATTGTCTTAGTTCCAATGTATTTTCCAAGACATTTATAAAGAGTTTTATTAATTCAATGAAGTTCTTAACATTACAAAATTTTATGAAACTATTTCATAAGTTTTATAATAGCTTCATTTTTCGAATGATTCAATAGTTTTATGAAGATTTTCATTAATTCATAAACATTGACATATATTCTATGAAAAGTTCCAATGAACGACTTCCAGTGGCAATCTTTATTAAAGCTTTAAAGAAATTCATTACTGAAGTGAAGATAATTCTCTCAGTGTAGACTCATCGATATTGATTAGTAAAAAAGAGAAATTAGAAATCTCTCAGTAGCTGAGAAAAATACTAAATTTGATAGCAGCCGAAAGATGATTAACAAGTAGGCTGATATTAGTATTTTATATCCAAAAGTCGATGCTTACTAATAGCGATTTGAAAAAACTACATTCGAACAATTTCTACAGAAGGTTATCAAATCAAATAATATAAGTACGATTGGTACCAATAAGGACCCTATGAAAAAGTTTCATTAAAATTTTGCTTCATAAAACTTGTGAAGCTTTTTCATTAAATTAAATAAATTTTTAATTCACATTGTGTAGAACACTTCTTTAGTTTAGTGAAAAATTTCATTAAAACTCGTCCAAGAAAATTTTGAGGGTATTTAATTAATGTAGTTTTTTCATATTTTTTTTTTGAAAAAATTATTTTATTTATTAAAAATTCCATACGCCTAATGAAAAAGTTTCAATAAAATTTGTTAGTGAACAATTCATTAAGTTCTTCACGGGAATTCTCGGACTCTGAATGCAACATATAAAATTCACTTTTATTTTCTATTCTGATTTTTAAATAAGAACTAATGTTATAACTTCAATTTTGGTTTCAAGGTGGAATACCGTTTTACCGATGCCAAAACCGATAGGAACTTTTAAAAACTTCAGGGAACTTCTGCTTTAAAAATATGTAGTAATTTGGGTTGTAATACAGTTTCTCTTATTTTTAATGTAAATGTCAGTCATTTGTAGAACAAATTAAATGTTTTACTAACCTTGTAATTCATTTAAAAAACAAACCACATCAAATGACTGTTTTTATGATTTTACATTAATTTTTACAGTCGTTTTTGTTATACACTCCGGTTCACTTATTTAAAGGCATTAAAAAATCTGTGTTCATCATCCTGTATCTTTTCCAATTTTTAACTGATTGTAGTACTATAAAATAGAATTGGAAGCTAGACACCTTTAGATATAAAAAAATTATTCCAATAGTGGTTTTTATCTTTACAACTTTTTTTTGAGCAATTTATTAAAAAAAGTCCAAAACTGTGCTATTTTTTTTGATTCACTTGAATAAAGGCACTTTATTATTTATTTATAATTTTTAAAGTAAGCGATGATTTTTCGTAGGGAGCGTTTGTTTATTACAATTTATTGCATCTTAATAATTTTACAAGTCAAAATGGCAAATTTATCGGAAAAAATTAAAATCGATGTTTAGCGTTCTGAAGGTTATTCTAACCGCGCAATAGCTCTAAAAATTGGACGAAGCCCCAACAGTTGTTGACAATTACATTAAGGACCCCGAAAGGTATGGAAACAAATTTAAAGGAAGGGTTTCATTGTTTTATCTGCTTATGAGAAAAGAAAAATCATAGGAATTGCATCTAATTCTGCCTTATCCTTATCAAAAATAAGAGCTCAAGCTGGAGTGAAAGCGAGCAAGTTAACAGTACGCAGAGTAATAAAGAGCTGTGAGTATCTAAAATACCTGTAATTAAAAAAGCCCCCACTTAATGCTCCGCGTAAGGAAAAGCGGCTTCAATTCACAAGAGACTACATGGTATGGGATGTGCAGGCAAAGAGGTCATGTAAATGACTGGAAAACCGTAATATTTACGGATGAAAAGAAGTTTAATTTAGAAGGGCCTGATGGCTACAACTATTATTTCCATGATCTGCGGAAAGAAAAGCGATTTTGAACCGACATCTCAGCCGAGAGGGGGGGGGGCGGCGTTATGGTGTGGGGTGCTATTACGTACTATGGCACCATCGATCTTGAATTTCAAAGTGCAACAATGACTGGTGCAAGCTATAAAACGTTATTGGAATCGTCTTTTCCCGAAGTTCAGTGAACTATTTGGTCCCATATATTGGATATTGCAGCAGGATAATGCTCCTATACATAACGGGAGAGTAGTTAAGGAGTTCATTTCAAGCCAGAATGTAAATATTCTTGATTGGCTACCCTATTCTCCTGATCTAAAACATTATTGAAAATGTCTGGGGTTGGTTATCTCGTAAAGTCTATGAGAGAAGGAAAACAATTCGATGACAAGGAGTCACTAATTCAGGCCATTAAGGATGCTTGGAATCAAATTTCGTTGGATTACATTAATCCGCTTTATCTGTCAATGAAAACCCGTATATTTGAAGTTATTAAAAACAAAGGTAGTTGTACCCATTACTAAAAACTCTTTAATAAAGT